>OX463851.1:23734848-24188800 GCA_949825065.1 Odontocerum albicorne | reverse complement strand
ATATATATTATATAATATATATATATATTATATATATATATATATATATATATATATATATATATATATATATATATATATATTGTGCTCGTAGTTTGTGTTTTCATTTATATACAATAGATTAATGCGAAAATGTATTTTTTACCAAGTATAGATTTTTTTAAACATCATCTGGAGTTGAACTCACGGCCCTCGAGAAATAGGCAAGCATCTTACCGACAAGTCATTGGTCGTCTATATTCTAGTTTTAAGATCAAATCACTAGAGCATTTTCTTTTTTATAAATCGTTTTTTTTGCACCACCCCATTAAGTAAGCCAAAATTAACTTTGCAAGTCTTCAGCCTCCGCAGCTCATTTCGTAAAATAACAAACCTCATACATACAGTCTATCCATTTTAACCTTGCAAATATGTGTCAAAAATATTAACCTGAAACTTTCCTTCGATATACCTTTGCAAAACCACAACCATCTCTAATATATGTTTTATTCCATCTATATTTTGGATTGACTAGTGATTTGAAGGTTTAATCCTATGTCTATCTGTTTAACGACTCAAGAACACGACACTTCCGTTCCTTTCTTCCACAAGGACTCCTGTTTTATTTTCTTAACAAGGGCTTTTTTGACTATTGAAGAAAACTATTTTTGGGAGGTCTTATATAAATTTATGATTTTATTTGAACACTATACTACACATATAGTCAAATGTATTTGTAACACATAACAGAAGATCTCATTGTAGTTCATTTTCGCTTGATAATTTTTCTGCAATTTTCATAACTCATTTCTAAGCTTAGTTATATTTCATGTTTCAGAATCTGGTTTTAAATTACTGACCCTACCGAACGTTGATCAAGGGGTCATCCAATCAATAAAGTCAATAGTTTCCCTGTTGTGGCTGGAAGAGAGAAAAGAACATCTGGTTTTCATATTGTGTCACAGTTTCTTCATTCAAACAACTCCTTCGACTTTTATGACTTTTTATATTTCCTGTTTTAAAATTGTTCTCTTGATCCATCCATACGTTCCTTGATCATTCTCTTTCACGCATTCTACTTACATTTGTACTATGAATTTCTTTGTTAGTATTTTTTCACTCATTCGTTCTACATATCCAAACCATCTCAAAGTACTCTTCTTCATCTTGCATGTTATTAATGTATTTATTTATACATGACAAGAAATTTTACAAGTGCATTATTTATGAAAAAACAATGGGTAATTTAATGTGGATACACAATTTATGTTATATGGATCTGGGTTTGTTACCTTTCATTTTTCGTGTCTCTAGTAAACTAGGCTTTTGCCTATATCTCACTGAGGACAATTCAGCAAAGTTAGTAGGCAATCTCAGACGTATTAATCCTATACCATTACGTACATCAAATTCGGTATTGAAATACCGTTGTGAACTATCATCGTGGCAGATTTTGATACTGTTAATTTCGAGTTTAAATGTTTTAGTACCTCATTGACTTTGTTTCCTATCACTACTCGCCGATAATTTATCAAAACCTGATGATCGAAAATAATAAAGATAAATATAGGAATTAGGGTAAAAGTTTCGTCTAACTGGAACCCTAACTTATGTCACCTTGACTCAGTTCCTCTACCTATATAATACGGTTGTCACCGAATACGTTGCATGTGAGGAAAATATTTTGAAGCATAGACAATCCAATATGAGGCACTATCACCCCCAGCCCTAGCCCTCGTGTCACCTTGTCATTGGAGCATGGCGGAGGGAATGTGACGATAAAATACGTTGAGGACTCGAAACACCCCTTTGACCTATTTTCCTAACAAAATTGTTTGACTATGAAAGAAACCAACCTCACAAAATCAACGTTCACGTTTTTGAGAAATAATTTTGAATTATCATAATAACTACCCAAATCTATCCAGAACGCTTTGATGTTCATCTAAAGTGGAAAAAAGTAGTAAAATCTAAAAACATAAGTCGCCCAAACAGTGCATTTTTGTTGACAATAATTTAAATAGTTCTGATTTGTTATAACATATGTCGCATTACTTTCACTTTTGTAAATAAAATTATGCGCGCGTTGTAAAAATTTAATTATTAAAATGAAACAACTTATTTTTATCATATCCTGTGAAGTGTTGAAAAAATAATAGTTGCAATTAAATATTTTATAGTTTTGACATTCAGCTATCAGTTGATATGTTGGTGGGGGTTGTTGTGTTTAGTGTGGTATTTTATTAGGGAAATTGATATAAAATGTGTTTATAGGAGAAGGAAGTAGATAATTCCTCGAATATTTTTTTATAAAAGCACCGTTTTATAACGATCAGAAGCGTTAAAAAATGTGCCTTTTTGGCACATGTCACATGAATCAGGTATATTTCGTCTGTGTTGAAAAGGAAAGGATATTTTTTTACCCATTTTATGGTACCCTATAGGTACATTTCCATTCCTCTAACAAGTTCAATAGGAAAACTTTCATTATACGCCGGTAATGAATAAATATGTGGATAACCATTTTAACGGAGGGTCGTATCGGAGTCTTCTAGTCATTATCGTTGAAAGTGCATTGAAATTATCCGAAAATTGCGATATGAGACCCTCTGCAGTAATTAGTATTTTTATACAAATCGACCTAAAAACCGTACATAGCAAGTTTTGTTCATCTGGTATAATAATAATAGGACAATTTATAAAGCTCCGTTTAGAAAGCATACCCTCCTCAAGATGTTCTTGAGATTCGAACCCACCGTTATTGACAGATTAAGAATATTTCAAAAAGGTTTAGTACAAGGATAGGAAGGTGGTTGCTGCGGTCATTAGATTGAATACTTCCCCGCATCTGCATATATTTAGAAAATACGTACTATGTAAGTGCATTAGAAAAGAAAGAAATGTAAAATTTACAAAAAATATGTGAGGCCAATCGTGACTTATGGAATATAATCTGTAGCAGATGCAACAAAAAATAAAATTATGCATAGACCTAATTAAATTTAAGCCCTCAGAGTTATTACTAGCAAAGCACCTAAAGTTAAAGTCAGGAACTTGCGTATGCGAGAATGATGACGTTAAGGATATTGTGAGAATGGATAGAAACCGTAAAGACGTTGACGAAACCACTTGCAAAAAAATGAATAACACAATGTTCCCCATGTGGCAATGCAAGAAATACCCGCAGGCTGTCGTCCTCCAAGAAAGCCTCCAAAAAGATGGATAAACCTATAAGTCAACATCTCAAGAGTTGTCAGGGATAGTCCTGATAACAAACCATTGGTCTAAATGAGAAGATTTGATTAATAACCTGCTGAAAACTTACTAAGGGAAAATGAACTACAAAGAAACATTCGTAGATCTTCTGATTTACAATAATAACATTTTCGGTTTTAAGTAGAAATATTAACAATTTTTTCGTTTTTTTTTTTTGTTCAATGATAAGCTTTTGGTCTTGCAGTTCACAAACTGGACGAGGTTATGTATTCTCACACACTCTCCTATTATAAAGAATTTTCAGGTTTTCCTCTTTCACAAATTAAGTCATTTGGTGGTACCACGTTTTTTTTAAGATCCTGTTTAACTTCTGAAACCTTCTATTGTATATTTCTTGTATAGATTATTTGTTAATCTTTTAATATTTATTCTTTCTACTTGACCGAATTATCTCATTTGCTACTTTCTTGATCTTAAGCACTAAATTATCTTTCAATCCGCATTATTTTCTCATTTTTAATTCCTTATTCGATTATTTAGTGTTGGTCCACACATTATATGCAGCACTCTTATTTTCATCACACTTCTCCTGAGTTCTTCGCTTTTTTTAGCATAAATATTTTAATTAAAAATTTGTACAAAAATAAATCAATGCTGATTTTAACAATGAAAGAAAATAAGGACAATCTCCAAAGCTTTTAATTCTTCAATTCCATAATGTTTTTTTTTATTTAATTTAATTATGGTAACAAGAATGATAAGTTTTCCATAAATTTTAAATTCTTTATACAAGTCCTATCTAAGTCATTTTTATTCAGAACACTTCGTATTTTCTGAGATTTCGATTTAGAAACACTTGTATACAGAAAAAAAGGTATTCATTTTAAATTTAATACATTACATCAAATAAAATAAATAGTACATAAAAATAGATAATAGTCTAAAAATAATGACAACAGGAACCATGATATTCATAATTCTTTGAAAAGGATCTTCATATTATTAACAGCGATATGGAAAATATCAATTTCCGAAATTAGTTCAAGAAAGGCATTCCGCATGCGAGTAATGATGCTTTTAATATATCAGTTCGTGAATACAGCACCGAAATTTAAAAAAATATTTCAAAAATACCAATCTAGAAACGTCAGATCGCATCACTTAACAAAAATGAAAATTTGCATTATTGAAAAATTTCAAAATTAGAAGAAACAATCAAAAAGGAAAAACATTTATGTACAAAACAAAAAGAAACTATCACACAAGTACATAAAAAATACAATTGTTTTTTTAATACATCACGATTAATTTGAAATAAGAATTAACAACTTTATACCGTTTTAATAGAAGAATTTAAATTAACATTTGCACAAAAAACAATCCAACATTAAAAGCACACTTTTCGGTTTATTCCGAAAATCAAATGAGCTCATCTCAACCTTCATGTATAAAAACATCAAAATGGTAAAATGTATATTTAATAACTATATTTCGTTTTAATCAATCACCCCTCACATAAGCCTATAAAACGCGCCATAAATTTTCCTCAATTTCTTCTAAAATATGTCGAGTAATAAGTTGGATAATTTTTGTAAAATAACGGCCAAATTTTAGACAATTTCGGATGAAAAAGACGGTATAAAATACAAAGAAGAAAAATGGGTTAGACAGTTTTTGCAAAGTAACTTCAAAATTTTAGGCATTTTCGGATGAGAAAGTCAGTAAATAGCATAGTATAAAAATTACTTAGAATATTTTTAGATACTAATGTCTATATTTTAGCCATTTTCGGGTGAAGAAGATTGAATAGTAAAGAACACAATAGAGGAAAATGGGTTAAATTAAAAAAAATACATTTTCGGTTGAAAATAATAGCAAAGAACACAATAGAACAAAAGCATTGGATAAAAAGACAGCAAAGAATACGATTAAAATCGGTTGCATCCTTTTTACATAACAATTGTAATTTATTTTTATCAAACACTGTTTATTCCACTTTTTTGTGACGGTATAACCCTACCGGTTTCAAGGCTTTCACCTCATCTTCAGGGTAGCGCAAGTCTTGTTTGCGCTCCCCTGAAGATGAACGTGTTTCATTCCTGATTTTTCTTTTCCTTTCCTCTCCACCATCCTTTCCTTTCCTTTTGATTGATGATATCTCACTTTATATGAAAAATAGTGTTCGGGTGATTGTCCGTCTTTGTGGGGTTTGTGGGCATGTTCTCACGTATATGTTTATGGATTTCGTGGGGATGGATAGTCATTTGAATGATTTATGCGACCACGTAACTTGCTTCATTTACTTTTGTCTGGTTGGTTGGAAGAGATTGCCGCCTGGCAATAAGCCCGCCAGATTGTATTGCAATAAAAGTGTTAAATAAATAAATTAATAAGATGAGGTGAAAGCCTTGAAACCGGTAGAGTTATACCGTCACAAAAAAGTGGAATAAGCAGTGTTTGATAAAAATAAATTACAATGTCTTTAAACCTCCACAACGTTAATACCTTAACTATAAACAACATATTTTTACATAATGTTAGCAAAGCACGTGAACAAATCACATGTGAATAGAATGGAAAACTTCACATTTTCATGCACGGATAACATGTGGCTCCTAAAATTATAATTGAAAGATAAAGAAATATTTGTATGTCATTGTTTCATTTTTTTTCGAAGTTCAACATATGACTGCAAAACAGCTTTCGAATTTCGTTAAGATTCGCTTTAATGGTGAATCAATTCTTTGAAATTTGAGTTGAAATGTAATATACCCTCAATAATATTGCCACGTGTCAAAACACATTTCCTTCATTTTCTCCTTCTACTTCCAAATTTTTTGTTTCATATCCTCAACTCTGTAATTTAATGATGTTTTGCAGATTGTCATGTTGTTTCTTTTTTATATAAAAAAAACAAATCTGGGTAGCACTCTTGAAAGAGGAGAAACTGCGATGACTTAGACATTCTCCACAATTGGCTTGAGGATCTTAAATTCAAGCGAGAGAGGGTTAAGCGTGAAGAAACCCCGGACTAGAACTCGATGTGACGTTACTGACGTGATTGAGAATGGGTTTTCATGGTCACCAGAAAGGATTCTACTATCACCAAACATTCCGCTAATAATAATGATTTATGTTTTATCTTAGTCACTACATATTTCACTTGCACTACTGTTAGTAAAACTTTAATCCAATTCGTATTGTTATACTTATAAAGATCTGTACCACTTGATGTTTGCTGTGACATAAAAACTGCCTTCTAAACCAGCCAGGTCATTGTGCTTTTTTTACTGTTTTTATGATTTTTTTCTCGTGCTTTTTTAAGGATTTGCGAAGTTGTGCCTGTCTGATTTAGTTTTTTATATTTTGTTTTCAATTTGTATTTAGTTTTTGATTTGTTTTTCATTGATTTATCTATTTTGTATGTATTTTTTGTGCAGTGCTAGCTGTGCGCCTATGGACAACCCCGTATTATATTGGTAACACGTTATTTCCCGATTTCATACCTGTTTCATTCTATTTTATTAATATTTTTATTGTAATTGTGTACAATTATTTTTGTATTTATTATAATTTATTTTTTTAAATACAGGCGTCGTGGACGCTGAATGTCGCTTTTACTCGAAGGTATTTGAAAAACGAAATCAAAGAAAGCTGTACAGCTTTAAAAAATATTTGAAACCAACCGTTTTGGGAACGTCTTATGAAAAAATATATAATTTTAAATAATCTAATATAATCTAATATAAGTGTTCGAACCAGTTCAAAAAGATGTAATATATAGAATATGCCATAATTAATCAATTCATATTTTTATGGTGACAATGTTTCATTAAAATACAGCGTGTTCAACAGGATATACATGTGCAAGTTAATCGGAAAAAATCCAAACTGTTTAACACCTTGGCTATAGCAGAAAGAAGAATGAACACAAACAGATCGTGACTCTAATAGGTGGAGTAAGTGAAAGACATGGAACATCTCGTAGTGCTAGGAGTCTACGTAAATAATTCAAGAGAGAAAAGAGAAGACTCTTGAAAGGGTCAGTACACACCCCAGACTGTAAATATGGTGTTATTTGCTGTCGATATGCCAGTTTTATTTTACTTTCAAGCAACAATTCACTCGAACTTGATAAGTTACCCTTATGAGCTGCCTTTTACACTCGTAAATTCATAAATAAATGCTTTTGAGGTGATACTTTATGTAGGAACATCGCTATACTAGTCATCTGTTCACTATTACTTATTTATATTGCTGTATTGAAATAGTTTCCTATCTTTAGACAGATATTGGAATGGAAAAGTGGGTAAGTCAATTCCAACTGAGACACGGATTCCTTAACCCAGATACATACCACAGAGCCTCCTCCTACCCTCACCCCCACATTATATCGATCTACGCCCTCTGCGACACTTAACTTCACCAAATGTTGAGGAACCCCAATATTTCCATTCAATTCAAACTGTTATTTTTTTTTAACAAAAACATTTTCAATGTAAAAGTTCCTGATCGATAAAATTATGTACGACTTGTCAGAGGATTTCTTCCGATTATGTTTTTTGTTTCATTAATTCGTATGGTACCCTTCAAACATCCTAACTAGCGTTGCGAATATATTGAAGAACGTGGGAGGGAGACATAAACGAACGTGGCTGGAAGACTTTCCGAATAGGCACAGAAATCGCAGGTCATCATCGCAAGTGTTGGGAATACTATCGCACGTGAAGAGACAACAACACTTACACACATCTAGAGCGTGTAAATATTGTTACCAGACGAACTGTTTTACCAAACGATCACCATTTTTTTTCGGGTAGCATCGCGAATCGAACTCACAACTCCGGGTGGAAGTCAAGCATCTTACCGTCTAAGTCAAGTAGGCTGTCCAAAAAAATCTTCTTCTGTACGATATCCTTTAACATGTCTAATTGGTGATGGGAATATTTAAGAGCGTGGCCGAGAGAAAATATTGTGGGCTCCGGTAATCGAACTTTCGTGCATTTATATTTTCCACAATTTTTATACATATTCAATGAGTTTATAATTGTGTTAACTGCTTATTTATTATCATTTATTTATTTTTGTATTTCAATGTTATGTGTATAAGAGTGTGGGCTGAAAAACAACGGGTGTCCTCGCGACCGGTCTTGCCCTCTATCGGTGCAGGTGTATAGCGATTGGGAGAATGTTATGAGATGAGCATAGATATTTTGATAGCTTCTCTCCTAAATATTTTTTTTATTACCTTAAAATATATGTATAATTTCAGTACATAGGTATATATTATATGTACATAAGATTTTGACATCAATAACTCAATATTTATTTGTTGAAAGAAAAATACAAAAATACTTTTTGAAATAAATTCAACGTTTAAATAAACAGTTTTTTGAAACGGTCACAAACTGAACATTAGTAGATTTTGAATTAGCTTCGACTCCAATCTCTAGTGAAGTGTCGGTTCGTGCCTCACAAGACACAATAAAGAGATAAGAACGCCTGATGAGAGACCAAAATGAATTTCCATGTTGATATTGAGTTGTTAAGGGTAATTCTAAATGGGGACTTCTTTGTTCAAAAACAAATAAAATTAATATTATTGATTTTACATCTCAATTTGTCAAACTTTTTACATACCTACCATTACGATCACCATCACAATCGCCATAATCATCACCATCATCACAACTAACACATTCACAATCACCATCATCATAAGCATCACCACTACCACTACCATCACCACCACCATTACCCCCACCATCACCACCACCATCACCACAACTAACATATTCACAATCACCATCAACACTACTATCACCACCTCATATAAACCACTCCTGTATATACCCTAGGAGCAGAACACAATTTAATTATTAATTATTCTATTGACAAAATCAAAATAAAAATTATAATTGATGTATCAACCAGAACATGATGCCCATAACCATATCATATATAATTCATCACTCCTACGTGTACCCTAGTAGCAGAACACTTTGATGTAACTGTTGATTGAGAAAGATCAAAATAAAATAAAAACGAGAAATTTTGTGCCAACCAGTACTAGTATATGTTTAAAGCGCTATTATAAGAATTAACCCACGTAATTTTGAGATATTTGCTTTTGTAAAAGGCTGGCAGAGCCATTGATAAAAAATGCAAAAATAATTCGAAGCTCACTTTCTAATACATTTTCAATAGAAAATATAACCATCATTACTTTTGCAACAGGTATTTCCAACTCATTTTGCGAGCCACGAGCCTCATAAGCATTTGCATTAAGTGGTAACATGTTTTAATTTTTTTTCAAATCACAATAAAAAGGATTATTTTTGTTTTAAATAACATTTTTTTAATATAATCTTACAATTACACGTTCAATTCGCGCTGGTTGAAAGAGATTTATTGCCACATAGCAATAATCCTGTTAGATTCGACTGAAATAGTAATAAAAATAATACAATGATTTTCAATTTTACAAATTGAAAATGATTATATTATATATAAACACTCGTTTAGAAAATTGTTATTTTGTTTCAATTAACAAAGGAACTATAAAAATCACTTCATATTGTACATTCAGTTGAAAGATTGAGAACCATTGACACAATACATTAAAGTACACAGATTCTCACAGATTAAAAATAATAACAACCAAAAATTGATGCTGAAAAGTTGGATATCATATTTGGTAAAATTTTCAGTTTTTTTTTTGTTGTTTAAACTGCGATGCATTTTGGTTCTTTTATTCTTATACCCGATGTTTGTATTTATTTAAATTAATTTATATTCTTATAAAAGTTTTTTTAAATCAAAGTATTACAAAATAAGTTCATTGTTATGATTCCAAAATACTTCATCGAGAAAGAACTCAGTTCATATGTGTGATAAAAAAGTTGCTCGTATTATAATTAAGTTCACAATTATCTACTTATGTATTAAAATATGTTTTGTTATATTATAATATTTTTTTATTTATTATCAACAGTACAGTGTACATCATTACAATATTTGGATAAAAAGCAAATATGTTAGTGCTAATAATATTGTTTACATTTAGTATTATATCGTGATTGTTATTATATATATATTATCATACAAATTGTATAATAACTGTTGAGAAGATGCTTCGAAAAAACATTTAATATGATTTTTCATTTATTTTTCCCATCAGACATGTTTCTGATAGTTTCGTGGAGTTTATTAAAATATTTTATTTAAGGGTATACGTAATTTATAATAGAAATACAAAATTTATTTCGGTTTCTCATTATTTTTAAATAATCTTAGGTTTAGACGTTTGAATACGTTAGTGATTGTGAAATATGTTTTACCAAAACTTGCACGTATATAAGCATTGTAAATTACAATTATCAGCATTAGCTTAATCTCTAATTTTCAAGATGAAGGTATAAAACTATGTTCGGTTTAATGTAAAATACTGAAATAGGAACAAATAAATTATTATCTTTATCTGACAAAATAAATTATAATTATCAACATTAGCTTAATCACTTATTTTCAAGATGAAGGTATAAAACTATGTTCGGTTTAATGTAAAATACCGAAATAGGAACAAATAAATTATTATCTTTATCTGACAAAATAAATTATAATTATCAGCATTAGCTTAATCTCTTATTTTCAAGATGAAGGTATAAAACTATGTTCGGTTTAATGTAAAATACCGAAATAGGAACAAATAAATTATTATCTTTATCTGACAAAATAAATTATAATTATCAGCATTAGCTTAATCTCTTATTTTCAAGATGAAGGTATAAAACTATGTTCGGTTTAATGTAAAATACCGAAATAGGAACAAATAAATTATTATCTTTATCTGACAAAATAAATTATAATTATCAGCATTAGCTTAATCTCTTATTTTCAAGATGAAGGTATAAAACTATGTTCGGTTTAATGTAAAATACCGAAATAGGAACAAACAAATTATTATCTTTATCTGACAAAATAAATTATAATTATCAGCATTAGCTTAATCTCTTATTTTCAAGATGAAGGTATAAAACTATGTTCGGTTTAATGTAAAATACCGAAATAGGAACAAATAAATTATTATCTTTATCTGACAAAATAAATTATAATTATCAGCATTAGCTTAATCTCTTATTTTCAAGATGAAGGTATAAAACTATGTTCGGTTTAATGTAAGATACCGAAATAGGAACAAATAAATTATTATCTTTATCTGACAAAATAAATTATAATTATCAGCATTAGCTTAATCTCTTATTTTCAAGATGAAGGTATAAAACTATGTTCTGTTTAATGTAAAATACCGAAATAGGAACAAATAAATTATTATCTTTATCTGACAAAATAAATTATAATTATCAGCATTAGCTTAATCTCTTATTTTCAAGATGAAGGTATAAAACTATGTTCGGTTTAATGTAAAATACTGAAATAGGAACAAATAAATTATTATCTTTATCTGACAAAATAAATTATAATTATCAGCATTAGCTTAATCTCTTATTTTCAAGATGAAGGTATAAAACTATGTTCTGTTTAATGTAAAATACCGAAATAGGAACAAATAAATTATTATCTTTATCTGACAAAATAAATTATAATTATCAGCATTAGCTTAATCTCTTATTTTCAAGATGAAGGTATAAAACTATGTTCGGTTTAATGTAAAATACCGAAATAGGAACAAACAAATTATTATCTTTATCTGACAAAATAAATTATAATTATCAGCATTAGCTTAATCTCTTATTTTCAAGATGAAGGTATAAAACTATGTTCGGTTTAATGTAAAATACCGAAATAGGAACAAATAAATTATTATCTTTATCTGACAAAATAAATTATAATTATCAACATTAGCTTAATCACTTATTTTCAAGATGAAGGTATAAAACTATGTTCGGTTTAATGTAAAATACCGAAATAGGAACAAATAAATTATTATCTTTATCTGACAAAATAAATTATAATTATCAACATTAGCTTAATCACTTATTTTCAAGATGACGGCTTCCACCACAAGTAAAATATATCGTGTAAACCCATGTTCTGTTTAACTAAAGATACCTAAATAGAAAAAAATAATTCATTATCTTTATCAGGCAAAATAAAAACGTTACAGCCTTCAACAACAGCTATATTAAACAATTTTGTAAGCTTTTTGCTCTCAAGTAAGGTCGGTTTCGGGAATACTTATCCCAAATTTGATCAAGTCCATTCACTCGGTGAACAAGAAAGAAGGAACACAACATTTATTATGGCAAGAAACATTTAATTAAGTAGAGCTATTTGTTATGTTTCAGACAGAGGCTGGAGTAAGTGTGGGGCGCTCTAACATAGACCAGGGCTGCACAATCTATGTTAATCTTCCATTAGTAAGTATTTCACTTTCATTATATGAAAAATATATTTGTGAATTTATTGTTATATGTAAATATATTTTTATCACCTAGAATTGTTTTTATCTAAATAATTGAGGTTTACAAGCAAAATTTAATAGTGCGTCAAATACATATCCTGTGGGTCAAATACAATTGATCATTTCTGTCAAAGTCTGTAATCCGAAGATGTTTGCCAATGTGACAGCACTAATGACATGATACTCGTATAGTTATTTTGTTTGCAGTATATTGGAATTCTTCTCAGTTGTATGGTCGTCATACTATAAATACACGTGCGAGGTATGTTGAGAGTCTAGATTTTTTTTGAGGTTCATGGCTTTTAAAATCTCCGTTCAAATACAAGGCAGTAGTTATGGAGATATTTGCAGATCAATGAAACTCATCCCTTTTCAGGAGAGATGGGTAATGTTTGATGCAATTTGTCTGTGGGGACTCCTGAACAATTAAATTGTTTATGAAAAACTCATATCAAAGATATCTCTTAATATTCCAGATAGATTGTTTTGTATTAACAGGTTCTTTAGAGAGGGGGTTCACACCACAAATTAAATATTTTTCTTGCCCCTTGCAAAATTGCATACATTGAGGAGCACAATGGATGTTGATTTATTCAGTTGCTCTAGAGTGAAGCTCAAATCAGGAATATTTTGAATCTTTAATAATAATAATAATTAAACAATAATTTTTATAGTTCCGTTTAGGGAGCAAACTCTCATCAAGGGCACTCCAGCACTTAATAGGGTTGGAGTGCCTTTGGTGAGAGTTGGCCCCCTTATAGAAACAAATGAAAAAGTATATTTGGAAAGAAACCCGAAAACTACTAAGAGATAATTAACTGCAAAGACATCTTTGTAGATCTCCTGATATATCTGATATATGATAGTAACACATTCGGTTTTAAGTGTAGTGTAGTGTATATGTGCACTGTTCATACACATTTTTAAATTTTGATAAGACTTCCAAAACGGGTTACTTTCAAGTACTTCTTAAAGCTAAACACGTCACCCATCTCTAGCACCAAGAGGTAGGCTATTCCACGCCACAGGACCAGCAGTGGAAAAAGATCTATCATAACCCCCCCCCCCCCCATTGGAGGATCAATTTGAGACAATCAATTTATTAGATGAAGAAGTCGACCTCAAAGTTATACTCCTCTCTATAGAAACATCTCTCTGACTACATCACTCCTTCCATTCACTTTCTACGTCCACGTTTCATTTCTATATACCAATGCACCCTGGTAATACCAAAGTATACCTCTTCGATTGCTTTATATTTTTGCACTTTTCAAGTATATTTCAACTCAAATTTTGTAATAAATGTAATAATCTCTTTATATATAGCAAAAATCTAAATGTTGTAACGCAAAAAAATACTTGAACAGTTGCTCGTTCAACTACTATATTCTACAATATGTATTATCACCACTGTAAACTAATATGAAATTTAATATGCGATTATGCACGCGCAATAAATTGCACCCATAAAAACAACGCTAGTCGCTCGGTCCCAAGAACGCACTGAATTTAAGGCAGACAACCAACAAGGGAACAAAATAAGAGAATACATCCATTATTTGTATCATTATATTTCTTTTCGTATTCAACAGAAAATAAAAATATAAATTGCGCCAGTATCTCTTTTAATTTGAGGATGTAACTCGTGTGAATGTTGAGAGTATAATGAAGGATTACCCAGACATCATTTTTATGCAGTTGAACATGTGTATATATGTATGTTAAAGATTGAGATGAATTCATTATAGGCCTTGCCTAGTCGAGTGGTTCTATGTATCTATAAATTTCAAGTTAAGTAAAATTATGTTATACACGTTTCGTTGAGCGTTTTACAGAGTAAAACCAGAATTTATCTTTCTCTTAGTTTCTTTTTAAAAAAGTTTTCACATTTCTATGAAGGTTTTGAGTATTATTATGCAATGTTGTACACATCTTTTCAATGAACGTATATTAACACGTATGCTATATAGTAGTAATTTAAGTAAAAATAAAGAGTCAACATTTTGATATAACTAATGAATGGCAAAGTATGCGAATCGCTGTTTACTGATGATTAGTGTTAGCGTAAAACGAGAATGAATTACAGAGGTTAATGGGTAATTTTTCTGAGAGATGTGAACAAAAAGATTTGAGAATTAATGTTAGGAAATCCAAAGTAATGGTGACAGAAATGAAAAAGTTAAAGTTAATGCGATATACAGAAGAGCGATGAAAGATAACGTTAGGGAATTTTGCGATTTATGTATTGTAGTATTTTTTCAGATGATGGAAGAGTTTCGAGATACATCGAATGACGTTTGCCAATAGGAAACAAAGTAAATGAGGCAATAAAATATATATACTCGATTCAGATAGTATAAAAATCTGCTATGATGATAATCTACTATGGTATTTTAGTATAAACTTTAATAAACGGAAGTGAAACGTGGACGTGGAAAAAAATAAAGGAGCCCAATAAATGCTGTAGAAATGCGTGCACTATAAAGAATAAAAGGAGCGGCAATGTGGGATAAAATATGGAATTAAGTGATGAGAGATAAATGTGAACTTAAGACCGATGTACTAAATAAGATGAAGAGGAGCACTGTGAGATGGTTTGGGCATGTCGAAAGAATTAATGAAAAAAGACTAACAAAATAAATGCATAGTGCAAATGTGAGTGGTAAGCGTGGTAGAGGAAGACCAAGGAAAGTAAAGTTGAATTAAGTGAATGATATTTTGCATTCACATTCATTCGGTATCACTTCATTCCGTATTCTGCCATACATTGTCACCCTATGTGTCATTCTCAGTGTGCGTATTTTTATAGCATTTATTCGAATCCTTTCGGTCTTCTTCCACATTCATGTTTCACTCCCATACATCAAAGTTGGTACTAAAACATTGTTGTTGACTATTAACTTACCAAATCAAAACATCAAAAATAGGTGGTAGAAAAGTGATTTGAAGAGGTGGAGGCTATTTTTTATATTCTAGACATCCAATAAGAAGTATTTTTCCGACTTGAGGATTTACAATAGTTGCAAGAGGGGAAGTTTTTGGATATTTTTTTTACTTTTTGTTCATGGACAAAATAGGCATACTGTATGTATGGTTTCTTATAGTCTTAAGGGCGCACTGGAGGTTGATGCCTTGCAAAGCCAATACAGGCTTTTTTTAATGGAGTGGTGGAAAAAATAATACGATTTAAAAAATAACTCTGTCCTTGAGATTTTTAATGAATTGAAAGAATTTTAAGTATTACAACTGATTTTAATATTACAATATAGAGCCTAGTTGGTAAGATATTTGTCTTGTACCCTGGGGTTTCGAGTTCGATTCCAAATAGAACTCCAAGAAAAAAAGTTCAAATCTGGTCAAGTGTAACTGTTAACATCCATAATATGGTAATGCTGAAGAACACAATGAGAATAAGAGAGTAAAATATTTAAACAATTATAAAATGTACGAGTTTGTCTAGATAACCTCGTACATTTTTATACATCTAGATAACATGTATTCTCCATCTATATGTTTCGGATTCAATTTTTTTGAGTCAATATCAATTAGTTAATATTTCGGAGTTGTATGAAAAGTGTACGGATGTAGTGAAAGTGAAAAATGCATGTTGCGATAAAAAGGCAAAACGCTCTCTTCTCTCTGCCTATCCCGACAGGGAAATGGCGTGATAGTATGAATGTAAAATTTTAACATTGAAGAGAAATACAATATACCGATTATTATTTCCAAATAAATTTTTAATTTTATTTTTATTTCCAATTAAATTAAAAAAATAAATTATTCCTATTAGAGGTGTATTTTTTGATAACGTTCGTCTTACAGTAATATCATTAAAACGGGCGCATTGTTCTCAGAATTTGTACGGGTATTCCAAAACCTTTACAAATAATAATTGCCTTTAAAGAAAATATAACAAAAACACAAATGAACACCATTTTAAAAGGAACCTAAAGATCTTTGTATTATTTTATTGAAAGATCACCTCAAATAATTCAATTATTTACAGTGAAAATGTTGAATTATATCTAGCATTTTTTTTCATATTTATTTTTTGTCAATTGTAGCCATGTTTTGTTACGAAACATCGCCTCAAGAGTGCTTTATTTTTTTATTTATAATTAGCAGTTTTTTACTGCCACTAAATAATTTCAAGTGAAGTAACGCCAATCAGTAAGATAAATAGACAAGTATTCAATATTCGTTTTCTATCCGCCAGACCATTGACACTGGAAATGCTCTGTCTGTTGTTAAGACAGATTTCATCAATAAATAGTATGATTGAAATGTGAATCATGTTGATAAATCCAATGAGATTAATTTGGACAACCCCAAGATATTTTAAATGCGCCATTTATCAAGGTACATATATAAAAACCTAATTTTGTTTTATACTTAATAAAATAAATAAAACACGGATTTTTCTTTTGCATTCCCCACTGTTTTTTTAGCGAGTTCACAATCGGTTTCAAATACCTCCGTCTTCCTCGTCAGATGAAGATGAACAATAGAAAATTTCTAAAATATATTTTCTATTATAATTTCTGTAGGTAAATGAAAGAAGTAGTGGCTAATAAGGGAAATGTAGTAGGTAGGTGTCAAGAAAATTACTTTTGAAGCCATCCTTTTGGCGTATACCTACTCTCCTACCCTTATTAGCCACTACCCCCTCCCCTCCTTGACCTACTGCAATTAGAAAATATATTTTACACGAATAATTTATTTCATCTTCCCGTGATGAGGATGATGGAAATATTTTAAACCGATTGTAAACTCACAAAAATAAAACAGTGGTGAATATGTAAGGAAACATAAGTGTTTTTTAGTTTTATTAAAAATTTATAAATATGACACCACGAAGTAAAACAAACATCTTTTTTAAGACTTAAGATATATGGTTAAATATATTTAACCGAAAATATAAGTCACTTTTCCTTAAGTGGTTAAGCACGAATATTTTAGTGACTTGAATGTAGATTATCAAAATGTTGAAAAAAGTGTTTCTGCTATTTGAGCAGATTATATGGTATAATAGATATTCACATATTACGTAAATCAAGTTCAAAGTTGTTCTCTCAAAAAATGCCTTGTTTCAATACCTTTACTTAGCAAATAATCTTTTACAGGAAATTTTCAGGGAAAATTATATATAATTATTAAATTAATACAATAAATCAAATACTTTTATAAATGAACGGCTACATTCTAAGACAAAGTTTAAGATAGTTACTTACATGATTGAAAGAATCTATTATTCACAAGAGATTGGAAGCAATGAAATGACAATCCTGTAACATAATTGAAAATATAATATAAGGAATATAAAAATAATGGATCTTTTAAAATAAGCGTTGTACATCCTTTTTAAATATTATTAAACGTAACATTTAAATGTCTTATTTTCGTCTGATTTATAATCTTCTAATCCGCTGAATTCTATGGTATTCCTGAATACCATTTACCAATTTTTTGTATACTCTAAATTTCCGTTCTTTAACATGCAAAATTTCACACAGCTGACACTATTTTAAAGGATGTTAATATTTTTTTTGTCTTGATCGTGTAAATTATACGTAATTAAAAATAATAGTAAAATATTACACTTAACTTTTCATGCACCCCAGTATTACTCCTTTGGGAAGCCCAGCACTCACCTATATTTTACCGTACCGTATTAATTGTGCGTTTTGTCGGAACAATATAAATTATGCTCGCAAATGGTTGTTTGATTTTCACACAACGTATGAAAAGGACGTTGGGTCCGTCGGGTATATACCAATTATTATCGGGAATTATTCCCAGATTAAAAATGTATTTCGCAGAAGTAGAAAACCTTTGAAAATTGTTAATCTTTTAACACAAACCCCATTGGTTTTCGCAACGTTTCGTTTGACAGCGCCTTTATTTAGTTTTTTTTTTATTTTGTGTACATGGTACATCTAACGCGTTTAATGCTATAGTTGGCGGTCGTGGCCTAAAGCTTAGCATTTACGTGAAGCAAACGGACGTCCCAAGTTCGATTCCTGGCAGACCGTTTTACATCTACATTTATGTTTTTCTATTACAACACTTAAATACTACTTATTATAAATCTTTAACATATATCTCATTGGTTGTAAAAAGTTGCCACATGTCAATGATCTATCTAGGTTGTACGATATACAACGAATGTGTAATGAAATACAAATCATGACTGTAGATTTTAATTATTATTTTTTTTAAATTTTATTTCAACGGCAAAATGAACTTTTAGACAGAAAATTTTCATCTTTGCCATTTGAGTAGTGTTATACGATAGAACAAAACTAGAATTAGATAAACCCAAAACAAAAACAATGTTAACTTATCAAAAGTATTCCGGCAAGAACAACTTTTTCACTTTACTCCAGTGTTAGCCAAAGTCACGTGAAAGTACATACAATACCCATATTGATCTATGCGGTCTTCATATGAAGGGGTCGTACAAATAATATGGTGGAACTTGACTTTAGAACAAAACATTTTACTGGTTAAATAAAAAAAAATTAACAAGAAATTACTTTGTTACTTTACTGGTGTCATGTCACATCGAAAGTTTGTATAGTATATTAATATATTAAATTAACCCAATGAAAAAATGTTTAATATGGGTGAAATATTTTACATTCTTTGGTATATATTACTTTTATTTTTGCTTTTGGCTTTGTGTGTCTCTAATATTTCGAAACAAGTTGTATTATAATATTTTTATAACGTATATAAAACATTTATTTTATTATCTTTCTAAATATGGTTTATTTATATTATATGGTTAGCAAATTCTGAAAATTAGTATCAGGTAGACAGCACATATGTTCTAGTTTTCTAGTGCCTATGCTTATTTGTGTCATTCCAAGACATGCTTTCACAAGCATTGTTTATTTCATACACACCTTTCATATGTAGGTGTCCCGTATATCCCGTGTCTTTGGGGTTAAAAACTTGTACCATTGTTGGTGTAATATGCAGATCTTATTTTTTTCGGGGAAGGAGATAGAATCACGTTTGGCGTGGATTAATTCGAGTATAATTAGTAGAATAAGAAAATAAAATAATGATAAATATTCAAATATGGAGTTCAGAAAAGTTCAAGACGAAACCTTTGGTAAATTGAGAAGATAAAAATGTGTGAATAACTCTCTGATTTGCACCAATATTTTGTCCAAAACCAAGAAGAGCCCCGCTGATTAATACGGACGAGATTTTCATAACGTAAAATTTGTTTTTGCTCCCAAACATCAACACATTCACCCTTCCAATTATTTCGTGATAAGCGAAACCCGCATTATTATGAACAGCAAGCAAGAAGGGATATACAATAATCTTCCAGTAAAAGTACGACATGTGTTACTTAAAGCAAATTCATGTTATGGGTAAAATATATTTCGAAGGCAATATTTTTGCTATTTATTGTAGTTAGTATTTTCTAAGATGATGGAAGAATTATGAGAGATATCGAATGAGGAGTACTCGAAGCGAAAGGATACAAAAACAATGGGGTACTATAACATAAATACTCGAACCGAACAGTATCAAAATCGACCAAGATGATAGTGCACAACAGTATTTTAGTACTAACTTTTATGTATGAGAGTGAAACATGGACGAATAACAAGTCAAAAAAGAGCTATGAAAACACATGCACTTTCTCGTACAAAAATATATGGGTTATAATGTGACTTAAGTGTTAAGGGATGAGTGTTAACTTCAGGGTGATGTGTTAAGTAAGATTAAGGAGAACACTCTGAGACGGTTAGGGCACGTAAAACAAATGAATAGAAAAAAGGATAAAAAAACAAATTTACAGTGTCAATTTGAGTAGAATGTGTTGTGGAGAAAACTCAAGGGTTCAAATAAATTTAATGACATTTTGAAAGAACTAAATGCTAAGAGAAATCGTAGGATTTGTATGAGAAGGTTTATGGGTGTAAAAGGTGAACGATTTGTGTCACGATAAGAAGGTCTGGTGCTGCTTTTAATCAATAAGACAAAAAACAGTATAATACCTTTACAAAGGAAAAAAGTTAAGTGTCAATATATGAAAGAAAGCATAAAAAATGAATGCATTGATAAAATGGATATTTTAAGTAGAATAAAGAAAAAAACTTTAAAATATTATGTAAAGGAGGCGAAAGTTGCGTTCTTAGATAGAAAAGTTTGGAGATCTATTCTCGACATGATAATATGTATATATGTAGTATTAGATGAACCCAACACAATCACAAATCAAAAGCTCGTTCCAACTAGAGCCACTTCATCATTTTATTATAAAAGTCATATAAAAATCCATAAAATGCCTTAACTGGTTGCCCAATTTGTTTTGCAGGCGTTATACAAATATGTTATGTAATTACATCATTGTGAAATAAAATATTTGTTCATGTGGATAATGTAAATATGGAGCGGAATAAATAACGTATTCATTACATTTTTAGGTATACTACATAATAAAATTAATGAAGTTAATATAAAAAATCGATAACCCCTAAAAAAATGTTTGCTTATAACATGAGATACTGTAATGGACTTGGAAAAAAGGTGATCAATTTAATAAAAGGAAAAGGGATGAAATAATGTCGTATTTTTATTGGGAAGCTTTTATTATTAATTTGATACTTTAGATACATTCGCAAATTTTTTTAGCCTCTGATTTTTTAAACATTATATTTTTATTTACAAATAGTGGATAATAAGAAATGAAACCAACCTCATGGAAAATTTTAAAAAGTTTGTTTTATTATTTGATATGCATATACCCACATATAGAAGTTTATCCTTTCATTTCATCAAATCGTTTATTAATATTTTTTCCCTTAATTTTAATTCATATTTTAGTGAGGATATTCTTATTTGCGTAGAAGCTACTTTTGAAATATGAAGATAAAGGACGGGAATGCATTGAAATGTGTGATTGAAGTGTTTTTTTCAGATGTTCGCTTTTTTCTTGTACGGCATACGACCATAGTCGACATACGACCATTGTCGGCATACGACCGAAATCAAAGAAATCGTAGGAGTTGCATGAAGATGTGTAAAGATGTTAAAGAGGCAATGGATGTGGTTGAGATAAAAAAAAGTCTGGCACTCTGTCGTCTCTACTTGCTCCGGTAGGAAAAGGTTCGAATGGTATGAGTGCATGTATACATTTAGTATTTTAAAATGTATGGCTTTTGCTGATCTACACTTTTCTTCACATCGGCTCGAATAAATGCTTTATTATTGAATTTTTTTTTTCATTTATAACATGGGCAAAAGCTGATTGGTTAGAAGATACTTCTATATAGGTATTGTATAGTAATTGATCCGTCAGATATCCACCAGCTTTTAATGAAAAAGCAGTGGAAATACAAATTCTTAACACGAGATTATTTCACTTAGCAACACCTTTTAATCGGCTGATGTAACCAAGTCTCCCTTTATCAAGTTAAATCCTTGCTGTAACACTCCTTCCATCACCCTCCTTAAGTGGTTTCAAATTTCAATCTAGTTCAGATTCACTTCAAAGTCCATTCGGAAACTGCAGCCCTCAACCTCTCCCCAAACTTGGCGTCAGGTTCCATTGAGGCGCTGTAACCTGAAACCTTGCGTGGTCACTTTGCATCTCTAAGGAGAAACACCACAAATTTAAACTGGTTTCCCTTAAATGCACAACGTGTTAATCGGTTCGTGCTATGATATACACTTGTTTTTTTTTTGTGCATTAACTAGAATTCATAATATTTTATGTACGAATAAATTCATGCTATCGCGCCTTTCGGAGACAAATCTTCATACATTTGTATCTATGTACAGAGCTTTTGCCTCACCCATATGTGCATGTATAATTAATGGGACACATGTTCATCTGCTTATATATTTTAAAAAAAATGTTTTATACGTGTATATGATACTCGCATACCATCACGCCATTTCCCTGTTGGGGCAGGCACAGAGGACAGAGCGGCAGACCTTCCTATCTCGAAACACATCTTTCGCCTTTTTCATATCCAGACACCTTCTCACAGCTCCTTCGAATCCTCATACTTTTTTTCAAAATATCTGCTTCTACCTCAGCTTATACTTACTCTTAATTTTAATAGTCCTTGTTCATTAGTTCGTTCTACATGCCCAAACCATCTCAGAGTGCTCTTCAGCATCTTACTCAACACAACAACTTTAAGTTCACGTTCCGTATTCTGTCATATAGTGTCACCCCAGGTATTCTTCTAAATGCTCGCATTTCTTTTGAGAGCATTTGAGTAAACACACAAAGATTTTTTCACAAGATCATTCACTTGATCCAATCATGCTCTCCTTGATCTTGGTCTACCGCCTTTTATTAAAATTTACACGATTTATTTGTTTTCTTACAATTTCTTCATTCATTGTGTTTTACATATCCAAACCATCTCAGAGTTCCCTTCTTCACCTTACTCAATACATCAGTCATATGTTTATATTATGTATTCTTCTCAGTTCACACATTTCTACAGCATGTACTTGTATATCTTAGTTCATATATATTGTTTTAAAAAATAAATATTTCTATGTTTTAATCGTTAAAGTTTTATTTTTAATCAAATTAATTATACACATTATTTATAACAGGATCAACAATAAGATTTTAATAATTATATGCGCCCAACCTGCGTGGGTGATGACCTTTGTATCAAGATTGAAGACTGAAGACATCTCAACTGTTAATCTCCTGAGGCATACCATTAAAAATCACCTTCCTCCAAGCGAATTGGCCAGCAGACACCCACACAAACAACTCCCACGTCCTCTCATATTATTAGGCGAAAGAGAAATTTTGTTAAAAAATTTTTTAACAAACACATCATGTTTATTACAATTATAAACATTATCTGAAATTTAAACAAAACATTGTGACCCTACGTACACTAACTGTTTAAAAATAATTTTAATGATACGATAAACTAGCCCTCGTAAACGAATATGATTGTTAGCCATCCTGTAGAGGGAAGACGCATGTGTGTACGAGTATATTGGTTTATGGCGTGCAAGATTTTGTACTTCAGCAGGCACACATTCATAACAGATTACATTACACTATGTATACGTGTACAATTCAATTAAGAGAGTTCAATTCTACTGAGATAGCGAAAAGTGCGCCTATAAAGATGAAATTTATATTCATAGTAAAAAAATCATTTATTTCGCTTCAACATATTTTCAAGTCCGCGACCTTTATGAAATAGAAGTGTAGACGCTGAGTGAAGAAACAACACTTAAAGTAAAATATGTTGGAATGTACAAAGGGATCTTGAAAGATCTGTGTACAGATAGTTATACCAATGATTTTTTTTAAACTTGGAGCATTTGCAAGGTGCAATACTTTGGTCTCATAATGAAAGACACAAATACTGGATAGAACAATCGATTATTCCAGTTAAAGTAGCAAAAGAGATAAAAGTAGACACCACATCTCTGGACTCAACAATGGCTTGATGAAAGTTCATCTGAGGGTTGCTAGGCTGCAGTCAACAAAGTAAAGATTGATTGCGGCTAACCTTCATCGAAGGTTACACCTTTAGAACGTCAGAGGAATGTTATAGGCATAATTGAAGAGAAGTTATCTATGAACTTTACACAGCATATAAATTTTTGACAGTATGTTCGATCGTCGAGTTTTTAGCCATAGGTTATTTCGCCAATTAAATTTAATGCCCTGTTTAGTTTTTCCTCGAGAGTTCTTCCTGGATAATGTGTTAACTGACTAAAAAATAGGAGTGAACTATTAGAGAGAAAATTGATGTATTATCAGAAGTAAAAAGGTATGAGAATGTTCAAGATCTTCGAGTTTTGTGTTCATTAGAGGTCTGGAGAATATTGGCTCGGTTTCCTGTGAAATAAGAAATAATAGATTCTTTCAAGCACTAGGTGTATACATGGAACATTAATTTAGGTTTCACATGGTTTATATAAGATACAATGTAAATCAAATACAATCAAACAGTTTGAGTACTTATTTTACGACCCACTCGATCAAGCATCACCCCAGTATAAAGAGAAGAAACCCGACTGGAAGCATCATATGTATGTATGTATTTTATTTTCAAATCGTATTTAGATTTTAAATATAAATCATTTTAATTATTTCCAACTCTATTTTTGTATGATTTGCAGTAATTATTCGCACAAGAAATTTCTTCCGTATTAAGATTTTAGTTGCATTTTTTTCAGTGTAAAGATCTACTTAAAAGTAATTGCCAGTTGACTGATTGAGTACCCCTGCATTATATTAACAATCATCATCAAATAAGTGCTCAATTCAATTTATTCAACATTAAAAATAGCGATTCTTCCAAATGCACTTACGAGTACAAAACTTATGAAAATAGTTTTTATTTATTTGCCTTAAAAGCATTTGTGAAAAAATTAAATGTGATTAAGCCACGAAGTTATTAAGAAATAATTTATTTATATTGTTTAATTAACTTTTGAATAAAGCGAATTAATTGTTAGTTTTCATACATAATTATTTTATTTTATATACAGACATTTCCCGAATATCGCCTTACACGGTGATCACAATCAAGATAAGGTTTTATTTTGTCTGTGGTCAATAGTCAATAGTCAACCCTCTAACTGTCAAAACTAGTTATTTTTTAAGAGAATAATAAATCATACACAAATCATTTGATAGAATGTATTATAACTCTTATTATTAACTAAGTATGTAAGTCTGATACCGGTTGTGGTGTCGAGCTAATCTATGCAAACTCGAATAGCTCAATGGTAACATAGTTCGATCTTAACAAATTGTTTTTCGCTTAGTAAGACATTTTACCAAAATGCTATTAGTGAAGCGTAATACGGTAAAACGGTAAATATGCATCATTTTGAGTTCATAAAATATAATATACATATATATAATAGCATGACATTTCTCTGTTTGAGTCATCGACATCGTCACAAGCGCCACAACCCAATACGAGTCTTGGCTGCCTTCAGAATTTTCTGCCACATATCTCTCTCAGCAGCATTTCTTCTCAAATTGTTTATACACATTGTGCGACAGTTTTCTGTAATACCATCCAGCCATATCAGATTTGGTCTCCCCAATCTTAATAGGTAATATTATAACGGTTAAGTTGAACCTTTAAATTACAGTTTTTCCGTGTATTTTGTTGATAAGGCATAATAAGTCATAACGGTCATCCAAATAAGTTGAAAAAAATTAGAGATTTATTTTTATCCAAGGTTTCAGATTGAACTTTGTGGAACTCTATGTTATACTATTTAACAAACATAACTTCGGTTTTCCACTAATTACTTTTATCATAGAGGCTTTTTTTAGACGGAATGATACATGCAAATAAATGGTCACCCCTCTTAGCTATTTTCCAAGTTTTCTTGTATTGTATTGTACATAATTTCTCAAACATTATCGAAATATTTTAAGAATGACTGTCAGTTGGAGGGTTAGTAAAAAAATTAACCATAGATTTAATTAGACAGTCAACAGTTACTTAAGTTTTTAACTATGTCCCATTTTATTCTGTCATTTAATTTAATGTGTTTATTCATTCCTATATGACATTTCACTATTTTATGTTTGTTTTATGACAATTTTATATCCATGAGGTAATAATTTCCAGTTGTTTTTACTTTCTGTATTGTCGATGTTTTATTGAATAACTAAAAGGAGTGTTTAATAATGAAGACGTCCAATTAGAATGGTGTTTAAAAAAATGGATTCCCATAAGAATAATAAAAACTTTAAATCATCAAGAGACGGTAAGACAGGATAACGCTATCCTCATGATGGAGTATGATTATAATCATGGCTGATATGGCTGGTAATTATCAGCCATCTTGTGGAAGACGCTTGTGCGTGTATTGGTTTATTGAGAGCAAGCTGTAGTACTTAAGCAAGAAATAGTCTTGGCAAATCTAATTCGAAATTCCAAGACATTAGAGGGTTTAAAATTCTGAATTTCATTAAGCACGGCTTTATAAAACGCTTATTATGTTGCATTAGCACTATAAGGATTTATGATCAGCGACAGATTTTTTTTATTAAGATGTAAAATGACTAAAAGTAAAACCAGTCCGAAAGTAAATCCGTCAGGAATGAGACCGATTAGATCACATACACCTTCTCATACAGATCTTTTTTAAAAAGATCATACACTTGATCCAACCATACTTTCCATGGTCTTTCCCTACCACAACTTCCACTCATATTTGCACTTATATTTGTTGTGTTTGTGTTTCTTCATTCATTCGTTTCATGTGCCCAAACCATGTCATAGTGGTTTTCTTAATTTTGCTCAACACATCAGCCTTAAATTCACACACATCCCCAATCACTTTCTTCAGCATTATAACATACAAAGTCACTCCATGTATCTTTCTAAAAGTCCACATTTCTACAGTATTCGGTCCTTTACAGTCTTGTTCCACGTCCACATTTCACTGACATACATCAAAATTCGTACCAAAATACTGTATTAGTGCCCCATTGACTTTGTTTGTTATCGCTATACGCCTTTCAATATTCTTCGTAGTTCCTCTATCATCTGAGAAAATTCTACCTGAATAGCAAAATACTTCTCACCTTGGTCTAATCTTTCACAACTCACCCATGTATCACATTTACTTTTCATTTCCTACTTTTTTATCCTGACTTTGGGTTTTGTAACATTCATTCGCAGATCTTTCTCTTTCCATCTCTCATAATTGATTAAATCACAAATTATTTTTGATTTGTATAGATATTTATGATTGATATAGTTTGGGCATGTAGAACAAACGAATGAAGTAAAACTAAGATACAAATATATATTACAAATGTTTAAAGAATTCGGGAGAGGAAGACCAAGAAAAACATGATTGGATCAAGTGCATTATATTTGGAGAGAAATAAACGTAAAAAGAGAGAAAACCCTAAGAGTTGCGTGAGAAGGTGTACGGATGAATGGAGATGAAGAGAAGTCTGTGTGTCAAGATAAGAAATTTTATTGATATGTCTTCTCTGCCTACCCCGACAAAGAAATGGCGTGATGATATGCATGTATGTAATTTTCTTAAACCTCTGATTCATTACCAAGATTGTTCATACCTCAACATTCAACAGTTTATTTTCCTGTCATCGTTTGTTTTTTTTTCACTTTCACAAATCATTTTTACATACTATATGATGGGTTACCTTATTGTTTTAAAAAACAATAAATAAATTTACAAAATTTAATAAATACGTCTACGTAATGCAATAAATGAGTGAATATTATAATTGATAGGATCCAATGTTGCAACCGATTTCCGTCGGTATCCAAATTTTCAAAAAATATTCTAGTCTGATTTCTATCAAACGCCTCTTTTACATCTACTAAGTTGGTTGGAAGAGATTGCAATATAACAAGAAAGCCGCCAGGCTTCATATACAAAGAAAGTTAATTAAAACAAGTTTTCTTAATCTTGAAATATTCATGACATTCTTTTAAGTTACGCAGTACCTTACTTGTTGAATTATAATGTTGAAATTTATCTGAAAAGGTCACATTATAAAGTTTGTCGTTTTCGTTTCATAAATAAACTAATTAAGAGGTCTTATAAGAACCCGTTTTTACCTGAAATTGAGTTATCAAAGCGGGCGTGTAACGGGACAAATAAAGGCAAATTAAACGATGTTTAGTGGCCGTTCACCTGTGTTTTATATGATGAAGGATTACATATGTTAATGCTATAAATATAAGCAAAAAATACAAGACGATAATATTAGAAAAGCATATGATGATTATATGAACAAAAATATATGATGATTATATGAACAAAAATATATGACGACATTTCTTTCGCCGTAAGAAACGTCATAAACATAAATATCTAAAAGTCATCGTCATCAATAGCATGCCATATCCCTATTGAGATAGACAAAGAGAATAGATATTCACATAATTATCTAGCACACATCTTTCGCTTCTGCCACGTCCATGCACCTTGCCATATATACTCTCCTAGGTGTTAGTTTTTCACTATTTCATAATTGAATTTATTTGGTAGTACTACGTTTTTCTAGACATTTCCAAACTTCCCATATCTTTTATACTAAAGGGTCTTTCAAATTGAGCGGTTTTTTTAATTCTTGGATAAAACACAGATGGCCTAGGTCTTGTTACATTTGATAAGTGTAATGTATGACATTTATAAAAATGAAGTTGTATACAATACAACGACGCGTTCAAGTTGTCGAATTATTTTATGTATTGTAATCTCGTGAAACGGTGATGTTAATTGGCCACCAAGATCATGTGATCTGACACCGTTGGACTATTTTCTCTAAGGTTACGTGAAAAGCTAGGTATATAAGAATGACCCCCAATCAATTCCTGAGCTGAAGGACGAAATTATTCGCGTTATTGGTGAGTTAGAACCGCAATTATGCAAAATGTTATCGAAAATTTTGACGAAAGAGTGGACACCTGTGGACCTGCAAGAGGTGGACAATTGGCGTATATTGTTTTTTTGTGTTTAAATGTCATACATTACACTTCAATGATCAATAAAAAAAATTTAAATCAAAGCAAATTGTGTGTTTTATTCAAGAATTTAAAAAAAAATATCAAAAAACCCGCTCAATTTGAAAGACCCTTTGCTTGTAAAGATCAGTTTTGTTAATCTTTCATCACTTATCATTACTACATGACCGAACCATCTAAATGTGCTTCATCTTAAGGACTGCATCTTCTTTCAATCCGCACTATAAGCTAATGTCCTAATTCCTTCTTCCATCACATATTTTTTCCACAATTCTCTAATTTCTTCATTACCTTATTTTCGTTTTTTTTTACCTCGTCCAAGTTTCGCTAACATATCCTAATATTTGAACTAAGATTAAAAAAAATAAAAAGGGTACTAATTTATTAAAAAAGTGTTCATCAGTAAGCTACCCTCAAACTCTCTAAACGTGTGCGAGTATAGTGACCTCTTCCCGTGCTGGGTAGCATTTCAGACATTTGACTACTCCAGTGGTTCCTTCACCCGAAAGCTCGATTAATGGGGTCAAAGATAATATTTTGTTTTAGCCAAACTCTTTAATATGTCTATACTACCAATTCAAATATGTTGGAAGGTACGAATGTCACTATACGAATGTATGAATGAAAACTACAGACCATATAATTTGTATAAATCAGAATGACGTTTACCTCAGTTACTAAACAGCATTCCATTTAAATAAAAACCCTCCGACTTAAAAAAATATTTTCACTTTTAATATACAATAAATAAAAAGCAGAAATATAAAAATATGAGTTGTAACTATAATTAGAATTCAATTCAATTAATTTATTTGGCTCGCGGCTACCGAACCATCAGACATTTTCCCATCTCGGCGATCTAGATAGAGTCCACCATAACTCTTAAAGGAAAAAACAGATAGTAGTTATATTTCTAATGAAGCTCGATCATCTACCAGTTAAACTTAACTCAATAAACATTCCTAAAACACGGCCCGGTTGGGGAACAGAGATTATTTTATGTCAAAACTCCGACTAGAAGCCGGCCACTATAAATTAAAATAATGGTCTTAAAAAATAAAGAGGCTTGCCAGGGCTAGGTACAGAGGTTTTGAAACCTCGAAATATATATTTTTACATGAACTATTTATTTTGAAATGAATTTATACTCGAAAAATAAAATACATAGTTGTTTTATTAGTAATTCATCATTCGCTCGTTCAACATGCTTTCCATTCATTCATTGTTTCTCTTTCAGTTCTAAATTATTTATTTTTATTAAAATTTTGGTAAATACTCGTACATACCTACTAAATAGGTAAAATAGTTCGAGAAAATATATTTCGAATGAGTAACAAGCAATAAAAAAATAAATTTCAACTTCGTGAAAATATTAATCTTTTTTCGCAAAACTTTTATATTTATAACAAAAATGTTACGCATGATTACAAATATTGATTAATATACGTATACAATTTATACATATATCTTAGAAGATGGTCATTTTTATTGCAGTAGTTTTAAAAAGTGAAGAATATATAAATTGGCAGTAATTGATAGTATTCAATGTCTAAAAATAATCACCCGGTTCTCCGTCGTCCTCATTGCTGGGCTTCGTAGTCGAAGATCCCACCGCTATTCTCATGTCCATTTAGTTGGAAGCCAATTATGCCGTCGAGCTTTTTAAGTGAGTGCGCCGTTGCACACCAGCAAATTTACCTCAGATCCAATGACACAACACTAAGCGAGAAATGCCTGTATCAAGGGAAGTATCACAAGGTGAGGTTCAGGTTAACCGGCGACTTTCCGTACGGTAGTCCAGTGCGTGATCACATCCAAGTGGTTCAAACCAGTTTACCGAAACTGGTGCGAACCCATAGGGGAGAATCACTAGGTACCGTGTATGATGAAGTAAGGAATGATCGAGTAAAAGATAAATGTTATATTGAAGACGGATGTTATATGTAAGTAGAATAAATAAAGGAATCTTGCTGTGTAAGGAGTTGCGCAAGGCTTACAAAACAAATATGTGTGTCAAATAAATGCAGAGCAAAGAAGAAGAAAAGCGAGAAAAAATTGAGAAGTATAGTTGAATATATTTTAACTAACAGAAAGGTTAAAGGAAGCTAAACAAGATGTATTGCGATACTTGAAAGATTATGCATGATAAGACGAATGACCCACAAAACACATTTTTGGCTTATTTACAATATAAAATTAAAATATAGTACTTCAATATATATGTGATAATACCTAATAAAATGTTTATAACATTATTTATTTTCGTATGGTACTCGACAACTTATCTCTACTACTGATTCGGACATATTAAAAAGTGTGGCTAATATATTGTTTTCGACCCCAGTAATCGAGCCTTCGAGCTAAGAATCACTAGAGTAGGCACGATCACACGTAAAGAGGCAACAACACTCACAAACATCCTCAGCACGTGTGAGTATTGTTACCTGACGACTATTTTAGCAGACTAGACTCGTCTTTTTTATATATATATATATATATATATATATATATATATATATATATATATATATATATATATATATATATATATATATATATATATATATATATATATATATATATATATATATATATATATATATATATATATATATATATATATATATATATTAGGTCCTTACATATGAAATTGGCGTTTTGCCGTACTGGCAACTTTGATCTCAAATATCTTCTCTTTGGTTAGGAATTCCAAATTAAAATTTATACAGCTATTTACTCAAGTATTTGTGTTTCGAAAATTATAATTCATTTGTTTTTTCCTCAATTGTTTTTTTTCTTTGCGTCACTCAGTTTACAAAATGGAAAACTTGAAATATCGCGTTATTTACGAGTACGAGTTCCACCGTGGCACCAGTGCTGCAGAAACGGCTCGAAGGATTAATGATGTGTATGGCGACGGTGCCGCAAAAGAAAACACAGTGCGTTTTTGGTTCCAACGTTTTCGTTCTGGAAATTTCGATCTGCAGAAAAAGCCCCGTGGACGGCCGGAGACCAAAGTTGATAATGAAGAATTGAAGGCTATTGTGGAAGCGGATCCATCGCAAACCACGTCCGAGTTAGCTGCAGGCTGCGGTGTTAGTGATAAAACTGTTTTAATCCACTTGAAGCAAATTGGGAAGGTGAAAAAGCTTGAAAGGTGGGTACCTCACGAATTGAGTGAAGCAAATCAACAAACGCGCGTTGACTGCTGCGTTGCATTACTCAACCGGCACAATAATGAAGGGATTTTGAATCGAATCATTACCTGTGATGAAAAGTGGATCCTGTATGATAATCGGAAGCGCTCATCGCAATGGCTGAACCCTGCCGAACCAGCCAAACCATGCCCCAAGCGAAAATTGACTCCAAAAAAGTTACTTGTGAGCGTTTGGTGGACTAGTGCTGGTGTCGTTCACTACAGCTTTCTTAAATCTTCCCAGACGATTACGGCAGATGTCTATTGTCAGCAACTGCAAACCATGATGGAAAAGCTAGCTGCTAAACAACCGAGGCTGGTTAATCGCTCTAGGCCACTGCTGCTTCATGATAACGCTAGACCACACACTGCACAACAGACGGCTACCAAATTAGAAGAGCTTCAATTGGAATGTCTAAGACATCCACCGTACTCTCCGGACCTTGCCCTAACAGATTACTATTTTTTTCGAAATTTGGATAACTTCTTGCAAGGGAAAAAATTCAACTCCGATGGGGCAGTCCAAACCGACTTCAAAGATTTTATTGATTCCCGTCCGAATGGTTTTTTTAGTAAAGGGATCGATGAACTACCTATGAGATGGCAAAAGTGCATAGATAGCAATGGTACATACTTTGATTAAATAAATATATTATATTAAAAAAAATCAACTTTATGTTCCTCCCAAACAAAACGCCAATTTCATATGTAAGGACCTAATATATATATAACACCTGGATTCGCAATATAACAAAGGTAGAAGACGTTAGAATGAAGTGGCAATGGGCCGGACATGTAGCCAGAATGTCAGACTCCCGATGGACATCCGAAATAATCCAATGGTATCCAAGAGGCATAAAGAGGCCTAGAAGAAGACCAAAGGTACGCTGGATGGACGAAATCAGGAAGCATGGCAGCATCACGTGGCATCGGCGAGCAAAGGACCGAACTGTTTGGAGTCAACTTGGGGAGACCTTCATCCAGCAGTGGATCGACCCTGGTTGACAATGATGATGATGATGATGATGATGATATATATATATATATATATATATATATATATATATATATATATATATATATATATATATATATATATATATATATATATATATATATATATATATATATATATATATATATATATATATATATATATATATATATATATATATATATATATATATATATATATATATATATATATATTTTTTTTTTTTTTTTTTAATACCATGGATAATTGGTGGAAGTCAACTATACTACGTATTAACTTCATTATTAAAATAAATTATAAATATATAAGTTCATGTAATGAGATAGTATGTTTCTTTGAATACTTCAAAATGGGTAAAAAACGAATTGGATCATTTTTACAAACATTCATTTTATTTTTATATACCGTGTTTAACTTCATTATTATGTTTTGCAATGTATGCTGTTATGCAATATATGATGTTATGCAATTATATAGAACAGCATAATAATTACCAGATCAATTCTTCATAGTTTTTACAGCATTGCATGCTGTATTCCGTATTCACTTTGAATACTATAATTTATGAAATGACTACTAAGAAGTTGCACTCTAGTAAATGTAACGCCCGGAGCGATTGCAAGGACCGGCCGGGCGATGGATGGACCCTTGCGAATGGCCAATGCCAAGCAACGAACCCGGCGAGTAGGCTGAACTAGCAACATACAAGTGGCAGCTACTGTGTACACCATACAATCATACAGGAAGTATTTGCTTGATAAATTAGATTTTTTTTTCTTTTTTTGTTGATAAAATTTGTATGTAAACGAATTAACGATTTTGATATATTTTTGAGACTAAGATGACAAAGTTGTTTAGTGACTCAGTTGCGGACTGAATATTACAAAGTTGTTTTATATTTTTATTATGTACATAGCGGATTTTTTGTCATGTAGTAAATTCTTCCAGTCAACCAGAATTGCCTTAATGAAAGATTGCTAGACTTCCAGCCCGTAAAGCTTAAGTTCAAATCCCGATGACATATTTTCACTTACTAGATTGAATATATGTGTTTTGTGTTATACTATGCTAGTATTTCTTTATACGTAGACCTGACGAATTTATTTTCATATAATAATCTTTTTAAACTAACCAAAAAATATCTACACCTAAAATGAAACTCAGACCTGTACCTTTTTCTAAAAAATGGATATCAACGGGAATCGAACTCACAACCCTTGGTCGGAATACAGGTGTCTTACCAACTAGGCCACGAAGTTTTTCAATATTTCAAATCTGAAGTATTGAAGTATGCAATCACGATATAAATTGTTTCACCTAATAAATTGACGTATGTGTATAAATGCAAGAAGATCCAATCAACACCTTTTTTTTTGTTTATTTGAAATAACGAAAATGTATGAATCAGTTTTACGAGTATGTGCAAAAATAGCAACACCTTAAATTTGGATTGTGTGGTTCAATGATTTTTGTTTCATGCGAGTCCATTAAAATTGGCGAAATAATTCCTCCATTACCTCAGAATAGATTAAATCGGGTATAATTACGTTCAAATGACACAAGTCAATTCGAATTGATCGTAAAGACAAGTTATATAGATAATTTCCCAGGCTCTTCAAACCTGCAAAAGGAATAGTACAAATAACCATCATATATTCTACTATAATCATAAAACATGCTTTGATTATAACTTTCCATTACATTAACTGCAGATCATTTTATGTCACTATAATATAACTCAGATTTAATACTTGAATGTTATATATATAAGTATGTTAATAATCAAAATACCTATTATTTGTTACATGAATCATGGTGACGTTTAGTTAAGTTTTTCAACCGTGAGTTCATGGTAATATTCCGTGATGTTAAGATTTATTTCTTATTTATTGCATAAAAATAAAACAGTTCTTATTTTTTCTTAAGTTCGACCTGTAGTCTGTTTTCAGACCTTGCCTTCTACAGTTTCTACTCTAACTCACAATATCTTCTACCTCAAATATTTCTTGAATTTCTAAATCTATTTCTAAGTATTTCGTTGTATCTGCTGTAGATTATTCCATAAACAACGATTCCTCTATAACATGTTTTATTAATTTTGACCTTTCTGTCTATCCTCGCATATTTATTATTCCACATACTTTCAGTATCCAGAAAAACCAACGATATTACAATATTTACTAGGATTCTTATTTCTAATTGTAGATTATTGTTGCGGATCAGATTAAATACTTTTTATGTTCATTTACAATTGTGGCGAACTCATTTTTAGTATTTAGCAACACCGCGCTCTATGCGGAAGTGGCATCCTAACCAATTAGAATCGACCCTCCCAAGTCTATAAATGTCTCTTCCGCCACTTAGAGCTGACTCGCCAGCCAATGGATTAGTGAATATTTTATATTTATTGTTGAGATTGAAACAATAGCTCTGAATTTAACATTAGTCCATTATGTTTCTTAATGTCTGTCATTCGTATGCAACATATTTTAAATGAGTAGTAAATCTTCAGTTTTATCGTAACCATTGATACGCTTCATTCTACGAGTAAATAAAATAAATTTATACTAAAAAAGAGATAAAAAAAAACAATTTATATCTAGTTGATATGATGCCAACCTTCCAAACCAGGGATTGCGGGTTCGATTCTTGTTGAAGCCCAGATGGATTATAGTTTAGTTTTCAGTTAAGACCTGTGTACTATATTTCTAGTAATTGGGAGAAATTAGCACTTAAGTAAAGTAAGCCACCAAGGTTACTATATACAACTTAAGTGAAATACAGTATGTTTTTCTTATTTTTGTTATATCCTGTCAGGTTCACCTGACGATGACGATAGTGCGAAAGGTAGTCAATTTATTCTGGGGAGGAAAGCTCCCATAGTCCTCTTTTCCACAATGATATACACGTACCTATATACTCTCTTAATCGATAAGTATTTATTTTATTTATTCAAGATGTGTGAAATCTGCTGTTACCTCGTCAATCATCGATCTTCTTGATTATAGATCTTATTTTTCCTCACGTAACAGTCTACATTTATCACCGTAAAACACACGACCCAAAAATAATACATTAAGGATGCCATTGTCAGTGACCATGTGATGAACTCACGAAGTGAGAGGAATACAACCTTTACCTTTTTCAGACAAAGATTCGCAAATTCCAGAATAAGCCGTTCGTAGGGTTTCTTCCAGGCCTCGGAACCGTTGAATTAATTCCCCAGCGTTTTAAATTAAACGATTGTAACAGCTATAGATCGATTCTGAGCCGGACTGTGGGCCGACATATAGAAAGGTTTTTTATGGCATTTATGTGACTTTGATTATGGAACATACCACTAAAATCCAAAAAAATCCAGTTTGTACATGTATAAGCATATATGGGCAGATATCAAGCCGAGCACGCACATTGGATGAAAAGGCGATATACTGTTATAGTTAAAATTGTAAACATCCCTCAGCAGTGTGTCAAATAGAGCCAATGGAAGTGTTGTATCGTTATATTATTTAATATTAAAAATTAAATATGGTGCGGTTATCAAGTTTCTTTCAAGGGAAGGGAAAACCCGGACAGGAATTTGTCGACTCTTAGTTGACATACTACAGAGAGTAGAAGTATCAAGTTTTAACTGTAACGTCGCCTGACCATGCGCAGGCGTGGCTGATATGGGAGTTGTCAATACACGCTGTAACTTGTTCAAGCCGGAAACTTTAGGACCTAAGTGGTATATAGGGATGATGATATTATGACTAGCTCTTTGAAGGATCTATGAGTTAGGAGTAGGAGCTAAATACAAGTAAACAAATCTATAACAATTACTATTTGATCGATCCAATAAAGTGGGGTATTATGATGGAGCTTTTGCCGTTACCGTGGCGTGTACAGCTTTAAGAAGCATTTAAAGAAAACTTTTTTAGGAGGTCTTATCAAAATGTATAATCTTGTATGAATACTACACAATATGCTACACTAAACCTAAAGCCAAATATGTTATTATCGAAATATGTTACTATCACATGTCGAAATATGTTACTATCACATATCGAAATATGTTACTATCACATATCGAAATATGTTACTATCACATATCGAAATATATTACTATCGCATATCGAAATATGTTACTATTGCATATCGAAATATGTTACTATCACATATCGAAATATGTTACTATCACATATCGAAATATGTTACTATCACATATCGAAATATGTTACTATTACATATCGAAATATGTTACTACCGCATGTCGAAAGATCTGCAAAGGTACCTTTGTAATTCATCTTCCTTTGAAAAAATATTCTTAAAATATGTGTTTTTTTTTTCAAAACATATGCCGATGTCGAAAAGTACCTGATCTAATGGTCGCAGCTACCACCTCCCTATCTTTATACTCAGCTTTTTTTAATTTTTTTAATCTATCAATAATGATTGATTCGAATCACTTTAAAGCGCCTTTGCAGAGAGTTATATCTCTAAACGGTGCTAAATAAATTGCCCTTTTATTAATATTATGGAGTTTAAATTGAATTTTTAAGTTGGTAAGTTTTCTGCGGTGTTTTTACGAAAGATGTTTTTCTGAACATATGCAGATGCGGGAACGAACCTAATATAATGGGCACAGCCACTACCTTCCTATCACTACACTAAACGCATGTGTGTATATAAGATTAAAAATATTATTTTACAATATTTTAAATCTGTCAATAATAGTTGGGTCGAATCCTTAGTTAGAGCTCCCCTTAGGAGAGTTTGCTCGCTAAATGGCGCTATATAAATTGTCCTTTTATTATTATTAACTTGAAGTATAAACAAAACATTGCGTTCATTAGTCGGTAGGTTCACATGTTGAATACCCCTAGTCAATTCATGATGTGTGAGTTATTTTAAAATATTCATTTTTAAAACAGGAACAGCCGTGTGAGAAAGAAAAAAAACAATCATGTTGTCTCTATCCGCCTCCCTAGGAAGAAGACAGGAAGGTGTGTTCGTATATTATGCAATCTTGAGGAACAAAACTAAAAGTTTTGATTAATTGGACACGACCACGTCACTTAAAGTAGATTTCAATAAAATGTATTTTTTCTATTAAACATACAAACACTCGTAACCTTTTTGCTTAAAACATAAGAATTATTTAAACTTTTAATTGAATTGGTATGTTTTTTATGCATGACTGCTAAAGAACTCGTCGGACACATTAATCGCGCAAATATGCTAATAAACCGAGTTCAACGTTTGTTATTGGTCGGTTTAAACTCCGGATATTATTAAACCACGTTTTGTGGCCACGCCCGTGTCCCCCCTCGCTGCACAGGTATCCTCGACTACCGGTTTTACAGTGATGGAACAAGAGGTCCCTGGTTCACAACTTCCCGAAGACACGGTTAAACGTTTTCGAGAACCTGTGTTGTGCCGGTATGCGTGTATTCTTGTGCGTGGTCGACGGAAGTGTTGATAAACAAAACATCTACGTGCAGTGACTCTTTCTATGTTGTATTATTTTAGGATTCAAGTTTATAAAATTATACAAACATTTATTTTTTACCATGCCAACTTATAAAATGATACAAACATGTATTTTCAGTTTTTATAAATATTAAAATGTATTTGCTACAGTGTTTGTGCTGGTTAGATTATATTGATCATAAATTTCCCTGCGTTTAGTAAAATACATTTCTTTAAAAACTGTCAAATTGTACTTAACTGTTTTCTACTTCATTAACAATTCGAACCGATGGATATCATGTAATAATTCAAACCACCTGCGTGGCGTAGTTGGTAAGACGCTTGACTTCGACCCGCGGGCTCCAAGTTCGGTTCTCGATGGTACCAAAAAAAAATAAAAAAGGGTCCCAGTCTTCTAGAATTCATCTGGTAACAATGCTCATGCGAATTAAATGTGTGAGAGTTTTATCATGCTTACCGGGCCACAGTCCTAACACGTGCGATGACGAAATGCGAGTTCCGTGCCTACTTCGGTAGTTCTAAGTCTGATGGCTATGATAATTTTGTATCCCGGACATGCTCTTCAAGGCCACATCGCCACATCGGATATGTTGAGGAGTACCATACGAATAAAAATATATCAATGAATTAGTCTACTTCGTAGGATTGCCTTGTCTGTGTACCAAATGTTAGCTATGACATTATTGGCAGCTTTTCGAAAGAACATAATATTTGTCTATATACGTGTAAGTCAATCTATAAAGTTCTTGGCCTACACTCTACTTCTTGATTTCTCTCAACTTGCCTTAATCATTGTATGGCAATTACTGATTTCTCAAAATAGCGCAATAAATTTTCAAGATACAGAAACTTTTTAAGTTAAATATAATTTTTTCATCATTGAAAGTACAGATGGTAGATGTATTCATAAAAAAATATTTTATATTACTCAGAAATTTAAACGTTAATTCCCTTGGTAGTTCTACATAGTAAGTTTAACTTAACATATGGTAGTTTTAAAAAGAAGTCAAATACTGTCAATTTGATCACTGTTTTCAGATCCTTCCAAGATTTGCCGCAAATATAAATCATGAAGAGTTCTGACCATTCAATCAGAATTGTAATCCACATTTTATAGTATACATAGGTATGTAACAAGATAATTAAGTCAAGTCAAGATCCACCAAAGTGATGCTACACAACTACAATGTGTATCAATGCCAACACTAATTGAGTAAGTCAAAAGTTGAAGTAGAAAGGTTGTAAATGCTTTAATTGAGAATAATATGTCATGTGTTAATAATATATGTACAAAGAAAGAGTATTATCGAAAAAGCAATACGTTCAGTTGCGTAAAAAATGGAAGGTGAGGTGGTTTGGACGTGTTGATCGAATAGATGATAAAAGACTACTTCAAAAGTCATCATGTATTCGTCGTGGTAGAGGATGACTGACACGGTTGAGACAAGTAAATTTATTTTTCAAAGAGGGAATATTATGGAGGGGTAGAAACCTAAGGAACTTGATTAGAAGATTTAAAGATGAAAAAGAAAACGAGAAAAGTAAATCGTGAAAAAATATTTATCCTGTGTCTTCCCTGATTATCTCGACAGAAAAATAGCATGGTGGTATATATGTATATGTATAACATACATAGGTAGAATAAATTATACGTAGAAGCAAAACACAAACAATTGAAAAAACAGAAATCCGAAACATATTTACTAAATCTTAGTGGTTTGATTCAAACTAAAGATTACGCAGGAACTGACCACACAAATCTACAGCCCTTAATATAAACATGTCTGTGAAAGAGGTAATGAAATTTCATTGTAGAGGATCCAGATACGTGGAGGACACAGATGCGTCAAAATTCTTAAGTAAGAAGGTGATACAAGAAACAATCATTTTGTTCATTGATAACTGCAATTCATAATACAATATAATATAATAGTATACATACAATTTTAAACCAATCCCATTTTTTTAATAAAATAAGAATACAGGAACGAAATAACAAAAAATATATAAAAACATAATCTAAACAAGATATTTTATGAATGCTTTTAGGCAGGTTGGAAATATATTTGTTTTTGGAAATTCAATGACATGGTCAACTAAGATCATTATGGAAGCCCATCAACACGGAAGGCCACTTGGCAGACCGATACAGAGGCTTTTAGATAACGTGCAGCAAGATGTTAGGAGGCTGAGAGGAGACAGTGGTTTATCGGCCTACTTGAACAACGATCTTCTAGGAGGTTAAAATTAGTTGTTTTACCATCTGAGGTAGGTAAGTATGGCGTTTGCGTCGTTATTAGCAATAAAATTACAAAGACTGGTGTTAAACGACAACAAATAACGTTTTATTTATCTGCCCGACTAAGGAAGGTAGATTTGGAAATAGAAATAAACAAAACTTGTTAAAAAGATGCTCTCAATCAATGTTCAAACTAGTATATTTAAAAATACAGTAACGTTCGATCCCAACTGGTTTTTCGAAATCACCTTGATTTTTAGGCTAAATTGTAAATCTTGTCTTTGTAAGCTATTTATTATTAAATTATTAAATAAACAACTACAAATAAGATTCTCGAAGGGTTTTTATTTATGTACACAATTAAATTAAATTAAATCAAATAAATATCCAATAACAGCAGGTGACATTGAAATAATTTCGGAAAGTATTTCCTAAAAAAATTCATTTTGCGTCATTTTGACACCCAATACTTACAAAATTTAAATTTATTAATTTTGCATTTGCATATACCGGCAGTTGGTATGTAAACTACATCAGTGATTCTCAATGATTAATGGGACCCTTGCCTCTGAGAATATCATGTAAAGTTCTTTAAAAAAAATAATTGTCCAATAGAAAGGTATACGCAAATATTAATAGACCAGCGAGAGAAGAGATCTAAAAAAATCTTAGAATTCTTGGACACATCTATATTTTTTTTTATAAAACAACCATAATCATTTTCTTTCTTTCAGTCAACATTATTTTTTAGACATGTGTCCTTGTTCGAGAGTCAACCAAAAAACAAAATATTGTTTTTTTTAATGGATGGATACTTCATAAGCATTTTTTGATTAATTTACAAAATCATGAGTGTCAGAAGTGCATTTCGTGACATTTTTCGATGAATTTCTTGAAATTATATCGAAATTGTCAGAATTTAACAGCACCTGTTATCATGAATTCGACGAATAAAAATTGTTCCATGAATGTTACTAATATTTGTTCTTACATTTAATTAAATACGACAACCGTGCATGTTTTGTTACAACTAAGCATACATATATCCATGGCCTTCTCGCTAAGACATTTGTCTTCTGACCCGGAGGTTGCGAGATTCCCGTTTGTATTCTATTATTTTATAAGGGTTTCAGGATTGTGGAAACAAAAAATATATCATATTTTAAGATTACATAAGTTGACAATGTATGACATAATACGGAATGAAGTGATTAGGGATAAAAGTGATCTTAAGACTGATGTGTTGAGTGAGATATAAAAGTACACTCTGTGATATTTTGGGCATATAGAACGAATTAGTGAAAAAAGACTTTACAAAACAAATATAGATAGGCAAATGTGAATAGAAGGCGCGGTAGAAGAAGATCGAGAAAAACATCGTTGGATCAAGTGAATATTTAGAAGAAAAACGTAAAAGACAGAGAAATTGTGGGAGCTGTATGAGTAGGTGTATGGTTGTTGAAGAGGCGAAAAAGGTGTATCAAAATAAGAAAGCCAGGCGCTCTGTCCTCGTTGCCTATCTCAGCAGGGAAATGACGTGATGTTTATATTATAACTTCAAATCAAAGGAATAAATTAAATATCGTACATAAAAATATGCACTAATTTATTACAATCTGAAAATTATATTTCACTTCAAAAATCTCAATAATTTATTTTTGTTTATCAGAATAAGAACATTAACATCTAAAGGTGTTAATTTAAAAACCTTATATGTAAATTTTTTTTAAATGTCACTTTATATTCCCACACTATTTTATGTGGAAAAACATATGTGTATACATAATAAACAGTCTATTTTATTTTTAATTAAACTGCAATATTTTTAAACATACTTTTTGCATATATACTCGTACGTCCATTTAAGGTTTGAGGAATACAATCCCCTTTGTTGTAAGAAATCTGAAATAATAACTTAAGAGCCACTGTTTTACAAGGTAGCAAATAAAAAACTATATACACGTCTGAAGATTCCACGATCTTTTGTGTTATATAAATTCTAATTAAACACCTTATATTGATTACATCACGTATATTAAAATCTTGGAGAACCTATAAATTTATTCAATCCACCGCTTTGTGTAATAAATTGGATATACAAAAGAATTTGCAAGGTGCTAAACTTATTTATGTATGAGTATGTCCGCCTAAAAAATCTTAATTAGGGTATGTGAATGCTACTTATGTATGCCTTACTTCTTTAATTTAGAAGTTGAAAAATATATGTAATTTATAAAGCGTGTATATAAATGAAATCGCTTAAAATCAATCAAAAAAGGTGTTGGGTCAGTTATGTTAATCAAGTTCCGGTTAATTTAATTAAATAATTATATCTATTAATTTATTATTATATATTAGTTGCGGTATTTTTTATGTAAAAAATCTCACCATTGATAACAAGGCACTGTATATTTATGTTATTAGCACATACATGCGATCACCGAATTTACCGATCGGGAAAGGTAAAAAGATTTACGTGATAAAATTTCCTTTCGCTATATATACGAGTACATCCTGACATGTTATAGTTTACAGTTTCTTCAGTTTCTCTTGCTACTTACATTTATTTCTCTCATAATTTCTTTGACGTTCTCCAATAATACTTGTCTCCACTCGTGCTCACATTGAAAATTTCTTAGTCAGTTTTTTTTATATTGGTTTGTATGCATAGTTATAAACGGTACATCTGGCGGACTCATTGCTATACAAAATGTTCTTCGAAACAACCAGCAATTTAATAAGTCTTTCATCGTACATTTGATCAACATATCTAAATCGCCTCTTTTTTATATTTTTCATTATACATAACATATGGATCTTTAGTTCACATAAATTCTCAAATTCTTTTCTAAGCGATGTATTTATTGAAATATACGAGTATATTCGTGTTTGTATTTTATTTTATATTAACTTATTTCCTATCCCTAATGTATTGCTTTACTGGTATTAAGAAACTGCCTGCTCTATATAAGTCCTTGTTTTTTTATTTAATTGAATAACGCGATTGTTATACGAACTTCCAAGAATTATCAGATGTGCACCATCCTTATTTATGTTTAAGAGGCAATTAAAAAAATATTCCACTACTCACATTATCTGTTTATCCTCATTTTCCTTTATTTCTATTCTTTAACCTTGGACGAATTCCTTTCCTCTATTTATACCATTATTGTTGGCCAATTGGTCAGTTATTAGTTCTTTTCAATTTGAAGAAAAAAAAAATTTTTAATTTCTCATAGATTAAAACAGTTTTATGCAGCTAGGTTAAGCTGATAGGTTGGAATAAATATCTGTATAGCAATAAGTCCGCCATTCGTACCTTGTATAACCATGTACACAAAATAATAAAATAAATAAATAATTAATAAACTTTAGAAATATTCTATGGATGGGACATTTTTAAATTAAATACCTCAGGTTTATAGTCACCTCATCTCAGACACTATAAAATCCAGTGTGCATCATTCGTAATCCATCTCTACAGTTTTCAGTTCCTGGATAGCTAATCCAGGAACTGAAAACTGTAGACATTCTTATGAAAAAATCATTCAAATACAAGATTTCACATAACTTGTTTTATCAGTACCGCGTCATTGACGCTAATTTAACTATTTTATTAATTAATAATTAATTAGTACTCATAGTCGTCCGGAATTTTCTACAATGGAAAAAAAAACACTGATTGACATTAAAAAAGTATCATATATTATTTTATCGATTTCCTCTCGTTTTTTAAAACATAGTGGAAGAATGCATAAGCCCTACGCTTGATTTGAATTAATAACCATCGAAGCAAAATGCCAGTGTGTTAATTTAATTATAATAATAGAAAGACAACGTATTTTTCCAAAGTTTTGTCATATTTGAATATGGTTAATGAAACATTGTACGCTGTTACCATTATCAAAAAGAGATGTTTTATTACAGTCAGAAATCCTTGATGGAAGACAAGCGTCTTACCAAATAGACCACGAAGGTTACCGAAATCTGGCATTCAAAGAAGGCGGTGTGGAACGTAAATATTTATTTTCGAAACGTAAATTTTATTCGCAAATATTATACCTTAAATTCTTGAGTACTTTACTTAAAGTCATATATTTACCGCGTCCAATGAATGTTGCGTTTCTTCTTTCTCCAAGGAACTTATCCACTTGTAGATCGATTGTTAAATTTTTTAAGCTTACACAGTTGAAGCTTTGAGTCGTCTAGAATTGGTATTTTTTTAATAAGTTTTATTACATTGACTCATACAATAACATAGTGATTTAATTTGGTAGCACAATCATCCTAGTTTGGGTGTATTGTGTTTTATAGTTTTATTACATTGACTCATACAATAACATAGTGACTTTAATTTGGTGGCACAATCATCCTAGTTTGGGTGTATTGTATTTTATAGTTTTATTACATTGACTCCTACAATAACATAGTAACTTTAATTTGGTAGCACAATCATCCTAGTTTGGGTATATTGTATTTTATAGTTTTATTACATTGACTCATACAATAACATAGAAACTTTAATTTGGTAGCACAATCATCCTAGTTTGGGTATATTGTATTTTATAGTTTTATTACATTGACTCATACAATAACATAGTAACTTTAATTTGGTAGCACAATCATCCTAGTTTGGGTATATTGTATTTTATAGTTTTATTACATTGACTCATATAATAACATAGTAACTTTAATTTGGTAGCACAATCATCCTAGTTTGGGTATATTGTATTTTATAGTTTTATTACATTGACTCCTACAATAACATAGTAACTTTAATTTGGTAGCACAATCATCCTAGTTTGGGTATATTGTATTTTATAGTTTTATTACATTGACTCCTACAATAACATAGTAACATTAATTTGGTAGCACAATCATCCTAGTTTGGGTGTATTGTATTTTATAAAAAAAAGTCATTGTTTTATCATGTATGTTGCTTTTATGCAAAATGTCCTAAAAGGGTGACCAAAATACAATCATTAAACAGACAATACAGAATATATTTAATTTCAGAATGTGCATCATATAAGACATAATTATAATCGTCATAGCACCTAAGAAATGCCTCACAAATTGACTTACATAGTCATCTCCAGTGGCACCACTGACATGTACTCTCATCCTCCACTTTGTGTTTTGCCTTCTAATATACTCGTGACGGGTAGGGGACTTTCATTCAGCCATGATTATTGCTAACCTCCAAAGAAGATAGGAATTCCGAAGATGATTTATGTGTCAAGTATTGTAAATAGAACAAGGAAAAATTACTGTAAACCCTCAGTTATACAAGGTATTTCGGGGTGTTGCCACATGATTTAGCTAATTGTGCTAACGTTTTGAAAATGTTGCGGTTTTCAACCTCAGGGCTTGTTTGTAGTCAACTTCGACAATCGCTTATATGTGTACTGCCACGAAGATGAATACTGCAACGTTATGAAACGTCAGCATCGTAAGCCAAACCACATGGTACAAAACTACGAAAGACCTTATACAACTAATTCTAAGAATCGTGAAATCCTCAAAAGATAGTTAACCCACAATTCCGTGTACTAATTACTTAAGCAACTACAAGTAAAACACATCATTTTGTTATACGAGTACAACACATCCTACCGCTTTTCATTATTGAAAACAATGGTCACTCTGGTGGATGTGTGTCGATTCAATCAAGCTGATGTGGTTTAGTGGTAACGACAGGTGTTGCGGGTATCGGGTTCACGGCCCGGCGATCCCACGATCCGCCGCGACATGTGTCATCAGAGTGATTTACACGGGCGCCTCCCCGCTCCCCTTCCCTTGGTGCCACGGTACCAACGCGCAACGCCTCTGCCGCACGGACGGCAATTTATGTCACCAACACTCAATTAATATACTGATTATCAGAAATGATAACGAAAACTTTTAATTTATTGTCAAAGTTAACTTTGGAAAAATTCCTGATGGTTTTTAACTGACATTTTAAGTTCGAGTAAAAAATGTTTTACTTATGTAAATGTTTATGAGCAAGAAAGGTCTAGCCCACATTCTACCTATTTCTAGATATGTTAACAAACGTAAAACTATATTTTAAAATACATTTTTGTTTGTAAACAAGCCATTGGCAAAATTGAATAACATGATTTTAAAATAAGTGATTTTTATACGTGCGAGTACACATAACAAGCCAGAGCTTAAAAGCCTCCCAAATCGAACTCAAGAAATACTATACAGTGATTTACATTATACCACTAAGGTACAAAAGTTTCGAGCCGGATCATGTTAAAGCATATAATAAAAGATACATCTTAACCTTATTTTAAAAGAAACTTGATAACCACGATACTCCTTTTTTTAATATTTTGGAGTGTAACGAAACAACACACCTTTTATCGGTTCTATTTGACATACTGCTGAAAGTTTGAGAGGTACTTAGCCGCACAGAAACGCACTTCACTTCTGTACAGAAGGTCGACGGTTCGAAACCCGCACTATACTACTCCCTCGAAGGACACAGGCATTTTTTCCGTTTAGTATTCGAGAGTATAACGATATATATAATATATATATATATATATATATATATATATATATATATATATATATATATATATATATATATATATATATATATATATATATATATATATATATATATATATATATATATATATATATATATATATATATATGACTTCAGTCATATCTCGTAAAGTGTTCACTCTCGTAAAACCAACTCTTAACTCTCTGGTTGAAGTGGAGTGCTTTGCCACAAGGGCATGGAAGTTGTTACTAATGTTTATGAATATTGAATAGTCATTTACAGAATATGTATTATATAAAATATCCATATAACTATGGTGCTATCTAGACACAGCTCTTTCTTGGAATTGTGCACTATAGTGCAGAATTTAAAGAAAAAGCTAATATAATCAGTTTATTAAAAATAATAGTTTATTCCATAAATATAAATATTCAAGTATTATGTCTAATGAGATTTTTCTCAGACAAATCCGTGACTAAGCAAACATTAAAAATCCCATTTTGATTTAAGAATAAAAATTAACTCTTTATTGTTATTTCTTGATTATTGGTTAATGAAAGTGAGAATGGAGACAATAATTATACCTTTTTGGTTATATGTGTGACCTACCCAAGGTATGCATACTAATGACTTTAAATGAGTTTTATAAACAAGTTTTAATTAAATAAGTTGTTCAGCCACTTGTCACTATAGGTAGATTAACATTCCCAAGTTTTTTCAAACAAAGAGGAAATCAATAATTGATCTCAACATTGTATTGTATTATATTGTTTTGCACTTTCAATGTATTTTATATAAGCTTGCGGGATTATTGACCAATTGAAAAAGTGTCAAAAAGACTTTAAGGGAAAACCAATTTTGGCATTTCTAGTTCATCGCTTTTTCTTCTTTATATTGCATTTTACTGTCCATGCTATTAGAATCTGAAATCAGTTACTTGCTACTGTACGACGTGTGCTTTTATTGAATTGCTTTAAAAAACACCTTAAAAATAATACCTCTCTTCAGTGATACGTGGCCATCCCTCTTCCGATTTATATATGTTTCCTTATGCCTCCTCATTTCCAATCGATCTAATAGTGCAGGGTATTATAACAGGGCGTAAACGTTGCTGGCCTATTTCTAAGTGTTAGAGATATGGGAAGTATGTGCAGCTTTAGGAAGTATTTGAAAACTCCCTTTTTTTGGGAAGCCTTATCAAAATTTATGAGTAAATTTATGAGGAAAGCCGCTTGAACTTGTACAGGAATATGTGTATTTGGGCTAACTTATTTCCATTGTAGGTGACATATCGGAGGAAATAGCATGAAGGACAAAACTAGCATGGAACTCATTAGGACGTTTGAACCAAATCTTCAAAAGGAATCTCCCAATATCTTTGAAGCTAAAAGTCTACAACCCGTGTATTCTCCCAGTCCTTACGTATGGTTGTGAGACATAGACGCTCACAGCAAAGAACACACAAAAGCTCCAGACCGCACAAAGGAACATGGAGAGAGACATGTTGGGATACACTAAAAGAAACCGTAAACGAAACACCTGGATTCGCAACAAAACAATGGTAGAAGATGTAATAAATGTGTGCAAGAAAATTAAGTGGCAATGGGCAGGACACGTAGCCAGAATGTCAGATTCTCGATTGACGTTTGAAATAATCCAATGGTACCCAAGAGGCATAAAAAGACCCAGAAGAAGACCGAGGGTACGCTGGATAAATCAAATCATGAAACATGGCAGCATCACATGGCACCCACGAGCAAAAAACCGAACTGTTTGGAGTCAACTTATGGAGACCTTCGTCTAGCCCTGGTTGACAATGATGATGATACAAATGTATTATTATATGACACTTCACACACACTACACTATATCTCAAGCAGAATGTATTACAATCATACATAGGAAGATCTATAAACGTTTTTTGTAGTTCGTTTCCTTTGGTGTGTTTTCTGCGGTTTTATTACTATGTACGAGTATGTTTTCTGAACATATTCAGATGTGGGAAAGTACCTTATATTATAATCGCGACTTCCACCTTTCTATCCGTACTGTCAAGTTATAGATATTTATTTAATATTATCCTTTTTTATTTAAAAAATGTGGGTTCCAACGGGAATTCAGATTAGCACATTTAAGTGAGCCATGGAAAGGAACAACCTTACGAGTAAGACCGTGCGCTTTGACTTTTACTCCAATGATAATTAATAAATCATAGTTTTAACCGATACAAGTATAATTGTGGGCATATTTTGCGTGTTGAAAATGGAAAAGAAAGATGACCATCATGGCTTAATTGGTAAGATGTCCATCTTGCTACCCGGGGGTTTCAGGTTTGATTCCCGTTGAAACCTAGTTTTTTTTAAATGATTCAAGTCCAGTTTTCACGTAAGACTTATTTAACACATTTCTGGTTGATTGGAAGAAACTTATTCATGGCACTTATCTGGTCATGTTTTACTGTATGCAACAACAGATCAATTAAATACAAAAAAAAAACTAATTTGTTTCCTTTTATGACGGTCATGCTTAACTTAATTGAAGGTTACTGTTACTTTAGATATTTATCCATTTGTATAGAAGAGTGTTCTGGCTTGTTGCAATACAGCCATTTCTTCTAACTTAACAGCTTATGAAAAAAATCCTTAAATTCAAATAAAAAAATACTTATCACTAAATAGTAGAACTACTGAAAAGAAATTAATTAATTCAAAGATAAGAATGAAAAACAAAGGAAAAGAAAGATGAGAGGATATTCTAAGTAATATTGTTTCAATACTCTCTTGAACGTAAATAAGGATGATAAAAGTTCGTGCCTCGCAAAAAAATCAATATGTGATTAAATTTTATTCGCTGCCTAATTTTAAACTGTTGAAGTTGGTTCCAAAACTCTTTAACAAAATTACTATTGTATATACTTTACCGTAAAAAATCTGTATCACATATTGAAACAAAAAAATCATAAAAACCGTGAGAAATCATCCTTTTTCATTTATAATCCTTGTTTTTAGTATACATTTTTTAAAGAAAGGAATGCGACTCATCTATCAGTTGTAACAGGTGAACAGCTGAATGAAGATATTTATGCTGGTAGTTGGGTTCCGTGTGAAGGATGCCCCACAAGTCCTGCGTACTAGAACTACTGACCGCCACTACAAGTATGTGTATGACAGGACTCGCTCGTCCTTCCGAGATAAATACTTCCAACGTTATTATGTTTCAACACACTTTGTTCCCCTCTTGTTTTATCCGGGAATGTTAACGTGGAGTATTCTTATAAACAAAACCACATGCTATAAAAATATTGTTCATTGAAGTCTCTCAGCGTTCGAATAATGTGATTTAAATATTGTATAATAGTATTTTTACTAACTTTATTTGTACGTTTTGTGACATTTGAAGAAAAAAGATGCAGTAAAAGTAAGCTTGAATAATATTGTTAAGATGTCGAACTTCTCAGGGTATATAACTATAGAAGCCTTGAAACAAGAAGGCATGAATGTATTGGGATATTCCTTCTAAATATTTTTCAAGGTTGCTTTAACTGTCCCGCGATACTAGAAGCACTAAGTTTATGTATCTTATAAATATAGCCGTACAAGAATCACCCTCTATTCTACATACCAACTTACAGAACGAATATCATTGCTTAACACTCAGTCACGCGTAGTATAAAGATATTGACTCAACCGAGTGACTCTGGATATATTCTCGGCAACGCCTAGCAGTATGAGAAGAATCCTGGCTGATATTATTCCCTACGAATAAGCTAACTAGAAGCAGACCCTCTTTGCGTAACAAGAGAAATTCAAAAATAAATAAAATATAGCTGCCAGGTTTTAATATTTTAAGACAATGTTTTTAAAATTGATACAAAAGGTGATATTGTCTGACATTGTGTTATATATGCAAAACAGGCATCCAGCTCAACGATAATGAATATACGAGAAAATCTAATTGTGAAGTTTCAGAATTTTAGATTTTACATTAAAAAATAAAATAAAACAAAGGTTGATTTTCGTTTATTTTTAGAATCAATACTAAAAAGGATACGAAAAATGTCCAATATATGTTAAAATGGACGTTATGCGAAAAGGACCCAACCCATTTTTTTCTTTTTCTGAGGTATTTGAGGAAATAGTTTTTGCCGGTTTGTATAAACTTGTATATAATTTTACCATAAAATACACTTTTAAGGGGCTTGATATTTTTGCACGTACCCATATGCTTTTTCGATATTTCAAATGAACCGATAACATATGTTTTGTGAGTTAGATCCTTTTTGCAAAATAATATTCAAATGGAATCGTTCTTTTAATACTCAATTCCACTATGAAATGCAGTTTTTACCTGATAGAACTTTTTGCGAATATGTAAATTCGATATTCTCATTTGTTATTCCAAAAAAAACTAAAAGGTTCTAAATAAACTAATAATTCGTTGGTTATACGATTTGGCATATCAAAAAATACTCATTTTACATTATAAACCAGTTATACATGCACTTTGTGGGCACTTTTATACGTTTACTTCAAGTGCAAGAATAAATGAGTTCTTATGGTTTGCTTTTATAAAATGCATAGTTAAATTTATATTGATAACCAATAAATATCATATAAATTTTTACATTTCAGAAAACTAAACCGGAAACATGTTCGTTCTATCGGAAGGAAAAATACATATCAGGCTTCGAATCGGCAATCTTCTGAACCATAGAACAAAACTTTAACCGTGCAGCTTTCAATGTTAAATTCAAAATTTTAAATCACTTAAGAAGGTATGATCACTCAATCCAACAATCTATCACTTTGAAACCATAGTTTAATATAATAAGAATGAACAAGATAGAAGTGTCATGTATCGTTTGCGGACGGGCCACTATGTGTTCACTAGTCCCCTTTACAGTAAAGGTACTGTGGTGAATCCCGGCTGTGAGTGTGATCTGGATGATGATACTATAGACCGTGTATTTTTCAGTTGTCCTTTGCGAGGCAGATTTGATGTACTAAAAGCCATATCTTTACCGTGGAGACTAAATGTTGCAGTTCTTCTTTTTTCGTGGAACTTTTCCACTTAAAGATCAATTGTATTTTTTTAAAGCTTAATCAATTGTAACTTTAAATTGTCTAGTATTTTCATTTTTTTAAATTAGTTTTGATTATTGACTCATATAATTGCATAATGAATTTAAATAAGTGGCACTAATTATCCTTATTTGAGTGGATTATTACAAAAAAAAGAGATATTCCTAAAGTTCTAGTCTTAAAACTTTTTCCTAAATCATTTAAAAATGTTATTTTTATCTTTATTATAAAGTTCATTATAAATTACTATAGTAAAGGACATATATTTTGTGTAATACTTTCGTTAACATATATACATTACAATCTCACGGATGTATTGCTATCTATGAATCTCTTCCAACCAACTAGAATCTTATTAAAGAGACATTAAATCAAAAAGAAAATCGAATCCGTAACCCTCAGGTCGGAAAACAGGCGTTTTACTTAGTTAAAAATGTTTTCTGTGAGTTAGATGTCTAGTTAAAATGTGTTTTGTGAGTTAGATGTCTGTGAATTAGATGTTATAATTCCATTAGAATAATAAAATCATCTCACATTTTGTACAGTATGTTTAAAATTATTAAAAAAGAGTACATTATTTTTACAACACAATTTGTTCGAAAATTGTATCACACCATATCCTTTATTCAAAAAATGTTAACATATTGTTGTACACAAAATGAAAACAGCCTACGTATCTACTATCTAATAAAAAGGGAGATATGTCCATTAGGCGGCGGCGAAGCGAGGTCTATAATACAATATGCATTATGTAGAGGAAATAAAAAGATGTATGAATGTGGAGGAGGCGAAAAAGTGACAGTTGTCCGCGGCACTTAGATTGGGGGCAGGACTGGTCACGAAGATGCATACCAACCGAACATTATAGGAAGACCATGTTTTTATTCTGTACTTAATTATAAACAATTATTCAAATTTATTTATTAACAAAATAAGACACTCAGTATATTTTACAATCACAGTATAATTATAAAATAAAGTATAGCGATCCAATATATGAAATAAAATATGGAGACATACATTTCAGGACATATATATTTTTCAAAATATGATGTATTAAAATACACATATATAGTAAAACATGGAAAATAAATAATACAATTAATTTAATTCAATTATCAATACAAGACTTGAGCTGGAAAAAATTAATCTTAGTGAAGACGTTTGTTTCACTTTGTGGTGTCGTTTAAAAAAAATTATAACATTAATTAAACACTTTTTTTTTATTTTGTACTCGGTGAATAGTTCATTTTAATCTGACGAAGAAGACGGAGGTCTTTAAAACTGGCAATGAACTAAAAAAAACAGTGGGGAATAAAAAATATTTTATGAAAAATCTATAAAAATAAAATCTCTAAAAAGGGCAATGAAAATATCAAATTATAAAGCTAAATAAAAATAAAAACTAAAATGGAAAGCCAGTGTCCTAGTAAAGGCCAAAGATTGGTGCAGTTACCCAAATTAGAATGGCAAATTTTTTGTAATATTTTGTAAATATGTACATATAAATCGAAAATAAATATATTTTGTACATATAAATTATATTGCTAAGTGTTTATCCTGTTAAATATTTTCTTTTTTCATACTCGAATCATAGTATAAATAAGCCAAAACCCATACGGCTATCGCCAAAGAAAAAATACGAGAATTGAATTTTGAATACAAAAGAGCGAGAGAGGAATACTTGGATTCTCTCCGAAAGTAATTCGAAATTTGAATCTCGGTGGGGATTCTAAACGAATTTTAAATACCTAGCTAACAATTTTTGAACCGGTGTAAAAGAGAGCGATGTATAAATGATATATACGAGTATAAACAAATTTTACATTTATGAATATATATTTTCATAAATGTAGAATTTGTTTTACTTCCGTGAATATTTCACGGGTTACAACTAGTTTATCAATATAGTCGACTTTATGTCTCACCACTCTATTTTTTAATTTTATTTTTTGTACCGAATTCTGGAACCATTATCACAACGTAAAGATTTTATTTTATCTTCATGTCATAAGATAAATTTTGTGTACATACGTCAATAATTTTTAATTTTCAAATTAACTGGTATTGTACGAGTATATTGTTTATTTTAATATTTGAATTAACTTGTCTTATGTGGCATGTTCTATAAAAGGCACTGTCATGTTGTGAATCAAATAAATAAATAAATTGAGGTGCTCTAAGTTGAAGAAAACAGTGGGGTTTATAGTCTATATTGTATTACTGAAGAAAACAGTACATGTTGAGCCGAATGTCTTACTTTGTTTTATTATATTTGGCGATGCAATTGTCTACGATAGTTGAGTATAAAAGCGTCATCGAAGTTTCGACTCATCTTTAAAAAAAACTTTTTTAATTTTTATTTATTTCATTTAGAACTTGACGCAACGTTTCCTTCGTTATTAAAAAAGTAAAATTCCCATTAGTTGAATAACTACTGGCGACTGTATATAAACTTTCCCCCCACACCTTTGGTCCTGCATAATACAACATTATGCTGCGAAGATCGGCCCTCATATTAGTGGCAGCACTCATTACCGTAATGAAACACTTCCACCGGCACTGGCAACACCAGAGGGCAGGTGGCCGATACCGATAGGGACAGATTCGTGTCCTGTCCAGGACATGTTTATACAAAATTATAGGTACACCCTTTCTTTACACTTTATTATATTTTTTTCACCATCAAAGGTGACGTTGAGAAAGAATACCTAAAATCATCCCATAAGATAATTTTTACCCTAATTATTTGTAACGTTGAGGAAGGCGACTTGGTCAAATAACTATTTTTCTTATTCTTTTTTTTTTTTTTTAAGAATAGATATGACCGAAGTCATAGGTATCGTTATATCCTCGAACACTAGACGGAAAGAAGTGCCTGTGTCGTTGGAGGGGAGTAGCACAGCGCGGGGTTCGAACCGACGACCTTCCGCACGGAAGTCTAATGTGTTACCACGCGGCAATTCACCTCTCGACATTATTGTCATTCACTTTTAAAACCAAGATTGTGACCTTTACTTAAATTCTAGATTTGATTACAAGAACATAAGCTTTGTCAACCAAGTAATAATATTTTTATAGCTCGCAAACTACAAGTTTATATTTTTTTATTTATTTATACTTTTATTTTTCACATTATATTTTACTCGTAAAAAACACAACCCTGGCTTACTAAAGTGTATGTCCGTCTTAAGACAGACAAGTTTCATGAAACAAAACAAAAAAATTAACAAAAATGTATAAAGAAGTCATGAGAATAATAATCACACTTAAACAGAAAACAAATGAAATCTCATCATAATCATATTATAATACATCAAGAAATTATTTACGAGTATAACGATTTCCGTTTTGATTAAAATTTTACGAGTATAACGATTTCCGTTTTGATTTAATGTCTCTTTAATAAGATTCTAGTTGGTTGGAAGAGATTCATAGATAGCAATACATCCGTGAGATTGTAATGTATATATATATATATTAACGAAAGTATTACACAAAATATATGTCCTTTACTATAGTAATCTATAATGAACTTTATAATAAAGATACAAATAACATTTTTAAATGATTTAGGAAATAGTTTTAAGACTAGAACTTTAGGAATATCTCTTTTTTTTGTAATAATCCACTCAAATAAGGATAATTAGTGCCACTTATTTAAATTCATTATGCAATTATATAAGTCAATAATCAAAACTAATTTAAAAAAATGAAAATACTAGACAATTTTTAAAGTTACAACTGATTAAGCTTTAAAAAAAATACAATTGATCTTTAAGTGGGAAAGTTCCACGAAAAAAGAAGAACTGCAACATTTAGTCTCCGCGGTAAAGATATGGCTTTTAGTAAATCAAATCTGCCTCGCAAAAGACAACTGAAAAATACACGGTCTATAGTATCATCATCCAGATCACACTCACAGCCGGGATTCACCACAGTACCTTTACTGTAAAGGAGACTAGTGAACACATAGTGGCCCGTCCGCAAACGATACATGACACTTCTATCTTGTTCATTCTTATTATATTAAACTATGGTTTCAAAGGGATAGATTGTTGGATTGAGTGACCTGATCATATCTTCTTAAGTGATTTAAATTTTTGAATTTAACATTGAAGGCTGCACGGTTAAAGTTTTGTTCTATGGTTCAGAAGATTGCCGATTCGAAGCCTGATATGTATTTTTCCTTCCGATAGAACGAACATATTTTCGGTTTAGTTTTCTGAAATGTAAAAATTTATATGATATCGGTTATCAATATAAATTTGACTATGCATTTTATAAAAGCAAACCAAAAGAACTCATTTATTCTTGCACTTTAAGTAAACGTATAAAAGTGCCCACAAAGTGCATGTATAACTGGTTTATAATGTAAAATGAGTATTTTTTTGTATTATGTAGCTATTTTTTTGTATTATGTTTTATGTAGCTGTTTGAAGCAAACCAACGAGGGTGAGAGTCTTACGGCACCGGAAACTGGTTTCAGAGTCTCACTGCATGGACTAAGTCAAGAAAGAGGAGCGTTGATCTGGAAACGTCAGAAGGCAATCTCTACTTGAGCGTAACGCAAGTCATTGCTTGGTTGAAGGAAATCGATGAATATTATAATTAAACTCGTAAAAAACACAACCCTGGCTTACTAAAGTGTATGTCCGTCTTAAGACAGACAAGTTTCATGAAACAAAACAAAAAAATTAACAAACATGTATAAAGAAGTCATGAGAATAATAATCACACTTAAACAGAAAACAAATGAAATCTCATCATAATCATATTACATCAAGAAAGAGCACTTGAATAAAAAACATAAAATGTACAAACTATCATTTATTTAACACTTTTATTTCAAATACGATCTGGTGGGCTTATTGCCAAGTAGCAATCTCTTCCAGCCAAACAGACAAAAGTAAATGAAGCAAGTTTCATGGTCGCGAAAATCCTTCATATGAATATCCATCCCCACGAAATCCATTAACACATACGTGAGCATATATATAGTACCCTACAAAGACGGACAATCACCCGAACATTCCTTTTCATATAAAGTGAGATACTCGTATCATCAATCAAAGGAAAAAGAATGAATTGATAATACTTGAATGAACATAAAGATTGTCACGAACATTCTTGATTATGTCAAATACACAAAACACTTTTTTGCAAAGTGAATAAATCCGAAATACTCGTATAAGAAATAACGACTCATGTTCCATTAACTGTTCTCGTTTCGTCTACTAGGTAGGTATAGTACACACACCTCCATAAAGATTTTTTTTGTATCTCAACTCATTCAACTGTTGTGGTACAAATATTTTGCAGCTAAAAAATTGCATCTTCACTTACGTATATAACATCACGCCCTCTCATTGTCGGGGTAGGTAGTTAGAAAAGAGCACCAGACTTCCCTATTTCGACATACATCTTTCACATCTTCCACATCTTCCACTTCCATACACCTTCATATACAATTCCTACGATTTCTCTGACTATCTACGTTTCCTTCTTTCAAAATATTGCATACAATTGTCTAAATAATATGTGCATTTTTTTGTGCTCGCACGATCATTTATTTATTTGTTTTATCCACGGTCTCAGCGAACCTCAAATAATGTCTTATATTTTTTTATGCAACGAAAACCAATTGAGCATGTCACATAAAAATGTATAGAATATAACACACATGTACAACGGGCATATTGTTATACTCACGATGTATGTATATTAAAATGTATGCTCCATTTATTAAAATGTATAGAATATGACAAACGTGTACAACGGGCATATTGTTATACTCACGATATATGTATATTAAAATGTATTCTCAATTTATTAAAATGTATAGAATATAACACACATTTACAACGGGCATATTGTTATACTCACGATGCTCCATTTATTAAATGAATTTTCATGATAAATTTTTAGTCAAATAAACTTATACGTGTATGAATTAATTTGGTCAAATAAACTTATCGAAACAAAGAATTATTAATGTGTATGCATCATTTAGGCATTTAAATATATTTATTTTTAATTTGTAATATTTTGTTATTATTGGTTCCTTTTTATTTATTTTTTTGTTTATTAAACTAAAAGTTTAAATCTTATCTTTCATTTTTAATTTGTGACATTTTGTTTTTATAATTTTTTTGTTCTTTAAAACTAAAAAGTGTAAATCTCATCCATATCTAGATTTTGTTTTTTTTACAATGTTATATTCAGCATCAAGAGTATATAATTGACACATACGATGAGTTGGTCGACTTATTATTTTTAATTTGTGACATTTCGTCTTTATATATATTTTTTTTGTTCAATAAACAAAATAGTGAAAATCTCAAGTATAAGTTCTTTTCAGCATCAAGAGTATATAATTGACACATACGATAAGCTGGTCGACTTATTATTTTTAATTTGTGACATTTCGTTTATATATATTTTTTTTGTTCAATAAACAAAAAAGTGAAAATCTCAAGTATAAGTTCTTTTCAGCATCAAGAGTATATAATTGACACATACGATAAGCTGGTCGATTTATTATTTTTAATTTGTGACATTTCGTTTTCATATATATTTTTTTTGTTCAATAAACAAAACAGTGAAAATTTCAAGTATATCTAGATTTTGTTTTTTTTTTACAATGTTCTTTTCAGTGTCAAGAGTATATAATTGACACATACGATAAGCTGGTTGACTTAAAACATTAATAATTTCCTAGTTACCAGCAAATCTAACCACAAAAATTAAACATAATAGGAAAAAGGGGAATTCTCTTGATATGATTATTGAAAATTGTATGACTTAAAACTGTTGCATATGTTATTCTAATACATTTTCTTATCAAATAAAAAAGAAATGAATTAAAAATTACCATTTTTAATCACAAGAAAGAGATGTATTTCTTCTTAGAATTTTTGTGGTAACCATATTACCGTTTTCTGAAAATTCTGATAAACTATTTGCTTGATTCGTGTCCGATACTGTCACGACCTAATGGAAAATTGTTTGCCAAGTGATTAATCGTACTCGGTTAATGTTTTCCACAGAATCAAATTGATTCATAAGTTTTCCATTACTTTCAATATTTTTCCAATAATTCGTTCGCCGAGTTCATGCTACAAATCGTTCATTATTACAACGAATTATAAAACTTTGTATTCCAGTTAACTTTGTATTCCAGTTATAATGTACCTAGTACAATTTGAATGGCTTTATAATATTCATCGATTTCTTTCAACCAAGCAATGACTTGCGTTACGCTCAAGTAGAGATTGCCTTCTGACGTTTCCAGATCAACGCTCCTCTTTCTTGACTTAGTCCATGCAGTGAGACTCTGAAACCAGTTTCCGGTGCCGTAAGACTCTCACCCTCGTTGGTTTGCTTCAAACAGCTACATAAGTCATGTTACATCACTTTCGATGACAAAATGTGTTTCTTCATAACTTTTTTTTAAATATTTTTCAATCACCTTCTCTTCCTATCATTTTCCATTTTCCCAATAATTGGTGACTTTTGTTTTATTAATACTTAACATATGTTTAAATTTTCTTTCTAAATTTTGAAAATAATGCTGTAACCTTTCATTCAGCAAGTGGCACATATCTAGGTAATGCTTTTCTGATTGGTTGGAAAAGATTGCCGCATGAAATTAATCTGGCAATTTTTATATTTTTTAATATAATGTCTAAGTAAATAAATCAATAAATAAAAGTCACTGTCATTTGTGGAGAGCAATACTTATAAGTAAAACAGACTTGAAAACTTAAATATCATGTTTTCAACTTACAAAAGTACCATTTTTCATCACCAGTAATGATGCGGTAAAGAAACCTTTGCTTGTGGATTTTTTTTGTTTTGAACCTTTGCTTGTGGATTTTTGTTGTTTTCACTCAAAACATGTGGAACCCAAGCGCCGAACTTCTGGACGTCATGTGACTACAATTCATCTGCTCAGCCAATTTTACGGTGGTTTGACATATCCGTAATTTGAGTATGTTGAGGTATACCAAACGAATAAAAAAAATATTTACTACTCATTATTCAGGGTATTAATTGTATGGCAACATTCTGTAAGTTATTCAAGTATATATCTAATTATTTTTATAACACTGGCATAATATAAATAATTTAAGGGAGTCCATGCAATCTAGATTCTCTATTGTACTTTGGTAAGGGGTAAACTGGAATACAACTCCAGTATCTTGACTACTTATTACGCTGTTAATTCGAACGCGATGGAGAGGTTGCAACACAGATTTTTGCGTCATTTCAGGTTTATGCTCATTTCTTCCGATTGGAATGTCGTTAAAAATAAGTTTTCTCTAAATGTTTTTTATACTCTTACTATGAATGCAAGATTTTATTATTTTTAATTCCACCAGCATCCAACTTTTATTTCAAAATACATGAAGTACCTAAATACATTCATGGTAATTTGGCCAAATTTGGAGGAAGAATTTGAGACTCTTCTTTATCATTTATTTTTTCCGTGTAAATAAATAATGATATATCTAAATAAATAAATAAAAAAAGAGATGTTAAAATTTCTGAATACGAATAAACAGGTTGCAACACTTTTATTCGATCACTATCGAGGAAACGATAGCACTTCAAGTCGAGTTTATCGGTTTTGAAGGGAAATCACAGTTTCTAATATCATTGTGGGTGGATGATGGAAAACTAAATCGATGGTAATGAAATTTTAAATGTTCAAACATCAATCTTAAGTTGCTTATGCTATAGATTACTGTATCATGGCTATTTATGGTTACCCAAACATACTGAAATTAAAATTTACTACCTATTTATTAAAACGGTCAAATGACCTTTTTGATACAAAAACTGACCACTTAAAATAAACATTGATTGTAAAAAGTGTTATATGAGAGAGCAACTGTACTAAACGAACCCAAGACAAGAAAAATATAATTATTCAACCTGTGTAGTCTTTTTATTTTTTTTATGTTTTTTTAAATTTTATTATAATAAATGTTCTTATATCGACCATTAAAAAAAATTCAAGAGTTATGCTCAAATTAGAATTTTGAGTGCGCATGAATACAAATACAACTTGTCACAAAAATTATAAAAATACAACAAAATATCATAAAGCAGTACGCACATGCATATCATATACCATTCATAGAATACAAACTTGATACAGGTCAAGGCTCAGGTAATCACAGACCCTAACGTACAAAAAGAAAGAAAAAAATAACAAAAAGAAAAATAACATAAATATGCGCACGTATAATTAATCCTCTCCAATACACCAATAGAAAACAAACGCACATTAAAATGTCAGCATATTTACAAAGATCTCGAAAAGTTTGAGAGAAACAAAGTCAACGAAAATAAAAAATAATCAACGAGAATCACGTGCGCCGTGGCGTCGGATTTATGGTTACAACAAACGAATTGTTCTCTAAGAGAACTTTTAAAGACACTAAAGCTGCCACCAAATATTTCCGAAACAACAGCATTATCATTACCCAATCGATTCAGTCTGGGTATGGGATAATTTGAGTAATAGTTAGTTCCACGAGTACAACTCTCGCACCGGAATATATCCAACAGTCTCGTACTTCTCGAAGGTATTCGGAAGTCAATCAATTGCAGTACGTTCCAACAGTCAATTATCCCATTCATTATTTTGAGAATCAGGTTCAATTCAAACATCGCTCTACGACCGGGAAGTATCATCAAGTTCAGACTCGATAACAACATATTATAGTATCCATCATCATTTCTAAGACCAAGCATAAACCTGAAATTACGCAAAAATCTGTGTTGCAACCTCTCCATTGCGTTCGAATTAACAGCGTAATAAGTAGTCAAGATACTGGAGTTGTATTCCAGTTTACCCCTTACCAAAGTACAATAGAGAATCTAGATTGCATGGACTCCCTTGAATTGTTTATATTATGCAAGTGTTATACAAATAATTAGATATATACTTGAATAACTTACAGAATGTTGCCATACAATTAATACCCTGAATAATGAGTAGTAAATATTTTTTTTATTCGTTTGGTATACCTCAACATACTCAAATTACGGATATGTCAAACCACCGTAGAATTGGCTGAGCAGATGAATTGTAGTCACATGACGTCGGTGGTTCGGCGCTTGGGTTCCACATGTTTTGAGTGAAAACAACAAAAATCCACAAGCAAAGGTTCAAAACAATAAAAATCCACAAGCAAGGCCACAAGCAAAGGTTCCTTTACCGCATCATTACTGGTGATGAAAAATGGTTTGAAAATGGTGATGAAAAAAAAAGGTGATGAAAAATGTTTGAAGGGGATCTTCATGAATAATATGGTTTAAGCGGTCTTCATCGAAGTCCACCGGTTGTCCGGAACGTTCCATGTCTTTCAGGTCGAAATTACCGTCTTTAAAACGCAAAAACCATCGACAAGCTGTCCTTTTATTCATAGCATCTTCACCGTTCACTTCGCAAATATCGCGAGCAGCTTTGGCAGCTTTATTCCATCGATTGAACGCAAGCAGAAGGAGGTGTCGAAAATGCTCACTTTTTTCTACTTGACATTCCATTTTGAAGGCTTGTAATCAAATAAAATAATACATGTAACGTAAAAGCAATATCTTCTAGAGTAGAAAAATTTTCTTTCGAATTACGTATGACATTTACCATTTTGTTTTACTTTTGGTGCTCATTTTTAAATTGGGAAAAAAACGGACACAACTTATGTAAACACCTAATACATCGAAAGATCTACAAAGGTTTCTTTGTATTTCATCTTCCTTTGGTAAATTTTCTACGGTTTTCTTACCAAATATGTTTTTCTTAACATATGCAGATGCGGGGAAGTATAAAATTAAATGGGCACAGCCACCACCTTCTTATCATTACACTCAACTTATGTACATTTATTTTGTAAAAATTTTAATCCGTCAATAATAGTGGGTTTGAATCCTGAGTTAGAGCGCCCTTAAGGAGAGTCTGCTCTCAAAACGGAACTATATAAATTGTCAATTTATTATTATTATTGTTATTTCAGCTAGAAGAGCATTGTGGGCTCGAATCCCACTCATAGAAACATTAATAGACGCTGGGAAGTACCCTGTGTAATGGGCGCAGCCACCACCTTCCTATTCTTACTCAAAATATGTATTACGTAGTATTTTTAGACTGTAAATAATAGTGGGTTCGAATCCCGAATTACGTCGCCCTTAAGGAGAGCGTGCTCTCGAAAAGTCGCTATATAATCGCCCTTTTATCATTCTTATTTTAAAAATTGTTAAGCATTTTTACCAAAATAACATACTATAATTGGTTATATTTCAATTTTAGCTTTATTTAAAAATAATTATATCAGTACTTCGTAACAAATTTATCCCTTAAAAAAGCATAATTAAACGAAAAATTACTCTTTATTTTTTTTTTTCAAAAATACACGATATCGCCTCCACCATTGTGTCCTCAGCCAATAACAAAACGTGTCCCAATTAAAATGGAGGACAAGATCCAATCTAATTTCCCCGTTTCTTTTGGTGGTGGGTTCATTACGTATGTATCAATTCCAAGGCGATTAATTAATTATACTCTCTGGTACAAACAATCACGCAACGCACCGGTTCTCGGAGTTCTTAGTATCTGCCCCAGCACGGCCACCCCGACAGTGCTGGACTAGAGGAAGAAACTGACGGAATTCGGTTGTCACCATAAGAGGGTCATACGCATATTTGGATTAAATTATTGTCACGCTATTTACCTGAACATTCATTCAAACAAGCCTTTTAATATACATAGTTTCAAATATACATATGTTATATGATGTAATATATAGTTTTTAAATGTAATATCAGCATCCGCGGTCTGGTTAGAATGTGTGCTAAGTCAGCAGGGATTTATGGTTCGATTCTAGTTAACTAATTCACAATAATAATAAAAGGATCATTTATATACCGCCGTTTAGAATATAATTTAATAAACTGAAAAGAATAAAATGGCAAAGAATCCGTCATAAATATGATACCATAGTGTATGGTGTCTCAGATGCTTTAGTTTGCCAGCTCAACTGATGAATAATTGAATTAATTCACGACCTCCACGAGTGGCCGGATTGGCAAAACTCTTGACCCTAAGGTTTTGGGTTCTATTTCCGATGCTACCGATAAAAGGGTATCTGTTTAATTAAAGAGTTCGTCTGTTAACAATACGTTAACAAAACGCTGGATGTGTACGAGTGTTATGGCCTTCTCACGTGCCGGGTAGAATTGTCAACACGAGCATTGACGAACTGCGAATCACGTTCTTATTTAAGTGATTGTAAACCCGAGTGCTCGATAAAAGGCTTTTTTTTCGTCCAACTACGAGGCATATCCAGAAAGTAAGTGTACTGAATTTTTGTAGGTTACAATTTTTTTTATTTAAACAAAAAAATTACGTGGTTACCGTAGTACATATGTAAGCTATTTTTCGACATAGTCGCCATTCATCTCAATGCAGGTGGTGAAGCGGGGTATCAACTTTTTGATGCCTTCCTCGAAGTAGTTTCCCGCCAACCCCTCCGTCCACTTCTCCACCTCCTCCTTTACCTCCTCGTCGGTTGAAAACCTTTTTCCACCCATGTGCAGCTTCAGGGAGGTAAAGAGATAGTAATCTGAAGGTGCTAGGTCAGGGGAATGCGCGGGATGGTTCAGGACATCCCATTTAAACGAGGCGAGCAGTTCCTTCGTGGCGTTGGCCGTGTGTGGTCTGGCACTGTCGTGCAGCAGGCAGACTCCCTTTGTCAGCATGCCTCTCCTCCTGTTCTGAATCGCCCTCCGCAATTTTTTTAGGGTCTCACAGTATCTTGCAGAGTTGATGATCTCCCCTTGAGGCATATATTCAATTAAAATTATGCCTTGACAGTCCCAAAACACGGATGCCATGATTTTCTTGGTTGAAATTGTGGTTTTAAACTTTTTGGCGGAGGGTGAAGAGGTGTGACGTGGCCGTTTTTAAACTCGCGACACCACTTGTACACACTCGTACGATTCATAGCTTTATCACCATATGCAGTTTTCCCCTCATTATAAACCTCAACCGGAGGTTTTCTCTTCCAAACGAGATAACGGATGACGCCGCGTATTTCGCACTTGGCGGGAGATCGGATTGACATTTTTCACGAAACGTGTTGTCGCGTCGACACTTCTCAACGTACTGACCTCGAACTGGTCTCGTTGCGGAGGGGAAGGGTCAGGCTACACGGAAGTGTAGCCAACATGTCGAAAATAAAATCCATCCGGTCGTGAGAGCCTCAGTACACTTACTTTCTGGATACGCATAGTTTATTCTTCAATATGTTCAAAACATCAATTCTGATATACCTACAATTTAAAGAAATAAATAAAACTTAAGAATATATGTTATTTCCTTAACTTTTTTTTTATTTGATTCGTATATAATCTACACAAATGTCTTTTATAGACTTGATCAAAGTAAACTTTCCTGCAAATTGTAAATAACTAAAACATTGACATGTGTCTCTTAAATAACTAGTAGTTCCATTATAATTATTTTCGTACTCTTTAGACACTTCGCCATTAAAACTCTAAACTATTATTTACGAGTACATTTATCCTTATTCCAATCATTATTTCATAATGGTTCTGAACACTCTTCTTTCAAGAATTTCTTGTTAGTAAAAAAATGCTTAAAATATTTTAACGATTTCGGAGATTTCGAGCAAGCTTCTTTCTGCATGCTATATCCTGTGGCAAAATGCGACTCTTCTTCTTTATTACCCTTATCTCGGCGTGCAGATAATTTCTGCAGCCCATGAACCCGTCATGGAAAGAAGCGACAAACACGTACGCTTTAATAGGATCACAAAGTGACGATAAAACAGGAGAATATGGTTATGAGATGCACTAACAAAGAACTTCACTGAGCATTAGTATCAAGCAGTGGTGAATTTTTATCAGTGCAAGTCTAGCATTGACAAGGTATTTGAAATTGGCATTTCTATGATTGACAATAATTATAACTATGAGTATCTCGAAAGACACCTCTGAGCAAAGAAGAATACTGAATGATGATTTTTTTAAATTAAAATCACCAACCCTCCCTTAAAATGGTTTGAATCACTTAACCTTTTCTAAAGTTCCTTTAGTGCATATTTGCCATAGTGGTATTTTCTATTGTAAATAAAGTACCTCTAATAACCAACAAAAATCCCTTTGTTGAAATTGCTGATATATTTTACTATACTATAGTTTCTCGAGCTATGAAAGAAGGCTGATTGCAGAGTTGATGAGGTATTGAATTTTTAATGCACTATTATATTCACATTAATATTAATTGGTGTGGTAAGATGCGGACAGCTGACTCGAGACGACCCCTTATCGTGTGTTTCACTGTGGATAAAGTACTTTGTACTTGCTTACTTACTTATCTATCATTTTAATTGTTTTATTGTGTTGCTGTATCTTATTATTTGGTTTTATGAATTGTTATGTTTTTTTTAAAGATTATTTTATAAATATTGTAAATGAAGCACTTACTACTTTTTTAAATATAAATATAATGTATATTGTATCATTGATCAAAAATAAATAAAGATTTTTTTTTACTAATGTCCAGTTCCAATAACACAACCGGAAATATTATCCGTAATTTATTCACAGTGCTGTAGAAAATATTTGTAAATAAGAATTTATTTGGCGATGATAATTCCCGTAAGAGAGAGTATGCTCTCGTCAATTTAGACTATAGAGAACGAAAATTTATGTTACTATCGATGTCCATATGTCATAATTAAAAGGTTTGTGAGAGTGAATTTTTTATATAAAATATTTCATGGAGTGTCAATTGTCTAATTTGATCAAATCAATCCACATTTTTTTTAATTCAGAATTTTTTATATGTACTTTAAGTTGGACGGCTATAAAATTACGCTCAACTAATAACCTGGGTATTTGAATTATTGGGTATAATTTTCAGTTTTTTTTTTTTTATGAAGTGACGCTAACAATTAAAGCAGTTCAACAATATTTCAATGTAAAATACTTAGTTCATTTCCTTTAAATTTTGGGTTGTCACCTGGTATTATCAAATTGAAAAAGAATCTTATTGATACCATCCGACTCTGTAAATGACGCAATACATCAATATAATTTGGTTGGCCCACAATTTGTATGTCGTAAAAGAAAAGTAAAGGGATGATGCACGCACAGTGCATAGCGCAGGTACGATGCATATGTTAAGTGTTTTTGCGAGACACTCAATCTAATATGCAATATTTGTCGTCGATGACACTCCCCCATTATGTAAAGTGGGGAAATTGACTGTGCTGTTATAGAGCTTGTTTAAGTAAATATAAGTCTTGCTTGGTAAGTAGAGCTTGTTTAAGTAAATATAAAGCAATATTTTATGTGTAAATTGATACCACAAGCATTTTATTTTTTCCTATCTATAATGAACAAAAAAGTGCTGTTGAGTTCAAAAGTTAGATTTGTATAGTGTATGTTAGATTAGAATATACTTACATTTATTAATCAATAATAAATCAGAAACAACTCTTGAGACGATAATGATTAACCGGTCTATACTCGAATGGACCAAAATTCGTTTAGTAAAATATCTAGTTTTCTCTATAGGACTACGAGTATATGGAATGGAGAGATGGACGATAAAAAGATAGGAAAAATAGGATAGATGTCTTCGTGGTGTGATGTTAGAGGTAAATGGTGCATATCCCGTGGACCGCAAAATGCGCCAGCATATCTATAGTATCATTCAAGAATAAGCGATACCGAAAGATTTACAACTATGTGCAGGAAAAAAATCAAATCATACTTTGAGCATGTTGCCAAAAAGACACCTAAAAGTCTTTAGTAGCTAGCGAGCATACGGTTAGATAACGTTAAGGGAAAAACGGGAAAGAAGAAGTTATTCGACAAATTAGACCTACCAACTAAAGAAGTTAACAGGGTCCTCTATAAACGTTTCGTTTAACATGGCCAGGATTGGGAACGATGGATACCTGGTTATCAGGCTTATCTGGTATTTATACTTCCAGTCAGAATTGTTTTTTCAAGGCTAACCCTAATAATAAAAAAAGAATTTATACACCGTCGAATCGATCAATCAGTTTTTTTGGCTGTCCATGAAATAGGTAATACTCCAATCTTCTGTATATCGCGCTACTTGAGTCGTCCGTGTCTCCACATCAAGAATAAAGGGCTGGGTTATTGCAGTAAAGTAATAAGCCCGCCAAATATATAATACTATGCTAAACCATGTACACAAAGAATAAATAAATAAGAAAATCGACAAAACGAGGATTCGGACGTTTCAAACCATTGTTTTGTTTTTTGATTCCCCGATCTTCAACAACCGGGCAACTTTGAATAAAAATATTTAAATACTCTTTTATATCCGGGAAAAATAGCTTACGAGTATCCACACATTTCAGATATTGCGTTAACCTAGTTGGCAAATACAAACTATTTGTATGACGCCGTCCATCAAATGCACGAAGCAATCATTCAAACAACTGGGTTAATATAACAGGCGTTAGATACGGTCTACAGTACAATTTCTCCCTATTAAAATTGCCACTTGACAAACGGGTCGGGGCCCCATTGCCTGAGCAGCCCACGATGTCACAATCGCGTGACCAAAGGTAATATGACCGGGTCCTCCCGATCAAGCAGCGTGAAGATTTATGCCTTGCTGATGCCATGGATTGTCGTTTCTTTTCTTTTTTTCTTGCGGGCTTTTTTTATTATTTGCTATTATTATGGGGTCTTGGAGTATCAGAAAAGAAAAATAAGTTTTTTAATACGTTCGTTTTATTTCGTCTTTAAAATGCAACGGTAGTTTGGGTCATTAGTTTTTAATGCGGCCGCGTTAGTGTTTTATACAGCGAACAATGTAAATTGATATTTTGCAACTTTTACATTCATATAAATATCATTATATAAATTATATATGTACGTAAGATTATGTTATCTTCAGTGCATAGTTAGTTTAGTTCATACTCCTTCATATTCACATTCATTCAACATGCATTAAGTGGTTGTTTATAAGAAATAAATATTTGTCATAGCTGATTTTGCCACTCCAATTCGTTTTTGGATATCTGAACATACGAGTACTCCATTCCTTCGCATCCTCGATTTACATATGTGTTAATGCAATGAAAAAGAAAGTGTATTTGTAAGTGATATACTATCAAAAAGGTCTGGACTTATCTCACAAAATCCTTCCAATCTAGACCTCTACCAATTAGATGGCGAAACGAGGACACCAGATGTGTTCAACTCACACTCTTATGGTCCTTAAGATTTTTACAAAACAAAAAAAAGTAATAAATGAGCAGTTGATATATTTATTAAAACAATAAATATATACAAACATTATTAAATTTATAAATACAAACACACACACGCAAGTCCTGATTCACTGCCAGAAAAAGAGAAAATTAAAGTAACGGTCCAAAGTTTAACAAAATAGATAAATAAATTAGAAGACAATACAATAATAGCACATAGCAGCATACACAATATAAAACGGATTAAATACCAGTTAAATTAAATAGGTAATACTCCAATCTTCTGTATATCGCGCTACTTGAGTCGTCCGTGTCTCCACATCAAGAATAAAGGGCTGGCTTATTGCAGCAAAATAATAAACCCGCCAAATGTATAATACTATGTTTAACCATGTACACAAAGAATAGATTAATAAGAAAATCGATAAAACGAGGATTCGGACGTTTCAAGCCATTGTTTTGTTTTTTGATTCCCCGATCTTCAACAACCGGGCAACTTTGAATAAAAATATTTAAATACTCTTTTATATCCGGGAAAAATAGCTTACGAGTATCCACACATTTTAGATATTGCGTTAACCTAGTTGGCAAATACAAACTCTGTTTAAATTAAAAGTATTCAAAAGCTAGGATCAAATTTATTAAAAGCAAAGTTATCAAATTAACAAAAAATGTGTTAATCTTCAGGTACTTGATACGTTCGGGTTGTTAACAACTGTATTCTCATAATTTACGATTCTAAAGGAATCAAAACAGTTTAATTAAACCAATATAATCAAACTCATCTCATCAAACCAATCAGGAATCAAACAACTCAGGTTTCTTAGCTACGAATGACCTTCTAACATCTATATTTCCCTAGATCACCGTTTTCTAATTATTGTTTTACGATACACATTCCAATATCAGATGTACTTACGGAACTTGACTTGCACGTCGTAATTCATAAATTGGAGAACGCAAACTCTGGTAACTCCATATCTGGTATCTAGTGGATAGTTTTATAGATGATTTTGCTGAATTCAGGGGGGTCTTTCTCCAGTGTGTCCTCAATATATTCATTAATATATTTTTTTGTTTTTTATCTATCTTCCCCATGAGAGATATTCTGTTTTTCATTATTTTTAATCATATTTGATAAGTCTGGTATTGTTAATTGATGTTTTCCGTGTTGCATGTGCTTTACATTGGTAAGCTCATGTATTACATTTTTAAAGGTAAACGTATCGTTAATTGTTATTTTATTTTTGTAAGTTAAAATATTGATATGATATCCTTTGTATTTTAAGTGTTACTGTGTTATATAAAGGACGCTTAAGTGTCGTTTATTTTAATTGTTACTGTGTTATATAAAGGACGCTTAAGTGTCGTTTATTTTGTTCACAAATAAACAGTTAAATTATTGTTTTTATGAATTGCGTTCCAAATTAAGCTTTAGTGATGTACTTTATAACTCTTCCATTTTATACAGTGCTTAACGCGGGGTTATTGCCACATGGCATATTTTCCCACCAACCAGAAAGTTATTGACACAACATTTGTGAAAAATCAGAATGAGTCCCGTAGTTTTTGGATACAATCAGGAATCTAGCCCGAAACTCCCAGGCTGGAAGTTCAACGTTCTATCAACAAGATTACGGGGGTCATCTGTTTTCAATTCAAACGAAAACTCACTGCATTTTCTAAAAACCGTTGTTGGAAACACCAAGCTTCGTGAACGGCTTTTTACTGATGCTCAAGTTTTTACTCCCATATTTGATTTATTCATTTTATAAACTTAAGTATAAAGGTCAAACCCAATTACATACAAAGCTTAAAGAGAAATTAAATATAGTAACTAGAAATTAAAAAAACTTGTTAATAAGGAATGTTTGTTACGTCGAAATAAGTAACTCTAAGAAAGCTCAAAACGATTTCTTTAAAAACGTTTTTGGAGATGTTAATATCCGAGGGCCTATTCAAAAGGGGCAGCCAGTGATAAAAAAGAAGAGCACTTGGCAGGTTACTTATACTTAATACCAGTATAAACAAATCAATTGAATGAGATTAGTCTAGAAAAAGTACAAATGGTTGTTAAAGAAGACATATCTCATATAAGTCACTTATCACATCCGTTGAATCGCCTTCATTTTCAGCAAGCATAAACATATCATCGGCATACATAAGTCCACATACACCTCTTCCATCATCTTTAAGGGTGCGCACACGTGAATCTACTCGTATAAATATATATAAATTGAACAGCCAAGGTGACATCACATGTCCTTGCTTTACGCCTTTCGTAATTTTAAACGACTTAATGAGTTCTCCATTTACTCTTCCGAGGAGTACAGTTTGGGAAACGCTAGGAATTGTAAGCAATATAACATTTATTGTCTCGCAATAAATGTTCAAGGCATTTCACCTTATTCCACATTTAATTACTTTGAATAAAGTTAACAAAAGTAGATTGAAGTTTAAATTCTGAAGACTAATTACTCCACACCGTAACAGTTAAGTAGGATTGGATCGGTCTGCATTCATTGCAGGGGCACCGCACATTGCATCGTCCAGTGTGTACTCCGCAAGCCGCATGGCCGCATGCCGCACCGGTATAGAGAGGTACTCGATTGGAGTGTTGGATTGGAGGTTGTTTCGTTTCAACAAGAACGAATCACCTGCATGATGCAATTCAATGGTAAAGGAGTCTATGGTGAACATACTTTATTTTTTGTAAATACATTTTATTAAAATAACGCATTATATAAAACACAAAGTAACGGGTTCATTATCATGAGCAATCTCTTCCAACGAATCAGAATTATGTTAGACTTTCAGTGAAAGCCAGACAAGAAGCCCTTTTAAAAAAATGTTGACTACTCACGGAAATTGAACCAAAATCCCCTGGGTTGAGAAACCCGAGGAGTCTTACCAACTAGGCCATGGTGTATTTTTTATCACTGAACGACGCCTCCACTGAAGTTCTTTAATTTCAGAATGGAAGTTTGTGACATTAATAATTGTTTACATCAGGTGTTGAGCAAATGAGTGCAATCTTCGGTACTCAAAATTTTAATATTACGAGTATATGAAAAAATTAAAAAAAAAACAACAAATCTATCTCCTTGGCTAGTTAGTAAGATTCATTGATTACGGGTTCTGTCGTCGCTGATACTCGATTTTTTTTAAAAGAGTTCATCTTGTCTGAATTTTACTTAAGGCCTCTTAAAAACCTTTATTTGATTGTTAGAGATTATAAAAAAGTATATTTCTTTTATAATGAGGTGGTTGTAGGTTTTCTAAACAATGCTTTTTATCAAAACAGCTCAAAGTCAACGATGACAACTGGGTCCACCGCACACGTTTAACTATAGCCTGCTTTGGAAAGCAGTGATAACTATATACGAGCCTTAAGTTCCCTTCTATATTCTGGTATCTAAAGAACGATGTTGAAGATACACATTATCAAATTATAAACTGTCGGAAGATACATATGGACAAACGGAACTCCATCTCAAGATGCGTAGGTATATTTTCTTAATTTGCTCAATGTTGTGTTCCGTAGTCATCCGCTATGTATAGAACTTGGTGCACCAACTGTCAACATCCTTTCCCGTCCTGGATTACGTTTATTGCAGAGTTTAAGAAGGATCCTCTTAACTCCTTTATTCGGTACATCTGTCTTGTAGAATATTTCCCTCATGCTAGTTTTCCATCAAATGTACCCGTGATCATCAGCTTCTGCAGATTTTTGTTATTCTTTCTGGAAACAAGCCAAAGGAATGTTAGAATTATTTTATTACACGTTATCGAAAGTCTTTCAGTAACATCTAATTCTCGGATGATACAGTCGTTACAGAGCATCCGCCTCCAAAACCCCATATGACGATAATGTGTTAGAAATTAACACACAACAGTAGAGGGAAACTCTTCAAACTCGAGGAAACTGGTCGAGACATACATGGGTTTGATAAATAAAGACATATTTCAGGACTTAACTAAATTATCATAGTCCTTGGTAAAGTAACCAACTAGAATCGAACTCGAAACCACTTTTTTTATCCACTTTGCACGGATTTCTCCTGTTACGCAAAAAGAGTCTGCTTCTAGAGTAAGCTTACTCGTTGGGAAGAATATCAGCCAGAATTCTTCTCACACTGCTAGACGGTCGTTTTGTAAGTTGGTATGTAGAAGGTGATTCCTTGCATGGCTATGTTTATTAGGTACATATAAACTTAGTGCTTCTAAAATCGCGGGACAGTTAAAACAACCTTTAGTAGGAATATCGCAATAGATTCTTGCCTTCTTGTTTCGAGGCTTCTATAGTTACACACCGTGAGAAGTTCGACATGGTGAGCATATTTTGAGTAATCGATCTTTGTTCTATACCATGGATGTCTTAGGATTTTTTTTTGCTTTTGTTCTATATTGTTTTTATATTTGAGCTGATGAGGAGTCCAAGCTGTAGATGCACATTCTAATTTGGTTCTTACTAAATAATTGTATAAGATTCGAAGGATATCGTTACTGTTAAATTCTCTTGATATTCTCATTATAAAACCGAGTAGTTTGTAACAGTCCGATATCAGACGCGATATATGGTTAACGAAAATGAGTCGGATATCAAAGGTTACGTCCAAATATTTGAATTCAGAAACTCTGTTTAATGCTACTCCTGTATGGTATACTGATGGTGGGTTGGTGAAAACGATCGACTATGGGATGTTCATACTTCTCACTTCACCTTCCTTCAAAATCTGATCCACTTGGTCCAGCTATATTTTCTTCAGTCTACCTCTTCTACGAACACCTTACACTTCTTACTTATGTACTTGCTAAGTCATTCTTTCATGATTCATTCTCTCCATGTGTCCAAAAAATCTTAAAGTTCCTTTCATCAATAATCTTTGTCTACAAAGTTACTTACTAGGATGTGTACATTTAAATATACGAATTGATAATTTAATGAAGGTAAGTTATGTGTTGAAAGTTGTGGTCATCCTAGCGTAAGACCGGTAGACGAACGGCAGGAATTGCATAAATAAGCGCCGAGCAATTGCAGTTATAGTCCCCACTGCAATTCTCCGTGTCCTCTCCGTCCCCCTTGTCTCATGTGCTCTATCCCCTGTCCAATGTCCGACAGGAAATAAAAATAATCCGTCTATCAATGGGAGCTAGATAAATGGTGCAACCTGAGTTGATTATGCAGGGAACTGGATTACGTATCTAACTGGCAAGAGCCTGCAATTACATTATTTCTTCGCTATAAATCATAAGTGAGGAATGAAACAATTCACGACAAAAAGCGAAGAGTATTTAGATAGCGTTTAAGATCAAATAAAATCCAGTTTTGCTGTTGGATGAAATGTCTATGAAGAGCGAATTTTTTTGTTACCTGTATATATCCCTTGCATCCTTGTAACGCGAAATAATGAAACAAACGAAAGAAGAAAATGATCGTTGAATTAAAGATAAGTATTGCATTAACATTTAATAACTATATTGATAAAAATATTGCATTTTTTACGAAAAGGATAAGAGAATCAATTACCTTGGATAAGTAATAAAATGAAGCAAGAGACTAGATATAAACAATTACCTTGGATAAGTAATAAAATGAAGCAAGAGACTAGATATAAACAATTACCTTGGATAAGTAATAAAATGAAGCAAGAGACTAGATATAAACAAAAAACATGTTCAACATCAAAGTCACCAAACGGAGTCTAACTAGAGTACTCTTATATGAAAACATACTCATCCAATTAGATTCTTCTAGATTTTGAATTGTTCTGAAAAAAGAAAGTATTAGTGAAATTTATGGATTTAAATAGAAATTGTTAACTGTTGAAAATCCGTTACGAATCTAACATATCTTATCGGTGAAGATTTCTTCCGTTCGGTTGGAGCTCTATTCCAGACAGTGCTCAAACAAAAACTACCCTCAAATTAATTCCCGCATAAAATACTTTTTTAAGAACTTTTGGGTATATACAATAACTTAAATTATAATATATATAACAAAGTGCATGTTGAAGCTAGTACTAATTTGGTAGTACTAATTTTGCTAGTACTAATTTTGCTAGTACTAATTTTGTCTGCATTTATTTGACACTACTTCAAGTCGTGTGAAAAACGGCCAGCTGTTGGTGTGTCACAATTCTGCTTTAAAATTGTAGTAAATCCATTTGGTTCATCGGCCAGGAATCCATATGGACATATTCAACAGAATAGGAAAAAAAGTCAACGTGTCTAATTGTTGTATATACCTATGAAAAAAAAAGGTTTATCTATCATTAGTTATTTTAGTTAACCTGAAGGCCGAATTTAATACGAATTATTTCAGTTGTTACAAATTAAGACGTAAATACGATAAATCATTCAATAAGTCATTCATTCTCATGTTTACACTATCAATTGTTATACAAGTATATGCTTTATATTTCCAATAGGAATCAAAAGAGATCGCATCAGTCAGATCTTGCGCCAAGCATGTACAACTGATTTTCAGAAAAAGTTAGCATGAGTTGTAAATAATGTGTAGCTCTACAATCACATTCAATGATACTTTCGTTCAAGAATTCAAAAAATAACCTTTACATTGATCTGGAGAGGTCGAGGAATCCCAAGAAAACCAAAACTCGATAGATTCAAGCCCTTGTCACAATGTTTATATGGTGTTTACATCTGGACACCATGGCATGCAATATACAACGAATTGAGACCTTAGAGATGTGATGTTGATGGTAGCTCTTGTGTATTCCATCAACTGACTAAATAATAATAAAAGGACAACTTAAATAGCGCCATTTAAAGAACAAACTCTCATCTAGGGTATCTTACTCAGAATTCTAACTCAATAATTTTGGCAAATAATAAATAGCGAAAAATAAATGTATACACATGAGATGAGAAGAAGGATAGGAAGATAGAAGCTTCTGACATTAAATTAGGTACTTCCCAGCATCTGTATATGTCGTTTTCAAAAGTAATCGATTGAAGTGCTCGAGGTCGAAACGGGTCTCTCTATACTGTGAACAAAAATAATCTTACGAAATATTATGGGGGAGAATGTCAAAAGTGAGCTGCAAAAAGAGCAGAGGTCGAGCACCCATCTGATGGAGGGACCAGGTGCTAATTTCGGAAACGCTACATAGAGCAAGAGATCGTTGGAACCATGGTGATCACGATTGTCAGAATTGAAGGAATGACCAAAAAGAAGACCATTAAATACAACGAGGTCAAGTTTGAAACTTGTTCGATTTATTTAAAAATTACAATAAGGTTGAACAATGATTTGCAATTGGCCTGCATTAAATCAGTGAATAACTAATTAAGTCAGTCTTGTCATCTATCAGGATTTACTCAGTATTCAAACATTACAATAAGATTCCACAATGATTTGCAATTGGCCTGCATTAATTCAGTGAAAAACTAATTTAGCCAATCTTGCAATCTATCAGGATTTAGTCCGCAGTCAAAAATAAATACAGTTAGTAACATACGACTTGATCAAGAATTGTTCAAAATGTGCATTTCCTAGATATTTCAGGAGTTCCCAGGTTGCGTCCCGTGGACCTCTAGGGTTTCGACGATAAAATTTGGAGTTACACAATAAAATTAATATTTGAACTGTAAATTACAGATACTGTAATTAATAGTTTAATTAAAAAAAACTCACCTTACCTAAAATGGGTATTGCATATTTTTTTACTTAAAATAATTATAATCAATAATAATTGCTAGATTCCTGAATTTTTTCAATTAACGTAAAATGGGTTTCGCGATGAAAATATCTAATCGCTACCTGAGCGGGTTAGAAGAATTGCATTTTTACAGTTAAAATGCGAAAGTCAAGTGACATATCCTCCCATAGAGTTGGGAAAGTAACATACGACAAGGAAAAAGATCAAACGAATCTTTGAAAGAAGAATCAGTGTTATTTAACAGCACATTAAAGTAATAAAAATAATGAGTATCGTTAAATATTATTTTGTTACATTACAAAAATATCTCTGTTACGTTAAAAAAATATCTACTTCAAAACCCGGTTAGAATATATTTCTTGAACCCAAGATGAAGTAATCTCATATTTTTAGTTCAAATTCTGACGCTAAAGTACTCCAAATGCTCGTAGACGTTTTTTTTATATTTTTATAGTATTATCTCAATAATCTCTCGTGTCGTATAACAACACTGGTTATTCTCGAGCACAATCTCTAAATTTGATCGTTATTAGTGGTAATCAGCCTTCTAAAGCGAACACCACCTTCGAGTGTCATATCACCATTATGATTTTTTTAAACCACATTTAACACACGCGATCGCTAACTGCATCATCGCTAGACACTACGTAAACTTTTCCTTTGCGATACTAATAAATCACCAAGCACCAAAAAAACTACTTATTTCGTTCCATCTCCAAAATGACGTTCAAAAAACACTAAAACAATATGTATAAACAATTGACGAAAAAATATGCTCAACCATTTTAAGCCTTTCATAGAAATATATACATATATTCAGCACTTTTGGAATGAAGTTAGCAACAAAATTTTTATCCTAACCGACGTCTACCCGAGAAATACGATTCTTATTTTCAGATAACCTTTTATTATAAATTATTGCTAAAATACAGAGATCATAAAAAGTTATGAAACATTAAAGATATAATAATATATAGAAGTAAATGAATTTGCAAAACTTTTGCAATATCTCCCCTTTCCCTTGTACCAGTCAAAGGTTTTCTCAAGAAGCCTTTCACGCTTCAATTAATCGTTAATTCCTTGTAATTTCAATTTTGATAGACCCATAAGACGTCTTGGAAAGTTTTCAAAATAAATTATAACTCCTCCGATGAAAATATGAAATTTCAAAATTACATCTAAAGGACAAATGGAATCACTATGACGTCTTATTTCGCGGTTGACTACTCTTCTGAATGACGAAATAAAAATTTAACCTTGTAGAGGCGTATTCATCCTTGGTTTATTTTTTTCAGACAGGATTTCAAATTCAAATTCTTGAAATAGTAATTAAAATAGCAGACTACTTTCATGGGAAATAAGAAGCAGAGAAATAACTAAGAAATGGAAAACCTCTCAAATGTTTCCTTCAATACAAATGTATTGAAAGAAATTTTTCAGAAGTTTTCCACTATGTACAATTGTACATAAGATCTATAAAGCATGTTTTTCTTCCTAAGTCTTGATCTCCTTCTGATTTGAAATACAGACGTATGTTATGCAAATTCTTATATGCGCAAATGCGCAATTCTATAATGCGCAAAACACAGTTTTGTTTCTTTTTTTCAATTAAATAATTATTGTTTTATTTATCACTAAAAATGATATTAACATTTTAACTATATATGCGTACTCTAAATTATTATTCATCTAGCATTTTAACGTTGGGATACACCAAAAACTTAATATCTTGTTGATGCGTGTGCAAAAACTTAATATCTTGTTGATGCTAGATACCCCTCTGCAAAAACTTAATATCTTGTTGATGCGTGTGCAAGTGACTGCACAAATGTTGTAGTTGCACAAAGAAGATAAGCCTTATCAGGTAGAGATATCTACTTTTTTACATCACCAACAGGGGGATAGCATTACTTATGCTACCTACTACATACGAGCTATCACTGGCTGTATAATTGGTATACAGAGGTAATCATTTGAGTCAACAATGTATAACAATGACTTGCACTATATTTAATAACAATTAATGTGTTCGTTTTTTCTCAGAAAATGTGGTATTTTCCTTTTGTACACGTAAAGCGACCCACAGATTAACAAATTATGTTCTAAAGTATACCTTGTTTGTAGGACGATGAGAGAAACCTTTAAATAAAATCAATATTAATTTTAAATGTTTTTTGCAGTTGATGAAGTGTCGAGTGGGCTTAAATAATGACTGACTTTTCGAAGGTGTTGTAGCTTTTCCCCTCAGGGTGATCTCAAAAACAACATTTCCGAATAGTGGATTGTATTACACTCCCATTGTAAACACTATAACCTAAAGGACTTAATGACAAATTCTAATATCTACCAACCAAATAGAAAGATGTTACAGAAATCTCGATTGAAAACCAGATGAAATCGTTACCAACGGGAATCGAATCCGCAACTCCCGAGCTGGAAGATAAGCGTCTTACGAACTAAACCACAAGAGTCAGAAATATTATATTACCTTGAAGATGAAGACTACAGTGCTTTCGAAACGTCAGTCATCATTTAGGCCACATTAGCAAAACACCAACTCTGAAAAACGTGTATAACTCGTTGAACTGACTCGTTAACTAGTTAGAAAATAGCCGTGAATATTTTCGAATTAAAACAAAATATTTTTTAGTGGAGACATAGAGGGATAACATTTGTGTGTGTCCACTTAAAATATATCAATAATAAAACTATCAGTTTAAAGTTTCTTATGTGATCACGTCATTGCTAAATGTAGAATATGATTTGTAAATTCACATTAAGAATACAATACTACTTCCGATAGTTGAATCAATTACCTGTCATGATACAAAAAGTATCTACCAGCTCAAACACGCACGTGTAACGCATGCAAACACGCACGTGGCACCTTGTCATGCCACGAGGAAAAGTGCCTCTGTTCTGATTACATTGGCCTGACTGAATATGCTAGGAACTTGGACAAAGGAAATTAACAGGTATTGCATGAGTAAAAATTCTGAGACTAGTTTTCAGCATACGAAAATATAAAGTGAACATTATTTTTTATATTAAGCGAAACCTTAAATAAAATTTAAACTTCATTTTATTCGTTCGTATGATACCCCTTGACACATTTGAATTGATTATTCGAACATGTTGAAAATATTGTTTTCGAACCCAGTTTGGGTTAATAATTAAGCAAGTAACTCACAGTTCACCACCATACGTGTTGGAAATATCAGCGCACGTAAATTGTCAAAAATAATCGCACACGTCTAGCGCGTGCGAGTATAGTTACCAGACGAACTTTTTAATCAAACTGAGACTCTGTGTTTATTTTCCTTTTCTGTTTTTCGGGTACCATCAAGAATCGAACACTACGGGAAGAGGACCAGTATCTTACCAACGAGGCTACGAAGGTCGTCATACAATACTAATCTATCGCAGGTAAACTTCAAGTTTTCGCAGTTATGAAATGAAAAATATCCTACACAAAGTTTCCATGTTTAAACCTTTGAAAATATAAAGTTAGTTTAATTGTAAAATAAATATTGGAGATATTACAGAAATACTCCGAATGCATAATTGGAAAATACCAAACTGGATTTCGTAGGGGAAGGTCAACAATAGATCAAATATTTTCACTTAGACATATATTGGAAAAGACTGTAGAGTTCAACATTGATACATACCACCTCTTCATAGACTTTAAGGCTGCCTACGACACGGTCAATAGGACAAAACTCTATGAAGCTATGGCTGAATTTAATATTCCTGTCAAACTCATTAACCTAGTCAGGCTTACAATGTCCAACGTTGAGTGCCGTGTCAGAGTGCAAAAGGATCTGTCTGAACCCCTTAAAACATTTAATGGACTTAGACAAGGAGATGCTTTGGCGTGTACGCTGTTTAATATGGCTTTGGAAAAGGCCATTAGGGATAGCGGCATACAAACAACAGGCCATATATTCAGTAAATCTGTGCAGCTCCTGGCTTATGCAGATGACATTGACATCATAGCGAGGTCGGAACATGAACTTATAAATGCCTTCCGAGCACTAGCAGCATCAGCAAAAAACCTAGGCTTAGTAGTCAGTGAGACCAAAACAAAATATATGCCCGTAAATGGACGCCAAAACCCAATAAGTCTACAAATAGACAACTTTACCTTCCAAACCGTTTCTGAATTTGTGTATCTCGGTACCATGGTGACAAGTAAGAACGATGTTTCCACTGAAATAAATCGAAGATTAATAGCTGCAAACCGATGCTATTTTGGACTGCAGAGGTACATGAAATCACGACATCTCTCTAGAAAAACCAAAACTCTACTTTATAAAACACTCATCCGACCTGTGCTCACCTATGGCTCAGAATGTTGGACTCTAAGTAGAGTGGACATGAGGGCTCTAGGGACATTTGAGAGGAAGATTCTGCGCAAAATATATGGCCCCATTTGCAATAACGGAGAATGGCGTATCAGGTATAATCAGGAGCTGTACGGTCTGTATGGAGACCCTACCATAACACAAGAGATTTTAATTGGGAGACTCAGGTGGGCTGGACACGTGCAGCGAATGAGTGAGGAAGACATTCCGAGAGGGCTCTTGAATGGCACACCGGGGGGTCGAAGAAAGCCAGGAAGGCCGAAGCTTCGATGGCTGGATGGTGTCAATAGGGATGCGCAGCTCATTGGCATCCAGAACTGGCGAACAGCAGCACAGGACCGCCAGTCATGGAGGCGTGCTTTAAGGGAGGCCAAGACCCGACCTGGGTTGTAGAGCCATTGTTGATTGATTGACTTATATTTAAATGGAGTACATCTTTGTGTATAGCTTAAGAATTATGTGGAAATTATATTAATATTGTGTGGAAAAAATGGTTATATTAATATTGTGTGAAAATGGTTATATTAATATTGTGTGGAAAAAAAACAGGAATTGGTTAGCTATTTATTGTACTTTATAATTTTGGCAAATCATTTTCATCTTCCATATGCCCTATCATGGGGCTTGGATATTAGAAAACATATGAAAACGGAATGAATATAGCAAATGAACGTTTAAAAAGAGTACATTGAACTCGAAATGTAAAGTAGTTTAATTGATATAACCTTTATAATAGGAATCCAATTCTATAATAATATACACTCGGTTTCTACGAAGTGACTTCCAATAACAATTACCTTCGCTTCCTCTCACGTCAAGCTACCGGAAATCGTGGTATTAAAATAAAAGAAACCAGGATATTCATAAGTATTATAATTCATCCTGATTTATCCATAATAAACCTGCTTAGCGTTTTATTAATTTAAATTACTTTCAAAGAGGTATATAAAATCATCAATTTTGTGCATAAAGTTCTTAAGTGCATATTCCATCATGTCGTGTAACTCATGATTGAGCATCGTTACACCCATGATAGCCGTTGACGACTTCTCTCCATCCATCATTGTACTCCGAAGTTCGAAGAGCAGTTGTTAAGAGTAGTGCTGTTGCGTCTCTGATTTGGTCAGTCCAACGTATTGGGGATCTTCCTCTTATACGTTGTCCTTTCCCGCTTCCAGTGATCACAAGCACATCCAAACTGTCTTATTGGCCACAAACAATATATCTTAGAAATCGGAGGACTCGTCGTTGGCATATTGTCAACAATCTATCGTTGGTACTCAGTTCTTCGAGAACAGTGGCATTAGTTACCTTGTTGTCCATGGAATTAGTAACATTATTTTTGAGCACCATACTTAAAATGTCTATTCTACGTCTTGCTTGCTCTCAGAGTACATATTATAAAAGAATTTTCAACTAAATAGAAAAAATATTAAAATATTTTGTTTGAGATTCTTGATAGATGGGAGTTCTCTGATCAATAATCAATTATTTATTTGTAAGTTTTTAGATACATATATATTATCAGGTTTAAAGCTGCAGAAAAAGTTCTATTCTACAATAAAATTAAAACTGAGAATATACAACTCGATTATCTAACTCGTAGTAATTAATATACGAGTCGGAGCGTAGGGTATGATACTTAAAGACCAACAAAAGTGACTGAAAGAAAACAACTAAAGATACTTGACCCAAAACAGGCTGCGGGAAAGTGGAAACTGAGGTCTTATTAAAATGCTTGACGAGACAACCACTAATTTTCCCAGCGACTTAAGGTTGGTCTGTTTAGGCCATGTACGAAGATCTCAGTGGATATGGTCAGCAAAGATCATTATGCAAGTCCAACAACACGGATGAACGCCACTTGACATACTGAGACGGAGACAGTAAAATAACTTGCAGCAGGATCTTAGGAGACTGTGAGTGGAGGGAACCTGAGAGGAAACAGTGGGTGATCGATCGACTTGATGAAAAATCTTTCGTAAGGCTAAAACTCTACAGGAGTTAAATGGACATCTAAAGTAAGTAAATGTTTTCAAAATCAGGCGAGCTAAAAATCTAAAAATAAATGCTAAAAATACACATTCGTTTTTCTTTTCAAATTAAAAGAGTTTACCTAGAACATTTCTCCATGAAGATGACAATATTGCACGCAATATTGTCATCTTCATGGAGAAGAAATTGTTTTGTAAATGCGTTTTTTTGGTGTATTGGAGTGGATTAATTGTGCGTATGCGTATTTTGGTTATTATTTTCTTGAATTATTATTTCCTTTCTTTTTATATGCCTTGGATTGCCTGAGCCGTGACCTATCTCATGTTTATATTTTATATGTGGTGGGTGTGCATGTGCGTATTGCTTATCGATATTTTTTTATATGTGATTCATGTAAATGTTGATAATTTTTCTAAAACATTGTATTTTATATTCAAGCGCACTCAAAATTCTAATTTGTAAACTTTTTAATGGCCGATAAAAAACCGTACATTGCAATAAAATAAAACAAATAAAATTAATGTAGCATAATACCTAGTTAATATTTAAAAATAGGCATCCAACACTATATACTAGTTTATGTTCCCTCCAGTCTCATAATGGTGTATCTCTGCAGCTGGCCGAGCAACCTATAGAAAAAGTTGACAGTTTCAAATGTTTAGATAGCTTAATTACTCGTGATCTTGGCCCAGGTAGAGAAGTTAGGTGCCGAATTAAACCTGAAACCTCCGGGTGAAAGACCAGCGTCTTACCAAATAAGCCACAAGGGATATCACTAAACGCCATTACAACGATAAAATGAGGCAGAAAAGGCGAAACCAATCTTAGACCTGTGAGAAATCGAACCAGAGATGCCAGTGTACTATACAAGCATGATCACCGATAGGTTAAGACGTCGAACTAATTGCTTTAAAAAAAAAACACAGAAAATAAATAGATGACAAAAAAAAGTACGTTCAAGAGAGAAGACATTAAAAGGTCCGGGCTCATCCCACAAACATTCCCCTGGCCGAGATACACCCCACCAATGTAGGGCGAGCCCGACCACAAGGGCATCGGGGGGCTTCCAGCCCACACCTCCACATATCTAGATTAAAAAATAAATAAAAAACAAAAACGTATGGCAGAAAACAAAATAAAAAGTAAACCCACATATACCACCTCAGGTTAATTGTCAGCAAGAACTGAAAAAAAAAGCTTCAAAGGAGTCCAAATTTTATAAAAGTAAAATGACAAATGGGAAATGAAATAGTTGAAACAACATTGAAATACTCGTAGTTAGGCAGTAAATACATTGAAATAGTTAAGCGGTTTCATAAGAATGGATGAGGAGATAACGCACAAACACGCACGCACAATCCCCGATTCACCACCAGCGAAAAGAGAGAAAAAAATAAAAAAGCAAATAAGAGACTTATTAACTACTGAGAAACCTACTAACCACCCAGAAGATAACACTTTGGAGATAACGTTTGGGTATGTGGAACGAATAAATAAAGAAAGACTAACAAAACAAGTGCAAGTTATTGAGTCAAGTGAATGATATTCTGAAAGAACGAAACATAGAGTCATCGTAGGAGGTGTGTGGATGTAGAAGAAGCTAAGGATGTCATTTCTGCCTACCCCGACAGCAAAATGGTGTGATCGTATGAAAGTATGTATATACTCGTAATTCTGCTTTAAAGTGTTTGTTCTTTTCGAATTTTGGCAATAATCAAGACTATCTTGACCTTTGAGGCAGTAACTCTCAACAAAGATATGGTGCCTCAATGATTTTGGCAATCATTAAGGCTATCTTGACCTTTGAGGCAGTAACTCTCAACAAAGATATGGTACCACAATGATTTTGGCAATCATCGAGGCTATCTTGACCTTTGAGCCAGTAACTCTCAGCAAAAATATAGTACCATAATGAGATCCTGTAAGTTCAGTAATCAGGAGATGTGTCTATTTCCCGCATTTATTCTGCCCTGAATTTTCTCCTTCAATACCAGTTGAAGGATACCATATTTTTCTCCTTGCATTATAGGTGCAAATCTCTATTTATCTTCTCGCATTATATTGTATTATATATTCTTACTTTTAATTATAATGTGAAAACAATGTACCAGAAGTCAACTCAGAGCAATAATTCCGAATCATTAAGAAATTTTCACCAAACTAAATTAAGAATTTAACTGCATGCAATCGTCTTCTTCCTTCTAAATTTTAAAAAGGTTTTACCCTTCCGAGAGAGAAAAAAACAACATTTCAAAAGTATTCCTTCCTTTCCTGAATGAATATTTATTAATCCAGTACTTTTGTTTCTTTAAGAAAGGGGCCAACGTTTATCTGCGGCATTACTTAACCAAAACTAAAAGGCATTAGTGAAGAAAGAGTGAATTTATTTGTCGCCTCATTAGGCGGAAATATAACTTAGGTCAGGTACTCGTAGCGAGGGGTGAGGAGTTTTCAGCTGTAAATTCATTAACTACCCCCGCAAAAGAGGAACTGGGTATACTTTCACAAAACAGGGTTTCCGGGTTCGACTGAGAACGGAAATATTATCTTCTCGTTCCTTTAGTACATTTATTTTTTAATCGAACGTGGACGTTAAATAATATTTATGAGCTTTTATCAGTTTTTTAGTCTGTTCTCGCATCGGAATCGCCTTTCTGCTTTTGTATGTAATGCATACCCTTCAACACCCAATTTACGACTTCCATTGCTTAGTTGTTAAGGTGCTTGTTTTCTAATAGGGGCTTGCGAGTTTAACTCTCCTTGGTACCCAGATTTTTTATAAAGGGTTCGAATCTGATATTCACTTAAGACTTGTTTAACAATGTTCTGGTTGGTTGAAAGAGATTGTCATATGACAATATATCCACCAGGTTATATTATATTTGACGAAAATGTTATACAATATCATTATATAACATGTCCGAATTGGTGATTCGACCATATAGAAGATAGTTACCAGGAACGATATTACTTTCAGTCCCAGTAATCAAACTATCAGATTTAGAACTACTAGAGTTGGCACGAAACTCGTGGGTCATCATTGTTTGTATTGGCAACACATCCACGCGTGAAGAGGCAATAATATTCGGCGCCTGCGAGTATTGTTACCAAATGAACACTTTTAGCAGACTGGGACTTTTTTTGGGTACGTTCAAGAATCGAAACCATGCACACGAAATAGATCACGGAGACCTTTCTGCTGAGTAGTCCACATGAACGTGTATTTCCGTTATATTGGTAGTCTTTTGGCGGAACGGTTGCTACTAGGTTTCCCATGAATTGTCATATCATACATATCTCAACTGTCCATATTACATTTGTATATTACTACGAGTATCTTATCCGTCGCCTTCTCCACCTAACAAGAGATGCGCACATTTAATAGATGTGGGTGTACCTTATCTTGTAGTTAAACGTTTTACCTATTGAGATTTTTATGCTCTTCATCGCTCTATCATCATAATCTTATGTCTCCTACATCCATTAGAGTATTTCTGTTTATAAGTCCAACTAAAGTTTTAAAAATTACACCAAAATAAATATTAAATACATTTAATATACTTGCAGACTTTTATAAATGAAATCACCTTATGACACACTAAAAAGGTTAAAAACAAATCATCAACAAGGTACCAATTTTCTTCATTGGTTTTTGTTTTGTATATATTACATTTAACACACTACCTTTTTTATGTTTTATTCATTTATGGCATAAAAGTACCTGATTGAATTATTTTCTCACCTGTTGAAACACTTGAACAATTTTTTTTTTTAAATCTAGTATTGTAAAATATCGACACAATTATTCGAAAACGGTCAAAAATCCATTGTTTGAAATTGTCACAATTTATAAAAGAACCCTGCTTCAATCCAAGTAAACAGTCAACTTTTAACGTATTCATCTAGCTTCTTTATATTTTTCAGAATTCTTCCAAAAACAGTATTGTTTTATTGGGGCAATTAGAAGTCGTTGATCATTGTCACAATTTGTAAAAGATAATTTACAGCATCCATTCAACATTTGGCCCACATTTAGGACCTGGTATTTAAGACGAAGGTTAAACTTCTGGAACAATAGAACGAGACATGTGACATACATTTAGAATTACAGCTACTTGTCGTCATTTTTCTCCCTCTTTTTGTTTCATGACAATAAGATTGGTTCCGGTGCAAATTAAGATACCGAATTTAGCAAAAAAATATACGAACAATGAGTCTGACTTACTCTGGCACACTTTCTAAGAACCTAATGACATTTTTCTAAAGCACTTTGTACAATAATCATCAGTAGACGATTTTCGGAATAAGTGTGCTATTTTAAAACGGCCAAATTACCTGAAAATCTTACACAAAAATAAATTTGTTAAGCGTTGTAAAATTACTTATAATATTATAAAGAGCGTGTCTAAAATGAACTATAATTGATTTTTTTACGAAATATAGAAACATAACAATGATTCATTTGTAAAAAAAACATCAATTGTTGAAATCCTAGAAAAACTTTCTAAAATATATTTTTAAATACTCATTCATATATTCTAATACGTGATAAGGATACATTGAAATGCGTGGCTGAAATAAACCATTGATTTTGATCCCATTGGTCGAGTCTTTTAGTTTAAAACCCACTTAAGTAGGCACATAACTCACGGTTCATCACCGCACGCGCTAACAACACAACCTTGTACGTGAAGGGGTAACAGTCGCACATATCTAGCGAGCGTGAGTATTGTTTACCAGACAAACTCCTCGATCAAACTGATATCCTTTTTTCTATTTTTTTTCGGTTACCATTGGGTATAAAACCCTAAAGTCTGAGTAGAAGTTAAGCGTCTTATCAACTAGGTCATACATAGAAACATAACATCACGCCATTTCCCTGTCGAGGTAGGCCAAGAGAACAGAGCGCCATACTTTCCTAATTCGACACACATCATTAGTCTTTTTTTTACATCCATACACCTTCTCTTCCAAGTTTTACGATTTTTCTGACTATGTTTTTGTGTTTCAGAATATCATTTACTTGATCCAACCATATTTTTTTGGTCTTCTTCTCACACGCCTTCCACTCACATCTGCTCTGTATATCTGTTTTTTTAGTATTTCTACGTTCATTCATTCGACTTGCCAAAAGCATCTCAACGTACATCTACTGAAACATCAACTGTATCGGACGTGTGCCGTCACCTGTGTGTGTGTGTGTATGTGATATGATGAAAAGGACATCGTGTGTAGATCTGTATCATTAAACTTGTATGTTATAATCAAATGTTCCTGTAATTGTATATGTTAAATGGTATATGTTATAATGCATTCTAACGTTTCTGTATATATATAGGGTGGATGTGAACTTGTATTTGTCTGTTTCCATACCTGTATATGTATAACTGTCATGTAATTCTATATTGTTGTGTTAAGTGTAGAATTTACTATGTGTTAAATATGTATGTCTGTTTGACTCCGATCGTATACGCGACCGTATTGGAATATGTGACTTGCGAAGCGGTGCGATCGGAGTAGGTCCGGATTCAGTCGGCGTAAGCATGGCCCGGACCCCGAAAGTTGTCGTATTTCGCGGACAATGGGCGCTGCTGACGGCCGACTGACCATTAATATAGAAGGGACCCCAATTTTGTAAATCACTTCTCACTTCTCACGTTGAAATATATTCTCAGTAATACCGACTTTACCGTGTTTTTACTTGAGACCCGCTTCCCTACATCAAGCTGCCTGAGAGGAATCTCTCCCTGCTCTTCTTCTTCTTCTGCTGGATCTTCGAAACGGAATTCGTTACCTCGATTCTCGGAGCGCGACGCGGCAACCAACAACCTATTGCTACAGTCTTTGTACCTGTCTGGTACATCAACCTTAAGTTCACATTCATTTCTTATCACTCAATTCCGTATTCTATCATACATTGTCAGTTCATTTTTTTTTATCCACTTTGCACGGATTTCTCCTGTTACGCTAAGCGAACTATATTGTATTCTTCTGAATGCACGCATCTCTACAGCATTTACTCGACTCCTCTCAGTATTTTTATCCACTTTGCACGGATTTCTCCTTTTACGCAAAGCGAACTATATTGTATTCTTCTAAATGCACGCATCTCTACAGCATTTACTCGACTCCTCTCAGTATTTTTATCCATTTTGCACGGATTTCTCCTGTTACGCAAAACGAACTATATTGTATTCTTCTGAATGCACGCATCTCTACAGCATTTACTCGAGTCCTCTCAGTATTTTTATCCATTTTACACGGATTTCTCCTGTTACGCAAAGCGAACTATATTGTATTCTTTTCAATGCACGCATCTCTACAGCATTTACTCGACTCCTCTCAGTATTTTTATCCACTTTGCACGGATTTCTCCTGTTACGCAAAGCGAACTATATTGTATTCTTCTCAATGCACGCATCTCTACAGCATTTACTCGACTCCTCTCAGTATTTTTTCACGTCCATGATTCACTTCCGTGCATCAAAGTTGGCACCAAAATACTATTGTGGACTGTTATCTTAGCAGATTTTGATGCTGTCCGGTTCAAGTATATGTGTTTTAGTGCTCCATTGACTTTCCCATCGCTACACATCTTTCAATATCCCTCTAAACTCTTCCACCATCGGTGAAAATGTAAACGAAAAAGCAGGATATCTCAACTTGCTTCAATATTTAATGGATTTCGCAACAATAATTCTTAGATGTCTTTCTTCGCATCTCTCATGCAATTTACTTATCAAACTTTGCGATTCATCTTTACTCTCCACCAACACTACCATGCCATCTGCGTACAGCAATCCGCATACGTTCCACTTCGACATTTGTGTACCATCAATTGACCTATGTAGTTCCTTCACACATGAATCTGTAACAAATATTGAACAACCAGGGTGACATAACACATCTTTGCTTTACCCCTTGGAGGTCGTAAGTTATTTGAGTAATGTATGAATGATAATAGATGAACACAAATATAAAATGATTTCATGTAATACACAAAAGTAACGAAAAAATGTTTATCAGACCAAGTAATTGAGATTAAAACAAGGATTTGTAAAAATCTAAGAAATCAGAGATGCTGTTTGAAGAAGTTTTTTTCCAACCTTGGAAAAGGCTGTTTAAATAATACAAACATTGATAATTTATATCAAGATTCAGTACTTTCTCTACATCTCGCCAAGCGCAATGATCTATTATTCGGACTTCTAATTTTACCTTCTTTCAAATTTTGGTTTTCTTAATCTCGCCACTTTTTTTCTCGACCTACCTCTTTCAGACTCATGGATATATTTGATTAATATATTAATTTAATCAATCACTCGACTCACATATCGAAACTATCTTAACGCTCTTTTTTAATCTTACTTCCAGCATCCACTATAGTCATTCACTAATTTCCTCTTTCATACATTGATTCTTTCATTTTAATTATATTGTATTACACTTTCGTTGTATACAATATAGTACAGTCTGTACGATCTTATTGTCATATGACCATATCATCAAACTAACCAGAGGTATACTATAATGATTTACGTAAAATAAAAAGACTCGGACCATTAAAAAGACAATCAGGACCATTGTTTCTAGAATTGAACCCGACACTGAAAGTCAAGAGTTCTATCAACGAGGCCACAAAAGTCGGAGTAAAATAAACACATTTTGTATTTTATCAATATTATCTTGCAAGCTTTAATTACGTTCGTACCGACTCGCCAATCCATTATTTTTAACTAAAAAATAATATTAAATCGAAAACATTTCGTCTACTATATAAACAAAGCGACTCCGTTGTAAAATATTAGGAGTGGCATTCAAAGTTAAAAGAACATTACTAAACTATAAATCTTACTTCTAAGTTAGGTTTTGGTTAATTCCATAAATGTTAATGTAAAGGTTTTAATCTAATATTTATATTCTTTTTTACTCCACCAATGCTACCTTAAATTCAAATTTTCTTTCCGCTTCACGTGAAAAAAGTTAGATAAAAAAGAGGCAATTCATAGAAGTCAGAGTGGGTATTTTATTAGAACATTTACAGGAGGATATTAAGATCATTTCTTTATTAACAAAGATATCCTTACGTCTTGTTTTGGACGATCTTCAGGGGAACATTCACTCATAAACTACATAACATTTAAGGATTCTCGTCATAAAATCCTTCCTTTTCAAGAATACTCAAGAATAAAAATCAAATCCAAACCATATATACTCTTCACAGGACATTGATCCTTAGAAACACTCTATGAAGAAACTTTTTTCCAGTTTTAAGGATACGAGAATGGTTTTATTAATCATATTTTTTGTTCATACATTATGTGGCCCAGGGCAAGACTGGAGAGAGGTTGGGCACTATTCATTTTTCTAAATGTAAAAAAACGGTCTTTGTGTAAAAATAAAGCAATTCCCAAATCTACCTGTCCCATCTTAACGTTTTTTCAAATCACAACTACAGGGTTAAAATAAACTTGAGTTGGCTGTTTCATTTAAATTTTCTACAACTTTTTTAAAAATATTGTTAGAATCAACTTGAATGTAAAGTGAGTGACATGCGGTTACAATGTTTCATAGTTGAACATTATTTGAATATAATTTCTAGAGATTTTATTCCTGATTGCTTTTAACCTTTAAAATAAAAGAACACCAATTAGTAGAAGAATTTATTTGATTTCGTAACATGTCATATTTAAACATTGTAACACATTATCTTTTAAAAACATAACAAACGTTCTAATCATTACAATATTCACTTATTTATTTTAATAATTTCATGTTAATATAGATACATCTGGCAGATTTATTGCTTTAGGTAAATTTCTTCCGATAAACCATTTTTTTATTCAAAATTATTATCGGTATTCATTATCGTATCTTAAACTTAGTAAAGTAATACATAATATATTATATAATATGGTAGTAAAATAACAAAAAATAAAACAAAAAAAATATTTCAAATAAAAGAGGAATTAGATTGGGAAAAAGAGATTGAAATTTGAAAGAGATGAAGAGGAGATTGGGAAGAAGGAAAAGAGGAATGAGTATAGGAGCTAGGGATGAGAAATATTTTGGGAAAATGAATGTTTTTTAGTTGTTTCATAATAAATTATAAGGATTTTCCTATAATTAGTTTATTCTTTAAACAAAGTTTTATTTTTTGTTTCAACTTAAAAAAAAGATCTCGTTTCATGCTAACGTAATTTATATAATAATTTAAAAGTGAATTTTTTAACTTTGTGATTTTCTAAAAGAATAATTTATGTTTCTATTAATTTAATAATAAGACTCATTTATCTTTGTTTTATTTCAAATTATATATAAAATGTAAAACATTATTTTACAACACTGGAATTTTTTTTCAAAATAATCCATTAAATCAAACATTAAATTGAAATATATTTTATCATTAAAATTTAATCGTGCTATCGATAATATTAATATGCCAATCGGTTAGCATTAATTAACAAGCGATTGTTATTTTTATTTGGCAACGTGACACACTTTCTGTGAATAAACATCTCTGTATTATTTTGCAGACAATAAATAATTTAAACAATTAAGAAATACTTGCATTATTATAGCGCTTATATAATTTTCTTTTTTAAATATCTGCATTTAATAAGATTTTTAACATTTTATTGTAAGGTCACAAAAGTTTGTTCATTCCACTTGAATAATAATGTATTAATGTTATATTTTAACTATATATAGTCGTACAGTAGACTCTTGATTATCCGAGTGGCTAATTACTCGACACAGTTAAAAATCTGATTTATTCATAATACTGATGAATAATTGTTAAATGTTTTAAAAAGTCGATTTTTTTAATGCCTCGGTTAATGTGACCCCGGATAAGAGTTTGAAAGTCGACTGTAACATGCTTTTTTATTTCTTTATTATTATAAAGACCTTTTTAGGTTACTTCTTATACCCAGAAGTTTAGGGTTTAATTTTTGACCTTTTTGTAAGTTGTGTTGCTCATGTCTGAACGTTGTGCTTCCCACATAGTCTGGAGCACAACAAATGGTGCACCCCTACACTTCATGAGGAATGCAGCACTCAATGAAGAACTAGTTAATTTTATATTTCTAGCTTGCTGGAGACCATCCTCTTGCTCGTCGCACCTCGACAATTCCCGTTACTACCAACTTATCGTCGTCTCTTCTAGAGACATATCCGATGTATGGCAGCTTTCTTAACTTATATATAACTCACAGCCTTAGATTCTGAACAATTAACACATTGATGCGAATTGCAGTCCATTAGATGCGAAGCATTCTCCAACAACACGAGATCTCGAAAAAATAATTTCCGATGGAATAAAAATAAGTGTCTAAATCGATTTTTTTACTTAAAGATTTTTAACACATTTCCGGTTGGTTGATGGGGATAAAATTCCTTATGATGATAACCTCGTTAAGTTGTGAAATATACATCGGAATTGTAACATGATTATTCACGCAACAATATTTTATTCTCTCTCATTTTATATTTATCTATAAAAACGTAGAAACAGGGAAACAAAAACTTACTTGTTTAACATAAAACAATGGAGACGACTAGGCTAGCAGAAAGAACAGCGCAATTTGTTTTCATCACGAATTGCTTTTTTCACCTTCAATGCATATACGTTTCATTTCACCTTCAATACAGTGTATGAATATTCTCATACAATTCTTCCGGTTTTTCTTACTCCTTATCATTCTAAAAATTCCATTCACTTGGTTTAATTTAACTTAATTTTCTTAACACACTTAATTTTCTTATTCTTCGTCTACTACCACTCCTACTTATTTTATTAAGCGTATTTCAGTTACACATTGTGTTTTAAAAAATCATTGATCAACATACGAGTACTTGTGTTTCATGTGGCCGACTACTGATTATGTCATTGGCAGTTGAAATGATTTTTAGTGATCTATTCTCGAACAGCATTAGTAAAAAATTCCCTCACTCACACGTGGGACGACTCTATTAAAAAAAATCAAGCTATCGATATTTTCCTAGTCTTTGTGTTACTAAACTACTCCACACGAAACTATTAAGTGTTTATTTTCATTTACTTTTATTTTATAAAATAAAATAAATAAATCTTAATAGGTGTTTTACTATATCATAATTTCCAAGATTTGTCGATGAGATATCATCATAGTGACTTGTATTAGTTATCGCTCATACGTATCTCAAATCTCTTTTTTTTATTTTAAGTTAATTAATTGCATTAACTAATTGAAAAAATATATCACTCTTTCGCATATTGCGGTCAACGCAATTAAAGTTGCATAAAGGCAATTTGACCGACATACCTACAAATATATTTCGCTCAACTATTTGCCACTGAGTGAAACGTGATTGCGTAACTGACATTACGTGGAATTGATATTTCCGTAACATAAAATAAAACAAAAGGTAGAAATTATATCTAATGTTACAGCAATTAGTTTGAATGAAAAGGTTGTAAACTCTAAATATAATCATAAAAGTATTAATGCTTATGGACAGATTAATGGAAATATATGTTTGGTTAATTCAGGTCTGGCCAACCCAAATGCCCCACGGGCCGCATTGATGACCTATTTTTTTCCAAGGGCCGCACATAAATAAGAATAATTGCAAATTTTGATCCAATATTTTTTTTGTTATCTGACTTTACAACTATATTCGTACTAATTAATTTTTTTTGTAGGTGATTGATTTGGATGCACAGGAACATAAAAAGTGTTCAATCAGTTTAAGTCTGAAAAAAATGATTCTACAACTAGATATGAAAAGAAATCATGTATTGAGCCAACGACCAAATATATTTGTATGGTAATATAATGACTGAGGTTTCTTAGTTATTATTAATTCGTAAATATATTTGTGTGGTAATTAAAAAAACAGTTCGTCATATATGACCGTGGGCCGCATGTGGCCCGCGGGCCGTGGGTTGGCCAGTCCTGGTTTAATTGATATCTAGTATTAGGTTTATTAGAGCAAGAAATGATAACTGTTTATTAGAAATTAGTGTTATAAGTTAAATTAAGGAAGGCAGTTGGGCCATATTGAGAGAATGTATTGCAAAAGTTCTAATTTTACAAATACAATATAAACGAAAAACTGGAGATAATGTATGAATGGGGACAAGACGAAAGCAGTGTGCATGAATAGAAAGATGTGGTAATCTATCTTCTCGGCTTATCCCAAAAGATACGTGGTGTGATGGTTTGTATATATGTATACATTTATGGTTTCAATATGATGACGACGACCTCCGTGACCTAGTTGGTAAGACGCCTGTCTCCCAACCCGGAAGTTGCGGGTCGAATCCCGTTGGAATCCAGATTTTTTTTAAAGTATTCCAGTATGATTTTCACTTAAGGCCTCTTTAGCATCTTTTTTTTTTTTTTAACCTGGCGAGTTTATTGCCATGTGGTAATCTCTTCCAACCAACCAGAAAGATCTTTCTGGTTGCTTGCAAGAAATTGCCACATGGCCATAAGCCCGCCAGGTTATACTGTATACAACCAACGTGTAATAAAATACAATACAAAAACATGAATCATATCATACATGCAATATATACAAGTAAATAAAAATCATACACATTTGCAAACATACACTAGCGTCTTTTCTCGATTGAGAAAGACAGAACTTTCCAGCGAGAACAAATTTCCTTAGCCTTCTCTGCATTCATCATAGAGGTCCTTCTGTTCCTTTCACTTGTTACTTTTCCTATTTTAGAAACATTAATCAAGTGATTCTACCATACGTTTCTAGACTTCCCTACCACGACACGACACCCTCTTACGTTTGCGTTTTAGATTTTTATGCCAGTTATTTATCACCCATACGTTCTACATGTCCAATTCTACCTCAACATGTTCTTTTTCACCAAATTTAACACCTTCGTATTGATCATTGTTTAGTTACATGGCATACAATGATAATTGCCTAGAGAACTTTTTTTATATATTTTTGTCCTCCAAAAGACGAAATTAGCCACCCCAAAATGATAAATTTGGTATAATTTCATCTGTATTTCATTGTATATACGACAAACTGATAGTTTTATTGCCGTGTGATAAACTCTTCCAATCATCCAGAAATATTTAACGAAGTTTACAAATGAAAACCAGACTAGAACCATTTTTCAAAAAAATCTGATGGCAACAGAAATCGAGTCCGCAAACCTTTGATGGAAGACAAGTGTTTTACCTACTAAACCACGCAAATCAATTTATCTCACTAGGTACAAATAAAATGTTTTGTTTTGTTAAGTATGTTTCAGGTAACCCTGTAGATTTGACTAACATAATAAAAATATTCTAGCTCTTGTTTTGGCTCAGTCTTCTTCTTCCTAGAAATTAATGAAAGTAAAATAATAGTGAAGGGCATTAGTAAGCCGTGAGAATTCCAGTGCGCGTCGTAAACACGGGACGTGTCTCAAATATCACGAGGTCCTGGGCCTTCAAAGATATATATCGTGACAAAGTAGCATAAAACTGTGCGGCCGAATTAAATGTGGCATAAAAAACCAAGTTCCTAAGGTGATTTGGTACTAAAATATATACATTTATACTGAAAACCGACTTAACGCGGGAAACTGGGTAACTTGTACAGTTCTTGACCGTTTATTATATATTTTAGATTTTTCATAACAATTCGATTACTTTCACAATTGGGAAATCCTATTAAGATCTAAAAAATTCCATCCTGAACAAATTAGAGCATGTATGTACAAATAACACGGGGCCACGTCCATTGCATGGTTATTATCGATGTTACAGTCAAAATTGTATACATCTACTCTCAGTAAGTAGTATGTCAACAAGAGCCGATAGAAGACGTGTTGTTTCGTTAAATTCTGAAATATTTTCCCTAAACAACGTTTAAACTTTGTTTAATATCTGCTAATATTTTCCCTCCTTTTGAAAGAAATTCGATAACTGCACGATATTTATTTTATAATATTTCAGAATATGTATAATATAACGAAACAAAACGTCTTCTATTGGATCTAGTTGGTGGACTATTAACGGTAGAGAGGTATCAAATATTAACTATGATATAAGAGGTATCAAATTATAACATTTACATGGTACCCTTCAAAATATCTGAACTAATAATTTTGACATATTGAAGAGTTTTGCTGAGAGACAAAACATATCTGAACTAATAATTTTAGAAATGTTAAAGAGTTTGACTGAGAGATCAAATTTTAACTATAATATAAGGCTTATCAAATTTTAACATTTATATGGTACCCTTCAACATATTTAAACTAATGTGTATAAACGTTTTATTGTAACTCGATCTCATCACAACTCAGTTTCAAGTATTTAAAAAGTGAATATTTAATTTTGTTTTTTTTAATCAAATTTTTTGAACTTTTATTTTAATACATTACAATCTGACGGATTTACGGGCTTCCAACAGGAATCGAACCTGTAATCCTCAGATAAACCAAAGACAGACCATCTTACAAACTAGGTCACTAATTGGTCTACTCGTCACACGTTTCAAAGTGTGCACGTATAAAGAATAACATACAGCTACAATAAGTTATAACATATTTCAATGATTAAAAAAAAATCAAGTCTTGTCATAACTTGGACTCAAAAAAATGTACTTTGCCCAATAACTTCATACCACGCTTAGCCTCCATTTTACTTTAATTTGACGTGATCAACGATTTGTTGAAACGTTTCTACTTAACTGCGGCCTATTTTAAATAGGAAGTATAAATTAAGACATGTATTAACTTAAGTGGCTACTTAAATAAAGACATGATTTCGTTTTTTATTTAAAAAATTGCCATAATTTTATTTTTAACCTATTTTTAATCAGACTTAGATTATTGCGATACAGCATTTTATTTCGATTACCTCCCGACCTAGTTGATAAGCCTGTCTTACAACCCAAGGGTTTAGGGTCAAATTCCCATTGATAACCTTTTTTTTTAATAAAAAGGATCCTGGTCTGGTTTCCGCATACGTTTTACATTTTTTAATGGTTTGAAGAGCTTTCCACTTGGTAATAAACCCGCTAGGTTTTACAGTATACAACGGAAGTATAATATAGTAAAATTGTTAAATTAAAGACCCTGAAAAAGGCAAAGAACCTAACTTAACACTTTTAGGTGCCATATAAACTGAAGCGTTCTACCAATTGATCACTGATGTGTAGAAACGACTACATGTACTCGCATATGTTACAAACGTTAAAATTTTCTAAAGATAATTAAAATAGAATTATATTAAAACCCGAATTCCAAGCAAGTTATTTTATTTGCTTAGAATGCAACTGGTAACCTACCATTTCACATGAGAAATATGATTATGAAATTCTGGAGAAATTATAGGTTTACGAACTCGTATAATATAAACGAATTATTGTGATCTGTCAAAATATACTTTATTAAGCCCTAGGTTTTAAAGATAGATAAATTAATGGTAAATGAAAACGTACGAAATTATTATAAAAATATACATCAATGCCAAAATAATGGAAAAAATCATGGAAGGTAAAAAATGTTTTTTTCAACATAAAATAGATCGAGCTAGAAAAATGTAATGCATAATCAACATTATTTTTTAAGGTAATGCTTTCCCCCGTTAAATTTCTTTATATCAACAGTATAAAAATCATATAATACATTAAACCTGCGATTTTCTACTGACTTACGTATGAAAAAGTTTCGGAACCAGTTTTTACAACAAAGTGAGAAGTTTAACCCTTACTTCCCTGTGATGTGTAACTAGTACACATTGCTTCTAAAAACTTTAATGTCTCTATAAATATAATAAATACTGGGTTCAGATTTTAGGTATTCCTCCGTAATACGCATTGAATGAAAAAATTATATTAAAATAATAATATTTAGCACTTATCGGCCACATCAGAGATATTTTGTGAAAATCGGGAATAAATTCACCAATACAATCAAACGTGTGCCAGTGTGTGACGTAGGTATATTCATTCTAAAAAAACCTTTATGGGTGAGGTGAGGAAGCGACGCTATTCACGTCTCACTCTTACTCTACTTCGGTATATGGGAACGCAAGAAATATAATCTCAGTTCGCTCGCTTCAGTAGCTCTCGGGCATCCATTTGAGGTGGTCTCTTCGTCCGTTTTGTGAACGTCGGCCGATGTTTTTTTCATGTTTTCAGCAATTAAATTTCAAATATTATCACTTTTGACTTCAAATTTAATTATTTTAAGCGATTGGCTATGAATATTCTTATTTTTCCGATTTTAAATCGCTCATTCTTTCTTTGCTTTCATGATCAACTGGTGAATCCGACATTTTTATGTCTCATTATAGTTGTATTGCCAAAGTATTTAAACTTCTTTTTTTTAAGTCAACTTGTCAAAATGTCTATCAACCCAGGATTAGGAGGTTCGATTGCCACTTGTACCCAGATTTTTTTAAAAGGAACCAGTCTGGTTTTCACTTAAGGTTTGTTAAATACCTTTCTGGTTGGCTGGAAGATATTGATAATATACCGGGTAGGTTGTACTGTCAACAATAAAAGTACAATACAATACAATTAACTTAGTTTTCTTGATTAATCGACTGAACACATTAGCAATTTTTACTTTGTCTACCTACCTACAAGATATATATTTCTTTATTTTGTAAAGCTTTCACATACAGTTTAAACTTGTACTTGGGACATACAAATCTTAAAGTAAATTATGTTTATTATGAAAGCTTTCTTTAAAAACATTTTCTTATATTGTAACTGTCTCAAAATGCTTTCTTTAAAAACATTTTCTTTTATTGTAATTGTTTTAGAAGTCACTGTTTTTACACCTAACATAACGGTATAACCCTAAAATAACAAGACTTGTTTGTGTTCCTCTGATGATGAGCTTTGAACATTATAACCGTCCTTTGAAACCAGTAGGAGGTTATTACGTTACATTAAGAGAAAAAACAGTGTTTTACTTAACTAATTACAATGTTTTTAAGCCTCCACAGTGTTAACGCTTTAACTATAAATTATATATTTTCTGAAATGTTGAAAATGTCAAAAAGGACAGCCCGTGAAACAAAATAAGAACACTTGGTAAGTTAGTTCTATTTATTGCCAGTCTAAATATATGTATATCAATATTTCTGTGATGAGATACTTAACTTATTGCCAGTCTAAATATAGGTATATCAATATTTCTGTGATGAGATACTTAACTTATGTTACATCGATAAAACCACTTTTTTATAAAGGAGTCAATCAAAAACTTTTTCCGGTTAACACAAGCTTTTTGATAAGTGAATTAGTAAATCATTTTCCATGTTTCTCTTGACTGCTTTATGAAACATTTAATAAAATTGGTTTTATAACACAGCCCAAGTTTTAGAAGCACCTTTCAAAAATGAAAAAATAACTATTTTTGCAATTAGGGAAAAAAACCATAACTTCCAACAATACAGGTAAGAATAATATTAAAAATAACAGTTTCAACGAAGATAATAGAGAGAACAATGCTCTAATCCCTTTCAGAAATGTGACTACTTTCAAATATTTTCAATGCAGCCCTGAATCTTTCATTCTTAGCGTAGGTGGTGTTATGCTTGGCTTTGTTTTTCTTCCACGTAAACGTCCCCACGCGCCGTGCTTTGGGCATTGGGGATCGGGGGATGGGAACATTAGTGATTTAAGTAGAAACAACAATGGCATAACGAGTAATTATCTGTCACGGGGATCTCTGAGGTTTAAACCGAGAGAGCAAACCAAAACTGTAAGATGAAGATATTCGGCTTACAAAAAAAAAGGCAAATGGATTTTAAAAACATAAATAAAAGTATACGGAGGTATTTTATCGGCATGGTAAAAATAAATTGACAAATAATTGCATACATACATTACGCAATTTCCCTGTCGGGGTAGGTATAGAGAACAAAACGCCATACTTTCTTAATTCGACACACATCCTTAGCCTCTTCTAGATCCATACACCTTCTCATGCAACTTTTACAATTTTTCTGACTTTTTACGTTTATTTCTTTCACAATATCATTCACTTCATCCAATCAAACTTTTCTTGGTTTGCCTTCTACTCACATTTACACTATATATCTATCTGTATTGTTAATCATTCATTCGTTCCACATGCCCAAAGCATCTCAACATAATCTTCTTCATCTTATTTAACATATCAGTCTAAAGTTCACATTCATTCCGTATTGTCGCATATTGTAACTTCATGTATTCTTCTCAATCCACGAATTTCTGCAACATTTATTCGGCTCCTATCAGTATTTTTCTAGGTCCACGTTTCACAACCGCACAACAAAGTTGGCATCAAAATACTATTGAGCATTATAATCTTAGCAATTTTTGATACTGTCCGACTCAAATATATGTTTTAGAACCCCACTGACTTTTCTTAGTGCGCACATCCCCACAGTATTAATCTTATTCCTTTCCTTCTTCTACCAAGCCCCTGTTTTCTCTAAAAATGTAATGGTAGTTATAAGTCCATATTCAATAATTTCTAACTTACAATATTGGTATTTTCATTCCTAAATCTTTTTAACACCTTAAAATATACGTGTCATAAAATGTAACCGCTAATGTTATGTAACAGGTTATTTTTGACTAACGTTGTTTCCTCGAGTAAAATTTCAATTGGATCGATTTTTGTCTGACTCAAAGTATTAGAGATATGGGTGGCATGTGCAGCATTAGGTATCACTTGAAGACAACCCCTTTTGGGAAGTCTCATCAAAATGTATGATTATATATGAACACTACATGTGTACACTACACTTAAAACCGAATGTGTTACAATCACTTATCGGAAGATCTACAAAGGCTTCTTTGTAGATCGTCTTCCATTGGGAAAAAAACTTACAAAATATGTTTTTTTTTAAACATTTGCAGATGCAAAAAAGTTCCTTATCTTTGAAAAGAGTCTGCCTATAAAACGGAACTATATAAATTGTCATATTAATATTAATGTTATTATAGAGTATGATTTAGTAAATTTTGACATTTACAAGTGCTTCCGTCTCAAGTTCTACATTTTACCTTTTTAATATTTATTAACAGAATTTGATTACAATTTTGTTGTAAAGAGTTCAATCTGGCGAGCTTATTACCATATGGCAATCTTTTTCAACGAACCAGAACCAAAGATGTTTTAGAAGTCTTAAATAAAAACCATACTTAAACCTTTTTATCTTAGATATAAATCTAAATAATGCGTCAATTCTAGGTATTACACAAAGTTTTTGTTTACGTTTGTAGAAATGTATTATCTCGAATCACAAATATTAAAAATATCGAGCAGCCTACAATGCGTAAAATAAATTATAAATTACCCAAGACCAATAAATGCAGGTATTATTAAAAAGGACTTAATTCATTATAAGTTTAAAAACATAGTTACTATAACCAACGCACATTGTTCCACATTAATCGATGAAAATGTTAATTTTAATTAAATCGCATACTTTACCATTCAATTTAATAAACGAGTTGCTTCTCTCTAAAAAAATGCATAAATGGATTGTTTAAAAAGGTCGACAGTTGAGATTTGAAATTAAAACTTTTACTGGACTCGATTTTCCATTTAATTGTTTTCTATTTTCTTTAAACATTCACCCTGAATGTAACTTTTTATATCAAAAGAATGATATATTAATCAAAAGTTTCATGAAATTAAATTAATCATTAACTTGGCTAATATCATACAAACTAATTTGTCTTTGTCTCTTATCGTTAGTGATTGTTAAACTGTAAGCTCTTTATTAATTGATTTGGTATTTATATTGTAGAGTTCCATTTTAATATATAGTGATTTGATACTTTAATGTGAAAAAATCCAAACAATAACTTTAATTAAAGTTACACTTATGTTTAGCTTTATAAAAACATAGTCAAACTATTTTTGTATCACTTTAATTTAAGTTACTGTGTAGAATTTATTCAGCCTGTCTTTAATCATGTGTATAAATTTTTTAACAACGAAAATATTGAAGGGGAAATTTCAAGTGTGAAGAAAGCCTTAAACTTAATACAAAGAAGAAAAAAAACAACGTAAAAGGAAAAACAAATCAAATAAAAACAGCAATCAAACAAACCTCATACATATTACATAACAAAAATGAGAGCCAACAACAAAATTGAAAAATGTCAACAATACATAATCAAAACATTTATGTACAAAAAAATATAAAGTACACCAAAAATAAGAATTCCGTTTTCAAATTAAAAACTGATCTAATATCATCAAGATTAATTTAAAATTAAAATAAATGTGCCAAAAATTACTAACTGGAATGTATACGGAATGTGACATACCGATGGCATAGTGTTAGTGAAGAGTGAAAATGAACTACTGAGTACAGTGAGTTGTATATGAAATGGGAATTTCAACCTTTTATCCAAGATGTAACTGACAATATCGGAAGAATCTTAAACAGAATATAGGTTAAAACAGTCTTCCGACCAACGATAACAGTCTTTGGCATTATCAAGGCAGGAAACGACAAATTGCATCTTCTTCTTCTTCAGCCATCTCTCCACTGCTGGATGTAGGCCTCTTCTAAAACTTTCCATGCTTCCCTGTCTTGGGCTTTTCTCGTCCATTTTCTACTGGCGACAGGGATAATGTCGTCAGCCCACCTCTTCTGGTCCTATCGGTATTTTCGTATCCCATGGCCTCCATTTCAGGACTCTGGGTGCTCATCTTTCATTTCGTTGTCTTGCAACGTGACCCGTCCAATGCCATTTCATGCCAGCAACACGGTCCATTATATCGACAACCCTAGTCCGTCGCCTGTTTTCTTCATTTCTGACTTTGTCTATCAAACTTATGCCCAACATTCGTCGTTCCATGGACCGTTGTGCGCATTTTAGTCTGTGAATGGTATTGGCAGTTAATGTCATCGTTTCCAAGCCATACGTTAGCACAGGGAGGACGCATGCATCGAAGACTTTTCTTTTTAGATTGGTGAGAACTTCCTTGTTCTTGAGAACATGGTCGAGCTTTCCGAATGCTGCCCAGCCCAGTCCAATTCTTCTGGGTATTTCCGCTATTTGGTTATCTTTTCCCGATTTGATTTTGTGTCCGAGGTATATAGTATGTATTCGTCAACAGCTTCGATTGTCTTATTATCTACTTTGAGATTTCTGTTGGATGGACTTAAAATTTTTGTCCTATTGATGTTCATTTCTAAACCAAATTTTAGGAAAGTGTCATGGAGTTCCTTAATTATGTCATTTAGATCTGTCAGGTCATTACTTATAAGCACAATGTCATCTGCGAAACGGAGGTGGTTCAAACAAATTCCATCAATGCTTATTCCCTTATGTTCCCAGTTTAGTGTTTTAAAGATATTTTCCAGAACTAGTGTAAATAGTTTGGGTGAGATGGTATCCCCTTGTCTAACACCCCTCTTGATTTCAAATTGCATCTTAAGATACTAAAAGCATATTCAGTATCTTACCAATGCAGCCTTTATTATGTTGAACAGATCAAAATGAACTACAAGTCACACGTGTCAAAGCACATCAAGAGCTTGAGTGCTTTGACACGTCTGACTTTTAACATGTAATGAAAGAAGACACTATTCACTTGATTGCATTTGATCAAATAAGCTCTATCACTTCAGACAAACACTACTCGCGAATTGCGAGAGAAACCATCACACTTTAAAAAAAAACTTCTAATTTTAAAGGAGAAGGTAGTCTCAAAATATATGTAACTTAGAAATAGTTTCTAATCAAAGAGCGTTTTTTTCTGAATACTTATAACATGATATAGTAAACTTAACTAGTAATACTAAATCCAAGGAAACCATAGGCAACCAAGTCCAAAGATATCGTTTGATCAAGTATGTAATTTATGGTTTAATAAATACTAAAAAAACATCGATTAGAAACACAAACTCATCAATCTTCAATTTACCTCAGATATCGAGACAGTTAAAAACACATTTTTCGGACAATTAAAATATCGATGGATTAAACGTTTATTTTTTTAAATATAGGTAATCCATCCTCACTAAGATTTGGTGGCCTCACTGTTAAAGTCAAAAATATAATCAATAAATTAAATTAATGTGACGAAATCAATTTCTGGACAATTTAAAGCTTCACGTGATAAAAGTTGAATATTTGGACAAGAGCTTTATACAGGGTGTAACACCCGGTGACAATCAAAGGAAGCAGGGTGATGGGGGACCTCAATACCTATCGATTTAACTCCCATGTATGTTCCGCGATATTCAGTGGTTCTCAAGTAATTTGGATTTTTGTGAAATTTGAGTAAAAACCCGATTTTAGACTAAACTTCTAAAAGTGTAACTAAACTATTTGCTATGCGATCATGATTTTTTTTTTGAAGTAGTTTTATAGTGGGCCTTACATATAACAATACCACTTACCGTCGTAACCCTCTAAATTTGAAAAAAAATCATCTTATAAATGTTTGCAAGTCTAATTTATCCACTAACTTTCATGAGCTCTAGATAAAAAAATCACACCTCTTTTTTTTCTACAACTTATCTTAAAAACTACTCACGTTTATGAAGAATTAACCCTTTAAATTTCATTTGGCTAGTACAAGAGTATCATGTTGAAAAATTGACTCAAATGGTACAAGTCCCAAAAATCGATATTTTTTCCATAAGTCAAAGACTACTTTAAAGGGTGAAAATAGGTGTTCTAATGTAACTGCGCTACTTATCTGAGTTATCAGGTAGCAGCGGGTGGTGGACGTTGTCAAAAATAGCTAATCAAAACACGATCGTGATTTTTTTACATCCAATGTTCAAAATGAGCACCATTGTTAACTATGCATAGCCTACAACACCTTCTTAAAAAGTTTATTTTGAGCTTGCGGAATGTTTTTTTTTCTTTCTCTAATTTTCATTTGGGTCTGTGTCAGTTTTTGCATTAATAGCCCTATCTGGGGTTATTAAGGCAAATAAAATGTAATAACCCCATCTGAGGTTATTAAAACGAATCGGTGCAAAAATGAGTACACCTGTTTTGATCAATTAAGGCAAAAACTGACACAGGAAAATTAGAGGAAAAAAGAAGCATTCCGCAAGCTCAAAAGAAACTTTTCGAGAAGGTGTAGGCTATGCATAGCTAACAATGGTGCTCATTTTGAACATTGAATGTAAAAAAATGTAAAAAAATCACGATCATGTTTTGATTAGCTATTTTTGTCAACGTCAACCACCCGCTGCTACCTGATAACTCAGATAAGTAATGCAATTACACTAGAACACCTATTTTCACCCTTTAAAGTAGTCTTTGACTTATAGAATAAATATCGATTTTTGGGACTTGTACCATTTGAGTAAATTTTTCAACATGATTCTCTAGTACTAGCCAAATGAAATTTGAAGGGTTAATTAGCCATAAACGTGAGTAGTTTTTAATATAAGTTGTAGAAAAAAGAGTTTTGATTTTTTTTATCTAGAGCTCATGAAAGTTAGCGGATAAATCAGACTTGCAAAATATTTAAAGATGATTTTTTTTCTTTCCAAATTTAGAAGGTTGCGACGGTAAGTGGTATTGTTGTACGTAAATACCATTATTAAACTACTTCCAAAAAAAATCACTATCGCAAAGCAAATAGTTTAGTCACACTTACGAAGTTTAGTCTAAAATCGAATTTTTACTCAAATGTCACAAAAATCCAAATTACTTGAGAACCACTGAATATCGCGGAGCATACATAGGGGTTAAATCGATTGTCACCAAGTGTTACACTCTGTATGTAAGTCGCGATTTTTTATAAATAATTGGATATAGGGTTGTTTCCCAACTATTAAGAACATCTCAAGAGCACTTTCTAACTAGTTCAACCTATTAACTGATATACAAAGGACAAGTGACTTTTCAAATTCACCCAGAACTTCGTTAATTTGGAGATTTGCCTCGGGAAGACTTTGTCATAGAAAAGATCCTACTTCCTTAAACGTTTTGTCGAAGTTCTTCGTAGAAATAAGAAACGCCACATTCATTGAACATTTAGTGAATGAAATATATCAGCCGAAAAACGCATGATGTATTTTCTCACCATCAAGGTTACAGACTGGAATCATCTAAAATATCTATTTTGTAAAGGTTACGTGTAAAAATAGCAAGTCAGTTAAATATGTATGTCATAGTAAAATTCGTTCAAATATATTTTACTAGTCCATACAAAGCGATAATATGTGGGTAGGATCCTTTTGTCCATTTGAGAAGTAACATAATACGAATATATTCATACATATTATACAAAAGAGGTAATATTATAACAGTAAGGTATTCCTACGTGTTAAAACTACAGGGCGTGATGTGTGAGGAAGTTGTATTGTTTAGCATTTTCATTTCTTTCAAAAGTACAACAGAAATTACTTAAGAACAATGGGAAATATTACTCACCGGCAGCAATTCAGAATTCGGGCTTTTGTTAAAGAACGTTAACGGCTCGAAGTAACTCACCGATTAATATGCAAATCAAGAAAAAAAAACAACAATAATCGTAATAATCGAGTTTCATTACTGCTGTGAACACTTGTAAACAAGTTAAAAAAGATTTTTCAAGATAACTTGTTGATAACGGCGCGCAGATAACGGAGGTACGCGAACTCAAGAGAATCTTCAATTTTATTTTGTAAATATCATTCAAACAATCCTGAGTATACAAAATATTTATTGTATAATTATTTGTGTTTCTTCTTTCTTCGAGTAACTTTTCCATTTATAGATCGACTGTTCAATTTTTTAAGCTTAATCAGTTGAAACTTTGAATTATTTAGAAAAATCGTTTTTTTTTAATTGGTTTTATACGAGTAATATTGACTCATATATACAATAGTAAGTGCATAGTGACTTTAATTTGGTGGCACAAATCATCATAGTTTGGATGAATTGCCTATTTAAAAAATAATAATCGATGTTGTGTTTATAAGTGTTTTGAAGACGTTGAATGGTTATTAGATTTTTTATTAAATAATAATCAACTGTTGGTAAAAAAATATCAACCTATTTTTTTATGTTCATGTGTCCTAGTAAATTATATGCAAAAGCCTGGAGTGAAATTATATTATTTTTATCTGTCTTGTTTGTGTGATATTTATTTATTATGTATAGTTGTTATGTAAATTTTAAAAAATCTAATAGGAATGCCTCTATAATACAAGATTATGCATGACAAGGTGGACAGACGTGACAGAAACAAGATATGTGCGCCAGGGAAGAATGAAATGGAGATATATTAGTCAATAGGGACATGACGTGATGTTTATGATGATGACGATGATATTAAGGGTTGACGATCTTCATTGCTTACTTAGTAAAACGATTCTTTCAAAACTTAAAATTATGTTCTAAGTTTAAAAAATTAAAACATATTCAGAAAAAGAAAATATATTTCTTATTCAGTATAACGTAATTATTATTAAATATATATGTAATGAACATATAAAAAAATCTCCCCGGCGGGGAATCGAACCCCGGTCTCCCGCGTGACAGGCGGGGATACTGACCACTATACTACCGAGGAATGTGCAAAGAGCTTAAAAATATTCATAAATATATTGCTGATCGAGCCATACATCTATTGAATAGTTGATAAGGAAGTATTTTAATGGCATTGTGATAACACTTTTGATTAAATTGTGAATGTATTTTAATATAAATAACATTAACAATTATTATTAGTTAAGTGATATGTTTTGACAATTTCAAAACATAAATAAATATCACATCTTTCATATGCATTTGTTTGTATCACTGAGGACAATGGCCAGGTGGGTAGTGAAATTGGTATCCATTATTTACGTAACGAATTTTATCTCACTTTGAAACAGTCTTCTACCTTGTAGCATATATAAGCTGTATTTTATACATCCAAGATCAGACGATTTATTACAAAAAGTTGTATAAGAATATATGAACGCTATACACAGACACTATCTACACCTTAATCCTAATTAATGTGTTACTATAGCATATTGAAAGACCAACATAAGTCTCTTTTTAATTCGTCATCCCTTGGTAATTTTGCTGTTGTTTTCTTATCAAATTTGTTTTCTAAACATATGCAGATGCGAGGTAGTACAATTATCATCTTTCTATCCTAACATTCTACTTACATACATTTATTTATATTTAATATGTCAATTTCTCGTCATTAATTTTTTTTGTTGTTTTATATTTGTATTTTTGTTTTTATTTTTATGATTGTGTACGATATATTGTGGAATGAACGTTTTTGGTCTGTCTGGAGTGAAGATGTGTGAGGAGTTTGATTTCGCATGATGTTTCCAGTTGTAATTGATTGTCACTGTTTGTCAGATTGATGAGAAAGTGGAACGGGGTTTTGTTTTTGTGTAATCAAAAATCGGAAAGAAATATCGATTTATGTTTTTATGCTAAATGTCCTCAGTGAGATACAGGTAAAAGCCTAGTTTACTGGGGACATGACAAATGAAAGGAAATAAAACCAGATCCATTAAAATTGTATGTCCAAATTAAATTGCCTGTTGTTTTTTCGCAAATAATGTATATTTCTTGTCATGTGAAAAATAAATAAATAAATAAATAAAATATGAGGAAAATAAGAACAATCTAAAATAAATGCAATCATTACTATCAACCCTTTTGTGTCCACTCCTGAAGATATTTCAATATGTATGTGATAGATCTATGAGGTTCACAATGTGTTCACCAACAGAGGCATTGCAAGAAAAGGAAAGCTGGCTACTTATAATGGAACCTTGATCCCAATATAAGAATATGCAAACGAAACTAGGACGTGGCAAACAAGTGATCTTTCATCACTTGTTTGCCACGTCCTAGTTTTAGACAGACATTAGATAAATGTAGAAGAAATGAAAGCATTGTTTAGAATGTGTGAAAAAATAGTATATTCATTCACACACTTATTACTTGTTATTTACTGTTTTATGAGGTATTTTTATTATTTATATAAATAAATAAAAATAAAATATATCAAAGTCTATCGGAAAACAAACTGGAGACCCCAAAATATTGAGCCAAACATTATCTTTAAGACTAATGACGCCGACAAAATAAGTTATGTCAATATTTACGAAGCCCGCATGCGAATTTTCGAAGATCCATTTAGAGACAATTCCATTAAAATTAATGGTGACTGATACTTTCAAGTGACGTAATGTCTCGTGGCGCCAGAGGCGTGCACCTTTATGGATCATGGATCGTGAATCCACAGCCGGATAGATCTTTAGATCGATAGATTCCCGCCCAAAATATCTTTAGTGAACCTTTTTTTAGCTGACCGTCATTCTAGCTGTCAGGAAGTCGGAAAATATTATTAGGGCATTTATTATATTTTAAATAATTCATATTGCAAATAATAGGTTTTAGGAAGATACTTAATAGTATTTTTGGTTATTTTTTTAAATAAATAAGCTTTCTCTTTGAGAATCAAAATTATTGACGGCCTGGCCGCGTAGTTAAGATACTTGTCTCCAAACTCGGGGAGTTGCGAATTCGATTCCCGTTGTAAAAAAAATATTTTGTCTGATTTTCCCTTAAAGAAACTCCGACCTCCGTGGCCTAGATTTATATTATCCAGTAAGGCAGCAGCGTCAGGTGATAGATTATGTAATTCTTGCACGGCTCCAGGAAACTTAAACAGGAAGCAGCTTTTGACGATGTGATCCATAATCTGGATCTTCCCATACTCACAAAAAAAGGACTCTGCTAGGCTCCACTTGTTTATGTCACACCTTGCACTTGTGTTTTGTATACTCGCTAACTCATCCATTCTCCATACGTGTTCAAACCATATTAAAGTCCTTTTCTTTATCTTACTGAAAACATCAATTTTATCCATTTACGAATTTCCAGTGTCGTTATTCCGTGTTTTTTCAGACGCTGACACTCCATTAAATGTTCTTAGTGCTTGCATCTCATTAATCCTACTTTTATCCTTCTTCTGTCAATTTCAAGTTTCACTTTCATATATCAAGGTTGTCCCCAACATACTATTATGAAGTGTCATTTTTTTGTCGTGTTGTATATAACATTAAGTACTCCGTTTTCTTTGCTCCCTGTCGCTACCTTCCTTTCAGCCTCTCTTTTAAATCGCCCATAAAACGTAAACATACTGTCCAGATGACAGAACTCATCAACCTGCTCCAGTTTCTCTGAGATAATCCATACATCGCACATACTTTTTACCACACCTCATTCTGCTACCATAACCTTTTATTTCGCTATTACCCTTTAAAACTCTGCTATTTGGGTAGTATTCTTTCAGATGATGGAAGAGTTAAGAGGAATATCGAACGGCGTGTAGCGATAGGAAACCAAATCAGTGGGGCCCTAAAACATATACATTTTGATAGAATATAACAGTATTTTGGTGCTAACTTGTTGTGTGGGTGTGAAAATCGACCTAGAAAATCAAATAAATTATATTCTGAGACAAGGAAACTTGAAAAGTCACTGTAATCGAAGAAGTTGTACGAGAAGGTGTGTGGATATAGAAGAGGCTAAATATGTGTGTCGAGATGGGAAAGTCTGGCACTCTGTCCCGTCATATCCTGGCAGGGAAATGGAACTAAGAGTTTGTATTATATTATTGTCTATGATTTTATTACTAGGGTCAACTTTTTAAAAAAAAAACATCCTTTGTTTATGGTGGGTTGAATGTTCCCTCGAAAAAATAATGAATTTAATAATGATAAATTTGATAATGGGTGTATAATAAGGTCATTAAGGATCGTCCCAAAGGACTGGCATAAATAAAGGAAGGGAATTAGTTTGGAGGTGAGAATATCCCAAAATCCCACGTCTGTTTGCTCACATTTTATTAAACATTTATTCATTTCGGCACCACGTACAACACATATTAGTCGTCAGCGGCTTCGAAACTGTATTATGAATTTGTTGGACTTGTTACAACACGAAACCGTAGAAAACAATAAATGATTTTGGAAACCGTGTATTTTATAAAGTTGTAACGCAGTGCATTACATATTTTTTTCGTTGGATCTGTAGGTCCGTTTTCACTTTCATTTGTTGTTATACTGACGCGAAATAATTGCTTAAGATAAAGTTAATGCAAATGCATGTAATTCAGTTATCATTATTTATTTACTCGTATGGTACACTTCAACACGTCCAAAGCGGTGATGCTGACATGTTGAAGAGCGTAAATGGGAGACTATATTTTATTCAGTCTCAATAATAAAGCCTTCGGATTAAAAGCCTCTCGATTAGGCACATGACTCTCAGTTCGCCATTGTACGTATTGAAAATAATATTTTTTTGTACCATTAGGAATCGAACCTAAAACTCCCGGGATGAACATCTGCCTCTTACCAAATTGGCTATGTATGGATGGTATGTTATCTATCACTTAAGTCCTAAAGTTTCCGACCTGAACAAGTAAGATACCACATCGGTTACGCCCATCGCATAGTCAGGAAATGTAATGTCAAAAGTAGTAGCGTCAAAGGATAGTTTTATTGACTTTATTGCATCTGTGAAAGTACTGGAAACTTGCTAGGCTGTTTGAACTCTAGGCCTAAAGTCACTTCATAGGGAAAAATCTGCGCTCGAGTAATTTTCCTTTTCCCGTGATGTCGAACGATAAGTCCTTCAAAAAAATAAAATAAGTCTTCGACAATTACGTAAGTCTACTTGGTAAAATTTGGTAATATTTTGTGGTATACATACATATCTTCCGATCTTCCGGAACTTAAATATACATATTAATATTAAATAATTTTAAACAATGACTGTAATTTATTACAGCTACTGCTTTTTGTATCTCCATGTCAGTTTAAGGTAAAGTTTTGTATTTTTTGTCGATAATTTTTAGTACTTGTATAACTTGTCATGTGCTCATTTGTATATAAAGGACACTGTTGTGTCGTTAATTAAATAAATAAATAAATCACCACTATTCTTTTCACACTCAGACATGTCGCCATCGGAGAAGGAGTCTCTTTGGGAAGTTACTTCTTCGTCACTATGTGACGTTGGATACAGGATCGAATAATCTGAAAGATATTTTAAGTATCATCAATACACTTATAATTTACATTGTTCTGAATGAAAAGCTATCCGTAAAGCACAAGCACATAACAATTCGAAAGGCCTTTTGTTTGGAGATATAGAAAACCACTTAACTACGCAAAGTCCGTGAAGAAAAGGTCTTGTTCCTCGATCGTAAATTTCATATATTTGTTTAATCTCAAAAGTTCCTCATCACACGCTCTAAATTCGCGTTAGTGATTCACTCACATCCCTATGAAGAGACCTACAAAAACTTCTCACTTGACGTTCTCTCTGTTAAAGAGTTACCTTGTAAATTTTACAATCCGTCGTGACTCATTTCAAGTAATTTCTAGTAATTCTATTTTTTTTTCAAGATTTATATTATATTACTTGTCCTTCCTCTATGCAGTTATTGAAAAAATATAGTATGTACTTTTTATGAATATTTTTTAACGACAAACAAAAGAACAATACCAATTTTCTGATAAAAACTATGAACCTAGTTAAATAGAAGCCTATTATTTTGCGGTTTAACAACGATTAAAGAAGCCGCTATGCTCTAATGAAGAGTTGATTCTTCTAAGAGCAGGATGCAGCCCATTATATCCACCAGCAGAGTGGTGTGGTGACCTCACCCACGGACCCAAGGTTGGGGGACTCCGAAGTGTTTGAAGTGCTCCGCCCCTCGCGATACTTTGCGCGGACCATAATGGGGCGCACGCTCTCACAGCTCCAACAGAAATTGAAAACGTTTGGTTTAAATTCATTGTCTTAAAATAATCAACAAATGAGGATGGGAGAGTGTAGTAATGAGCTCAATATACATAAAAACTAAAACCAATACAGAAACATTTGGACGTCGTGGTATCTAGGTGAGTTAAAATTCTTCGACATTTCTACAAACCTTCCAGAACAGCATTTAATATATTATATGTTATGTCGTAGATTCTGGATTATTCGAGGTCGCATTAATTTGTTTGTAACATTATTCATCAATGTTATAGATAAACCAATTTTTTACTGCTCCGGTTAATCCGACCCTGGATAATCGAAAGTCTACTGTATAAATAAATTTCCTTTTATACGCGTATCTTCCGCTTAATGCGATAATGTTCATATTCTTGAGGAGTCTCTGCTATCAGAGGTTTGCCATCATCATCATCAGGCTGAAAATTATTATTCTATTAATTGAAGCCCCTGAACAACTCATTATAACTGCACCCAAACCGCCGCCACAAAACTTAAGCAAAGAGATGAGGCGTCGTCTTCTATTTATTATTGTCCTGGATGATCAGTTATGTAATAATGTATCGTGTGCCTCTCATTATGTGAATGAAATACAGCAATTTTTCACAGTTTTCTCTTCTTATATATACGAGCAAGTACTTCCATTTTTTCTAACGATTTGTCCAAAGAATCTTGAAGATGCGTCTGCGTGATATTTCCTGGTTCAATCTCCACGCCATCATCCATCACATAAAGGACTACGCATTTTCTATATCAAACTTAAATTTCGTCTTGAAAATATGTTAGCTATGACAAATAAGTATTTTCTAGCATAACTGATCTTTTTGGTGAAATATAGAACACTTAGTATATAATTTAAAATTGAGTTTATTCAAATACAGAAGATTTAAAATTAAAATTTATCAAAAATTAAACGTATCACTATTAAAACAGAAATCTATTGCTCGTTCTGTAACCAATAATGTGCTGCAGCTATGTCTCAGGCAAAAAGGGTCACCATAGGTTTTAGACGCATTATAGACCAAAAAAGAAAAAAAAAGTTAAATCCCTTAGAGATAATTTGTTACAAATTTATTACTTGTTATTCATATTTATATTTTGTTATGTTTGTAAACCATTATTCTATTTAAAGCTATTTGGCAAGATTTTTTACTTATTTCAAATATTATTTTACTAACGTAGATATGTCAAAACCATATTTGATCAAGTAAGGCTCCATTAAAAGGCGAATTTAGGAGAATTTATTTTAAATTTTTGTAATTGGAAGACTTTTGAATGTCTAATTTTACGAGGAATCGAAGATTGTTTAAACATGTATTATAGATTGAATCTATGAAGAAAGCTACCAAAGTAAATGTATAATGCAAATGTAAGTAGAAAGGGATGTAAAGGAAAATCAAGGAATATACTCGTATATTTGCACCAAGTGATTTTTTTATTTAAGAAAAAGTAAAATTCAGAGTAATCGTAAAAAGTGTACAACTACATTACTCTTTCGTTGCATACAATACAACCTAGCAGGCTTATATCTATGTGGCAATCTATTTCGGCAAACTAAAAAGATGTTCAAGAGACTTTTAGAAAAGGCTAGACTAAAATTATTAAAAAAAAAATTAAGTTCCAACGGGAATTTAACTTGCAAATCTCGAGTCGAAAGACAGTCATGTTACCAACTATGGATCTAAAGGAGGCAAAATATGTGAACAGTTGACGCTCTATCATCTTTGCCTACCCCAAGAGGCAAACATGGAGATGGTATAAATGTGTATAGTTATAACAAAAGGTATGTTTAAATATTTTTTAGCAATGAATAAATATGAAAGTGATCGTATTTAATAATAACACAATAGTAGCATACCCCTGCCCTAGACGGTCCCATGATTCCATGACCACCAACCCAGTCTTGTGACCTCCAATCTCAAGTGGTACAGATTTTAATGGACCGAAAGGGTGCCACGATCCCTCCCGCAAAGAACTATGGTGCCGACATTTTTTTATGTTTGCTTTTTCAGCCCATCTAACTTTTGTGTCGATTCATTATTATTATTTTGTGGGGGTTTTAATTTTTTGCCCCCTTCTTGAGAACCGTTAAGGGGCCAATTCATCTGGGAACAGACGAATATGGTTGTACATATCAGGATTGAAAGTGGCCTATATTATAAGTCGCTTGTTTATCATCAGCATCGAAAAATAACAAAATCTAATTTCACTGCTTTCGAAATAATAACTATTTTTACCAGTATACAGCGTTTTTTTTGTAGTAAATATGGATGTTAATAAAAAGGTACTTGACAAACTTAAACGACTGTTAAATATTTTTTCACCACACATATATGATACATATTAGAAAATATAAACAAATGAACACCATTATATCGTAAAAACTAAATTGGTAGATAGTAAGACCTTTTCAACATGTGTATGTATTGTTTCTAGTATATAATATACTTAACAGTCCCACCACTCCAACACATCTCACCAAAAATATTAAGCATCTTTCAGTAGACAGGTATTTTCTCTTCTTCATGTTCATGTCATTAGACTCCAGCTACCAGTTGCTGTTAAATTACATCAGCATTAGTTTGTTCCATAAATTACCTTAATAATCATTACGTCTCTTATCAATGACATAGCGCGCCTTTCTCTCTTTTCCAACTATGTTTCATACGAGTTGTATGGCTACAAGTTAATGCGCTAAACTCGTTCAAATCGTGTGAAAGATCCTGGTTCGAACCCCACGTTGTGCTACTCCGTTCGAATGATAGACATTTTTGCGCCTAGTATTCGGGAGTAAAAGCATGCCTATGATTTCGGTCATGTATACACACTTACCGTCATGCCTATTCCCTGCTGGGATAGACAGATAGTACAGAGCGCCAGATGTTCCTGTCTCAAAACACATCCTTCACATCTTCCACATAAATATACGTTCGTATACAGCTCCTATAATTTGCCTTCCTTCTTTCAAAATATCATTCAATTGATCCCAATATAACTTCCTTAACATATTAACTCGTACTTGATTCAGAGTGTCTAAATCAGCTAAGATGGTAGTCCACAACAGTATTTTAGTATATAATCTTTGATTGATGGGGAGTGAAAGGTAAACGTGGAAACAAGACTGAAAAAGTCAAATATTTACTGTAGAAATCGTGCTTTGAAACGAATACATGGGGGGGGGGGGGGGGGGACAATGTATGACAGAATACGGTATGAAGTTGTAAGTGATAAATGTAAACTTAAGGCTGATGTGATGATTAAAATGAAGAAGAGCACTCTGTGATGATTTTTACAAGTTGAACGAATGAACGAAGAAATACTAACAAAACAAATATATAGTCGAATGTGAGTGGAAGGCGGGGTAGAGGAAGACCAAGGGAATTATATTTAGATCGTGTGAATGATATTTTTAAAGCAGAAATTATAAAAATTAAGAGAAATCGTAGGGGTTCTATGAGAAGGATTTAGACGAAGCGAAGAATATGTATCGAAATGGGAAAGTCTGGCGCTCTAATTTTTCTGCTAACCCCAACAGGAAACAACGTGATAGTTTGTATTTTGTATAAGTCTTATGTTCAATCTCAAGATGAATTTCTATATGAAGATTTGGATACGTCTTCAATTGTTATGTTTATAATCAAATTCTCTTCCAGGAATCATCTGCAATCTACTCGTAGTGTATAAGTAGCAGGTGGATAAACAAACCGCACTGAGTTTGCAGATAACAGCCTCCGCGATACATTACTTGAAGTCTGCCATTGTTTGTATAATATTACTACTCTCTTATAGTACACAATACAATATTGCAAATTCATTTCCTCATTTATTATTGTAATTATAATTTAGAAACTATATTGTAAAGTTAACAAATAATAGGTTTATGGCCATATATTTGTAGCAATATTTTTTAATCAACCAGACAAGAGTTACCAAAATTCGTTTAATTTAAAGGTTGCAACGTTACTTCCAATAAGAAATAAACACACTAAAGACATTATTTAGAAGAAAAAAACCAGTAAAATGAAATATTTGCAAATGTCACCAAATATTGAGAAAGAAAAATGAAATAGGATTTATGAAGAAACGGGAATCAATTTCGTAACCCCCCGTGCTGGAAGATTGGTGTCTTACCAACAATGCTACGGAAGTTATTATTATTTAAACCTTCATTGTCCAGTTTTCAATATGGCAGGTTTATTTACAATGGAAATCTGTTCTAACTAACCATAAGATTTGTTTTTACAAAGTTTGGAGTTGAAGATGGAGGATATACTTTTTCGATTGAGTGAAAAAAAAACAAGTTATACCAAAATAATAAAAAAAACAAAATCATTAAAACATACAATATTTAAAAAGGCATTCGATTACCAAAAGCGCAAATTTAAAAAAAATATGTTGGATTTAAGTTGATCTCTAAAATAAAAAAAACAAAGATAAATTCCAACAATACATACGTATTTACTATTGTATCATATAAAAAAACATCACTTTCACCTTTTAAGAGCATAGCATTTGTCAAATATTATTGCACAAATTGCCAAAATTATGCGATTTTTAGTCGTATTTGGTTATTGAAAATTAATTTCAACAGCATCTATAATATATTACGATTTTTTTCTCCGAATGAATCTTCCATGTATACTGACCCTGAAAATCACTTGTTATAGTTTATAATTTGTAAATTGAAATCCCTATTTAAGTTAGTGTACATAATTAAGGTGTTTATGAGGCCATCATGCATTTATATTAAAAGGTGACGTAAATCCTAAAAATGTAAACAATACGCTTTATTACATGAAATCCCGTTAAATTATGCTACACCTCAAAAAAGAGAAGGTGTCAAATATCATTAACCAAAATTTATAGCGAAATTTTGCGTGTTTAAAAACATTAATTCATATAAACAAATACTTTATGAAATTCAATCCATACTATAAAAGTATTAAACGTATATTCTTTTCGCCTTTTAACTTAGTATAAAATTACATCATGACAATTTTTTAAAAGATAAATCTTTTTAAATATCCTATGACGATCTCATTTTAAATTTAATTATTACCTCTCAAGGCATTAAAGATAACAACAGTATGATACTTTTTTATTCTTAGAAATGGTTTTATCTTTAAATATATTATATGACTTAACAAAACTGTGATTTCATGGAAGTCGTTTAACTTAAGTTCTGTAGCCGTTAACTTTTACATAATTGATATTCTTGTATATTTAATAATGTACCTGTTTCAGGGTAAATGCGGCCATTCTCATGCCCAGGCACGTACCACATGTGCAAGTCTAACTTAAATTACGACATTTTACACGGAAAACATATATACAGGTGTATTTTATGTGTATATGGTATACGTGGGATTTTGTAAATCACAATAAAAGATTTAGAAAACTACAAAAGCTTTTTTAAACTAATGTTCCCCCTTTTTGGAAGCTTAAAAGGTATAATTTAACTTATATAGAATTACCTCCCCCGTATTTATATGATAAATCATTTCAGAACTTTGATTCGAGAATTGAAAAGAATAAAATTGTCATAGAAAGCGAAATTGTGTTTCATACAAATATCTCATTGCTTTGTTTTGCGTTGTATATAATATAATCTGATTTATTACTAGGTGGCGATATCTTCCAACCAATCAGAAAAGAGCTAAAAAAGACATTAAGTGAAACCAGAAACCTTTTAAAAATTCTTTGAACTAATGGGAATCGGACCCGCAATCTTCGGATTGGACTGGTGTCTTATCAACTAGGCCAAGGAGGTTGTCTTCATCAAAACACAAAATGAATGTTGGTATTTGTTTTAATTGTCTTGTATTGTAATATAATATATTAATCAATTTCATGACCAACCAGAAATATTTCAAAAGGTCTATTGTAAAAAGCCAGATTTTTAGTTCCATCAGAAAACGAACCTGAAACTCACGTGCTGGAAGCCTAGTGTTCTAACGGGATCATGGATATCGGCTTTTCACTCAACCTATCAACTTGCATTAGATGTACGGAGGACCATTTTATTTTTAAGTCTACCGAGGACTGCCAATTTGGAGATTTGCCTCAAGGAGTATGGAAGACTGTTCCATAGAAGAAAGACATTCCGCTACCTGAAACGTTCTGTCGAAATATTTAGGTATGCCAACTTTACTGGGAATCTGATAAATCAAAACGTTTGACCTTAACCTGAGACGAAATATTGAGATATTCTCTTGTCTACAAAAATCCTGGATATATCAAAGAAACTGATTGTTGATCGTCTTGAACACCATAAGTCCTACCTCATGTTGACCCTCTACTCTATCTTCAATAACCCAAGTCTTATAAAAAGTGGTATTATGTGAAACGTTTTTATATCGCATTTAAAATTGTTATGAAGCTTATTCAGTCATCATATAGCCCCAATGCAAATTATTATAGTCAAAGCGAAAAACGATAATCGCATTTATTTACGTGGGACTGCTCAACAGGAAGAGTAAAATACTTTTAAATTATCCTTGGGTCCTTGAATGATTAATTTGGCTATAGTCATCGCCTTATGTTTACATTCGGTCCTTTACTACTCTGTGCTCCGAGGTTTAATCATTTGACCATCGAAGAAATATAATCTGGTCTTCGGTCTGCCAACATTTCTAAGTCCTTTCCTAGGTCACCACTCGAGAATATCTTGGTCCAACGGTTATAACCTCGATCAAATAATTATCCTCAAATTAATAATATTGAATAATGCACTTCTAATAATTAATCAATTGTTATTGTAAAATATGACATAAACAAATCATTAAAGACCTCTCGATTGTTACGTTCCAGCTCACAGACACCGATTAGAACATCCCAGTTCAGCGTATCTCACAGAAAGTTGATAATAAACAGTTGTGTGCTCACGTCTACAAGAGTTAACACACCTCACGGTAACATCGGCCCGTTTATAACTCAGCCCCGCGTATTTCACTGTGCCAGATCGGCCGGCCGATACAGCGGCGGCAATTAAATCGGCCGGCCGGCAATAAAACAACGGGAGGCGTTTGTCACTCCGGAGGCTTCCGAGCAATCCTGGCAGAATGCTGTGGCCAAAGAGGATGGGGCTCTCTCATGGACAATATACAACACCAAAAAAATAATAAAAGTCATGAATGAGAGATGATCTAGTGAAATGAAACTAAACTAATGAATGTTGAATTTGAAGATGTAATAAAAACTGATCATGTGGTCAATGCCTTAAAATTGTAGAAGATTTATTCGTTAAGCTCAACAACTAAATTAATATAACTACTTTTTACATGCATATACACCATAATACAGTTTCCCTATCAGAAGAAACAGATAACACAAGAGATGACAGAGTTCTAGACTTTCCTATCGCGAAACAAATCTTTCGTCTACTCCACATGCATAAATCTTCTCATACAACTCGACGATCTTCATTTTACATTTTCTTCTTTAAAAAATACTTTTCGTTTGATCCAACTTTCCTTAGTATTATTCTACCATATCTCACACTGTATAATTGTTATGTTGGCCTTTCTTCATTCATTTCGAACCATCTCAGAATACTCTTCTTGAATTTAATACATCAGCCTTAATTTTGCATTAATTCCAAATCACTCTATTCCGTATTCTGCCATAGGTTAGTCTTTTTCTTTTTACAATAGAATTTTTAAAGGTGAAGAATCAATCACTATAGTCTGACGAAGAAATTTTATTTTTTTATGATTACGGGATTTACCAACTGGGAGATATATCGCATTGATGTGACCCGCCTCTAACAATATTAAATATCTGGTTGAGATACACATATAGGTTAGACCACGGCTACTCAATCAATTTTTGTGAGTTTGAATGAAAGTGTGAACTAGAAAACTGATGTAATAATCAGAATAAGGCAGATTAAGATTTATGCATATAAAATAGTAAGAATTAGTTATGAAAGGCTGAAAAACAAATATACAGTGCAAATGTTAATAGGTGTCGTATGAAAGAATGGCTCAGAAAAATATATTTGAATTTGGAATTAAATTTTGAGAAAAGGAGGAGTTATGAATCCCAGAAATAGAAGGAATTATAGTTTGAGATGTATGTATCTTGAAATAGCGCTGTATGTCGTTATAAAGAAGTCACGCTTCTGCCTATCCCGATAGGAAAACAGTCTGATTGTATGACTGTATGTATATAACGCGATAGTCTCGTAGAATAGTTTCTGCCTATCCCGATAGGAAAACAGTGTGATATTGTGGAAATATGTATGAAACGCGATGGCTTCATAGAATAGTTCGTAATTATTTCCGATAATCAGCTCCTCCATAGCTCTCTAGAAAAACAAATTTGTTACTATGTGTATGTATATCATTTGAAGGCCCTAAAATATCTATAAAATGTATTTATAAATGAAAAATTATATTCACAACAAGGAAGAATGATTACTTTTGCCGTAGCACTTGTGATTTCTTCATTTTTATCGAACTTGAAGTCATTGGTATTAAATTTGACAAATCAGAGCAAAGAACTTAAAGTCATTGAGAGTATATTCAACTAATCAAAATTTCATACGCTGTATACATAATTTTGATAGTATTTAAAATCCGAGTTATATTGTCATAATTTCCTATATATGCAGTGTAACCTCATTGCTATGTTACAACTCAATCAACAAACCAAAAGTTTTTAAAGAAGCCTGAAAATCCAGACTAGAATCCATTTCAAAATTTGGTAACAGTGGGAAACGAGCTGGCATCCCCTAGTTGGAAAGCAAATGTCTAAATAACTAAGCCAGAGGTTAGTGTGTTGATACGAGTTATAACTATTGTAAAATCTAGTGAGATCAAAGGAAATATATCAGTATAAAATTTGGATTTGAAGTCCATCATGCAACAACATTCATAAATATACTCTGTTTTGAAAACAAAATACTTACAATATTTTTAACATGTAAAAAAATAAAGAGGTTGTGTTTCACGAGCCGCATTTTGAAATGTTTGACCATAGACAAAAGAGTGTATTATAAAAGTTATGACTTCTCTCGGGCACTTGTCTCTGGTTCCTAGAACGTGCAGATAAAATACACAAGTATTCTCACGCGAGCATAAATATTAAAATTTTATACGCAACGAAAAAAAAGAATCAAAATCTCTCGGTGAAATTCCTAAAGTGGCATAAATATGACAGACTGTGATATCGTGAAATGGCAATTGCTTATGGCTGTATATTTATTCCCTTGTTTATTTATTATTAGAAGAGAACATTAAAATATCTTGTTGCTTGTTATTTATTGCATGTATTGTTTATTCTATCCCACCAGAAAAAGTTTCTCAAATTAGGAGACGCGGCGTTTTTTTTAAATTCAATACGGAACTTATTTTATATTTCATATCATCATAGAACGAATAATGAAAGGCTTACAAAAATAATCTTATAGGAGTAATAAAATAGAAACGAGAAGTTTGGAAAGGCAAAAAAGTGGCATGACCAAATTTATCAAATTCTGAAACGGTGAACTTCATAATAAGTGAGTTTATATAACGAGTTGTATGGACGTGACAAATGCGAAAGATGTGTTCCAGAATGGAATGAAGTGGAGATTTTTTCCTCTCAGCCTGGCCAAACATGGGTATAGTGTGGGGTAAAGATGATGTTTTTATTATATACCTCATTAAATATGTACATGGTATACCCCATAAAATATATCAATGTACACTTGCAATGACGATACCTGTGGCTTAGAGATAGGACTTGACTTCCAGTAGGAAGCTTTGGGCTACATTCTAAGTGGTGACAAATTAAAGATGTTGTATAGAAATATTCTCACAAATAAATCTTTAAACATGTATCTAATTAGATGGAAAAGTTTATAATATTGCCATAAGCAATTGTAAGGAATGAAAAACGATGTACTAAAATATATATACATATTATACACATAAACATGAACTGAAGACTGATGTGTTGAGGAGTGTGAATAAGAACACTCTGAGAAAGTTTGGGCATGTAGAACGAATGAATGAAGAAATACCAACGAAATACATTGTGAATGTGAGTGGAAGGCGTAGAAAAGGAAGACCATGGAAACTATGGTTGGATCAAGTTAATGGTATTTCGAAAGAAGGAAACGTAAAATTCAGCACATCATGAAGATTGAGGATAAGCTAACAAAATCCAATAATACATGAATAAGTGTTCTCCCAATGTTACAACTAGCTAACATCAATATAAATTACTTGTTTACCAGAACTAGGAGATATAGCTGCTGACAGCAATTTTATTAACTAAAGCTTTTTACAGTTAATACTGCACTGAAATACTCATATGTCTGGACATAGACCTGAGGCACTTTATACTACGGAGACAGTTTTTTCAATACTTAACTATTATAATAATTAACTGGTATAGCAACCATCATCACAATCACGCATTATTCATGTTGCGGTATGCAGAAATAACATGTATGCTGCTTTCGCTTCTATAACCTATATAAAACATTTAAAGCATATTCTCTTATTTTTCCCTATTCACTAACATTTCACTATTCCCTGTATCAGAATTTGATTGATTTTATCTTCTCACGTATTTTTGGCCCTCTAAAATTTATCGTACCTTCTTTACTACTCGAATAAATGTTTCTCGCAAAGTTTTCATAGTTCATTCTTCCTATGAGACTAAACCATTTCAATACTGTTGTTTTTACACTATATCTTCTTTCGATCCACATTATTTTCCATGGCTTGTATCCTATTTTTATTGAATATTGTTTTTCCACACATTTTTAGATATTATGACTGTAAAATTCCAAATAAGAAAAAACTCATTTCGAAATAATATGAAATTTAACGACAAAAGATTATTCAATGCGAAACAGCTCGATTCGCAATATATGATTGTAAACATTATTTCTTACATACATGTCATTTTCTCTTAAGTATTTTTTATACAATTTATTTACTTTTTTGTGAATCTATGGAATATGTGTATAACTTGTACTCAATAAATCAATTGCTTAGATATTCACGAGAAGTATCAAATGTTTAAACCTGAAGATGAATGGTGTATATCAATAAATTCTTACTTCATCCAACGTCAAGCATTGTTTCCCAACATAATCAAAAGTTACCTCTATAACGTAATAAAAAAAACTTGTGTTTTCTCAACAATGTTCATAAAATTAGCATACTTTCATAATGTCGACACTTTATTCTATTATAAAATTAATAAAATAATTTTGGTTATATAATGAAAACCATAAGGCTCTCCACAACACGTGTAAGTTTTAATTTGCTCAAAGTATATGGGGCTATTATTTTTTATAATAATTTCTGTCATTTGCGTATATTTTGCTCAAGTCGAGAGACTAAAAAAATCTCACATAAAATATTACTTCTTTTCGTACATTATACGAAAAAGATAATATTAAAACGCTAAATTGATTGTGCTGTATATAAATGTTTCAAATTTAAAAATTCACAGAATAACAAACGTTGATATATTGAAACTACGCTGCATTGCTTTTATTTAACTCATCTTTTTTAATTTTTTAATAGAATATAATATATTTTTGATTTGTGGTACATAACAACTTTAATGTAGAATAAATAATCTTTAAAATTTTAATAAATCCAGTGGAATTAAGATTCTAAAGTGAAATCAAAACAAGAACGATAATTACAGATTATTAGACTTATATCCATCAAATATGATGATATCCGTAACCTAGATAGTAATACATTTGTATTCTCACCCGGGGGTAATGAGTTCGATTCTCGTCGACAACTATTTTTTTTAAATAAAATTACACATTAATTTTCACTTTAGGTTTCTTATTTATTGGAAGAGACTATCACATAGTAATAACCTCGACATTAATTTAACCTAAATCTAAATATTTAGGTGAATAGAATTATAATAACAATTGAAGGTACAGATAATACTATTATGATGTATGGTTATGAAAATATGATGAAATACAACATTCGAGTATAAAATAAATATAATATATTTTCAAAAATATTTTTTTTATATGATTCACACAAATTTGGGACAAGGTCAAAGATTACAATAAGAAGAATCTGCAGCAATTTTCGATCGTGTTATTTCCTCCGTTTTATAGAGAAAGCTTTTGTATTTTTCGTTTTTGTCTAAAAATTGGTTACAAGGCCCAGTTTCATATTAATACGAAAAGTCAGCTAAACGAAATGTTTAAATAACACTATTGTTTAATAACACTATTATTTAATCCATTAGAGATCTAGAAAATATCCCAACTAGTAACTTTTTTCAACGAAATTCTGCATAGATTTATCTATTTTCTCGCATTAAATTTCAGTATTCAATAATACACATATTTTATATATTGATTTACATTTTATTGCTTAATGCACTAGATAATTATCTACGCCGTCGTGAATTAAGATTGTTTTCGGTGCCGTGTTCACAATATGAGCTATGAGGAGCATTACCACTCGCACACGGAAAGATCGTGTTGAATGGATTTTCAGATAATGTCTCGCTCGATAAATTAAAAACTGATCTCCTTAATAAACTTTATATACATAAACGAGCCAATTAACAGAAAATAATGAGTATCATTTTACCAGTCATTTTATTTAGACTAATATTCGTTTATTTTTTTCTTTTACTCTGCATTTGATTTTATGTAATTAGGTAAAAGCTGTATCAAATTACCATTAGGGTACAAAAGCATTCGGTCTGAGCAAGCTAGAGTGTGTATGGACAGATATAGGGCGATCATGCCCATTGCATGATCAGGTAACGTTAAAGTTAAAATGTGATACCTCTACTGTCAGTAGCATATCAACTAAAACAGATTGGAGACGTGTTGTTTCGTTATATTCTGAAATATAAAAATTTTGTGTCTCGCGCTAATTATTTTTTTAAAAGAAAAAGCTATCTACGGAGAAGATTCTCAATTTGCAGCATTTAAACGTTATTAAAATTGTACCAGATTTTTCTTTTTTTTGAAAAAAACTTGATTACCACATGATTTTAAATTTTTAACATTTCAGAATATAACGAAACAGCACGTCCTCTATCGGCTCTAGTTTACATACTGCAAAGGGTAAATGATATATTCTGACAGTTAATTGTTTTAGCTATGAAAGAAAAATTTATGATGAAAAATTTAATCCGAGTAACACAAAGACATCAATTTTATAACTAAGTTATTACTGATATATCTCATATGATGTTTAAATGTTCTTCAAGACAGTATTGGTAAAATGAATATTAGTATTGGTACCATAGTTTATGTTATTTAATCCGTGTGTACCCAGTGGGCTTTGTTGCTGATTCAGCTCCATAGGAACCAAACATAATGTATGGTATGTAATGTAGATTCAGCTCCTACCAACTACCAACCCACGTTACGTAACCTCTCGGTTCCATGCCTATACATCACTTCACACTGTACCGGCGTGGCGCCAGGGGTGGTACCAATTGATGAAGGGTAAGAATGTGATGGTTTAACATAACTATATTTTTGGTTTTCCATATAGTAGTGAAAATATATTATATTTAATAGACTAATCACTCATTATTGAGCATAGTTACTGTACGTTATAGACTTATTTTTAATTATTGTAAAGCAGACGGAAACCCAAACTCTACCTAACAAAAGTCTTGGAAGTGTATTTTTCAACGGACGGCCAATAAACAATCTCTATTTGAGCGAAGCGCTATTTTCATGATGGGAAAGACACGGACATTTTTCGGCAAAACATGAAAGGGTGGCGGGATAGTTAAGGATAGTACACAATATAAATAGTATGTGAATTCGTTGTAAATCGAAAAATAATACAAGTTATCTCTTTTTTGTCACTTATAGTTTGTTATATTCTTGCCGACATATTGACTTGGATTAGTTGATCCAGAAATATAGACATCACGTAATAAATGTGTTGGTACTGGGAAATAGAAAAGTGAAAAAATCTTTATAAAATATTAAAATACAATTTCAACTATGCTGATAATCAAAATGATCAAATAGAACTTTATGTATTTATAAATATTATTTTACACTTCACTCGAAACAATTCAATGCTTTGGTATTCGGATTCTGAACAAATCCGAAGCCCCCCTTTAAAATGTAAATTTTCTACTACTAATTAAGTTACGAATCGCTGATTGAATATCATAGGTGTAATATAATATTTATATTTGGTTCACTAAATAAACATTCATATTTAAATAAACTAAAATTGAAAACAAAAAATACATGATATTATTATTTTGTCACGCCACTGTACATTGAATATCGTTTCGTCCGCCAAATATTATTGTTCTTTGGTTTAAAATATTAATTACACTCCGTGGCACATTAATTGCGATCATATTTTACGATTGTTGATACAGAATATGTGCTTTTGTTTTATATGTCAGCGCCATTTATTAAACGATAAATGTTGGCTAAACAACCAGGAAAAATTATCGTTAAATGTTTTACGGGCATTTTTTATCAAAATTTAACGCCACTCCATGCACTGTGCTGGGTGGCCGCTGTTTCAATATTCCGATACATATTTTTAATAATTCATATTGGAATATGTGTCTCAAATATTAAATTTCTAATAATATGGTGTAGACTTGCAAAAAAAGACTCAACCCACAAAAGAAATTTAATGCTTCATTTGAAAGATTGAAAAAAAAACGTATATACAAGATTGATTTCCGAAAACATTAAGGTCTGGTAAATTCCTCAAAGTCTTTTTATAGTTTCAAATAACTGCATACAAAGCAGTGAGATATTTTCTCAATTATCTAAGAACAGGCCAAATTTAGGGTGGGTATTTTTTTACGTAATTGTGTATAATAATAGAGTAACACAGAAAGAAAAAAAAACGGTCTGAGAATGAGGTGTGGAAAACTTACATAATAATTTAATATACCTCAAATTAATCGTGAACTAAAAAGAGGATAACTGAAATGAAAAAGTGAAGAAATGGTGAGAGGTAAGAAAGATAAGTAGGAATATAAGAGCATGTATTGCAAAAAATATTGTGTAGCCGAGGCCAAATACACATTAGTAGAATAATAGAAGAGATTTGTCCCTCCTTTAGGAGAGTCTTCTGTCTAAACAGCACTATTATAATTGTTATTTTATCATATCTGTCTAATCTAGAATGAAAATTATATGATAGTATGTATGTTAAATCCATATCGTTCAACTATTTTGATAACGTCATCAAGTATCTTGAAGAACATGAGGAATGTTTCAATCAAGAATTATTCAAAATAACGACCCAATATCTCAGATCTGATTCTTACAACCAAAAACCTACGTTGTCTTCTTTCAACAATGATGCAATTCAGGATATGCATGATAAAAAAACATTATATGTATTCAATAATATTACCCAAAAGACGCTAATCTGAGGTAGGAATAATTCTGAAACAGGTAGAAATGTCAAAGATTTAGTCTTATCAATGAACTTCTGATCATATAAAACTCTTTTGATTTACCTAGATTGATCAATAAAGATTTTGCGACCTTATTTGTGATGAAAGGCAAATAATATAATGACGTATTATATATTATTTCCTTCATTTCAAATTAAAATCATGATACCTATTTTGTTACGCATTATTTTGTATGTTTGAATTACGTCCTAAATGTGTACGAGGAACAATAACTAATCCATGCCGTCGGACTCTGGAACCATTTCCCTGCTCCTGTAAGACTCACTCGTTGGCTTGCTTCAAATACTGACTTAAAAATATTACATATCTCTTCAGTGATGAAATGTATTTCTCCATAACTTGTTTTTCTTGTCCTTTTCCAGTGTTTCATGAAATTTTCAAATATTCTGTTTCAATTTATTTTTATTTGTTTTTAGTGCTTTAAGTATGCTTTTTTTTTCTTTTTAGATGTAAAATTGTAATAAATTTACACATTAAAAAATACATCCACTAACTCTATCACTAAGTGCAAATACTATACTTGCCTATAAATCAAATAGCCCTTTATTTGCGTTCTTCTATTTATTTATACACATTTTTGTGACATTGTAAAGGCTCCTATTGGATTATATTAACAACCTTCAAGTTGGAAATTAGTTCTAAAAACCACTAATCTAGCAGATCTTAATCCTTCTTGACCATTACAATTCACAACAACTATAAAAAAATCAAAGCTTCAGCCGGCGTACTACGTAAAGAGATATAAGAAACCGCTCTACCGAAAGCAGTAAACCGAAGACGACACACTCGAAGCAGAAAAACTAATTGTCGGGAAATAATAATTATCTTCCGAGAGGTACACAGCACAGCATCCAGCATTAGTCCTGTTTACTCAGATACACAAAACAATTTCACGGATGAACTGCTAGGATGATCTGCTATTCCGTTGTCTCTAATAGAGACATTCGTACCCCAGAAAATGAAGTGACGTGGCGCCTAACCCAGGCTGTGCCAAGGTAATATAAAGCCCTAAGATAAATATTCGAAAAAAATCATTAAATATTAAAAAAATATTTATTTCGAAACGTACTTTTGTTCTAGTAATTCAAATTAAATATAAATTAAAAAATTTAAAATATGTTCAGAAAAACCACATGATGGTATAAACTAATGACTACCTCGGTCGCCTTTGTTGCAGTTGGTTAGACGCCTGTCTTGCAACCCAGGGATATCGAGGTCGATTGACGTTAAAAACCATTTTTTTATAAAAATATTCTAGTCTGGTTTTCACTTAAGGCCTCATTAACATATTTCTTGTTAGTTTCAAAAGATGGATATAACACTACAGGTTGTACTGTATACAAATGTAGTGTAATGTACTATAATATTGTACTTACTCGAAAATGCTTGATCTCTTGCACACTCAATACTTCATTCTAGGTGTCTAAAACATATTTTTGGTTGTTTGTAAGAGATTATGATATGGCAATAAACTCACCAGATTGTACTGTATACAATGAAAGCGTAATACAATACAGTATAATACTTATGGGTGACGCTATCTCAATTGAACATTTAGTTATATAAACTACAAACGTAAATATTTTTACATATAAATAATTATATTTTAGTTAGTTGATTTTTCTGACAACCGACTTACACGCCTGCACAGATGACCTTTACTAGGGTGTAACCTTCTTTAAAATGTAAAATCAATAATATATAATGTTATTATCTAAGATAAGAGATAATAATATTCTACATAACATAATAAGCGCGGCTGTGAACTGAACTTCCAAAAATCAGATCAGATGTGCACCATCCTTAATAATGATCGAGAAATAATCTTAAAAATATTACATTACTCAAAATATCCTTTCATCCCAATTTACTTTTGTTCCCATCATTATCCTTAAACATAGTTTTCTCTCGTCCTATCATTATAATTTAGATATTAAAAAAAGGAAACGTAGAAAGTCAGAGAAATCGAAGGAGTTGTATTATATAGGTATATTGATGTAGAAAAGGGAATGGATGTGTGTCGAGATAGGAAAGCCTGGCGCTCCATCCTCTGTCTACCCCGAAATGGATTGATGGTATGTACACATATGTGTATTGATCATTTTTATTTTTAAATTCAAAGCCTTTCATGAATCGAAACAACTTGACGCATCCTAGAGAATCTTGTTGATTGGAAGAAATCGTTATATCATATAACTATAAACTCTCAAGTTGTAACATAGACGTACACATTATATAATGATGTACAAAAAAATAGTATATTAAAAATAATAGTAACCTTCGACTTTTTTAGAATAGTTAAAATGTTTTTCATTTACGTTTTTCTTTTTGTATTAGTTATGTATTACAAAATACTACCCTAGATTGTACCGTCCGTAGGAAATCGCCTCTCTCCCAGTTTACCAATTGCGGGCCTGCTCCCAACCCTTCCTTCACATCCCCTAGTCCCGGGGATAAGATCCTTGCGTATCTATGACTCGCAAATTAACGTGAATATTTTGTATTTAAGCACCCTGGATCCTGCTGATATTACCACTGCTGTGAGCTTTGATATCACAGCCTCAAATTTTGAAGGGATAAAATTTGTTGGTGAAATATTTTTGCGGCTTGTTTATCTCTATAAAAGCTGTATCTGAATTTACATAGAAACGTTAGCAAGTATTTCGACATTGGTGTAAAAACTTTTTTTAGATGTTACGCATCATATTTAAATAACAAACTTATATTTTAACTTTCCTTATGGAGAAAATTTAAAAGAGGAATATAGTAGAAGTCGTAAAAATGTATGACAAGCGGTTTAAGCATAAATTTTCAGGCTTTAATTATTCGTACGAATTCGGGGAAAAGAAACATATACGAGTATGTAGGAGTTTGGACGTCAATATGCAAAGATAACCCAAACTAGTTTTCACCTTTTTTTCAGATAATTGAAGAAACATCGCGCTGCTTCGTATGGGCTTGTATGAATCTAAAAAAAACGTTATTTTTATACACATAGGATTGATCTATGATATTTTGATATTTAAAATAAAATGTACTGTTGGTTTTATGTAACATACGTCCCTTTTACTTTATGTACGTCCATTTGTGGTAATAATGTATCCTTACGAAATTAGACTATTAAAACACATACACGTATGTTATAATGTGTACTTGTAATTAGTTTTACGAATCAGGACTATTGAAACACATATGTTATGACCGAAAAAAATTGTCTTCCAGCTACGCTCTGCAGTATGATCTAAAACCATAACTCTGATAAGTTGAAGTATACCAAACAAGTTAATAATTACAAAGGAAGGCTGAAAAATTCAAGCATAAAAAAAACGAGTGACAGCAGCTCTCAATTAATTATTATTATCCATAATGTATGATTTTATAGCTACTGGCAACATCAGACATTAGATGAAGTTTCCAGGTACAATTGACAACTATCTTTTGAAAATGAATAATATTTAGCTACTCTATTGGATTGTATATTTTTTAACGAATTTTTTACACCAAAGCAAATCAAGAGATGTCCGAACTATTGTCATATGCAATGGTTTTAAAGTGGGCAGTCGAGTTTAAACACGGATGACGGGATGTTAAAGACAACATTTACAGTAGAAGCGTCAACAAAGTCATGGATTTTTTTTTGCAAGATCACCGAATTGATACTAAAGTGGTAGCAGAGAGGTTTTGAGAACATCAAACAAGAACGAAGAGAATCCATCTTAACTTCGGCATCGCTGTTGACGAAACTGGACCAAATACACTTCATTGCATGAACCAATCCTGGAACGTTAACCTGCTTGGACACATCCAGCTGGTGGTCAGTTAGAAAAGCTGCAACTTATGGATGAGTGGATTTTTCAAAACAAACAAGAAAACACGACAACGTCGTCTGCTAAAAATATCAATTCAAGTCTGCTACATCAGCCATGTTACACGTGATTATTTCGTAATAATATTTAACCAATTATAAGATGGATGTATTTTTCCACTATTACAACAATCGGAATCGATTGTCATACGAGTAAAGTGCTTGTTAAGCATTATTTGCACTTTAATTACAATTATCGATGGGTATAAGAATATGCTGAAAGTAGAGCATTTATTAGAGTGAACAGAGATTTATCTGAGCGGTTTAGTTATTATTAAAGGGGTAAAGCAAGTATGTGTTATGTCACCCTTGTTGTTTAATATTTACATAGATGAATATATGAAGGTACTATAGAGATCTATGGGTGGCATACAAATGTCAAATGGAATTGTATACGGATTGTCGTATGCTGATGAAATAGCAGTATTAGCGGAGAACGAAGATTATAAGTAAATTGTTTATTAAGTAAATTGATTATTTTATGAGTAAATTGTATGAAAGATGTGAAAAAAAAATTTAGTAAATGCGATATAGTATATGGGTGAACAATGGAAGACTGTGGCAAGTTGAGGAATTCTGCGATTTGGGTAGATTTTCTCAGATAATGGAAGAGTTACGAAAAATTTCGAACGGTGTGTAACGATAGAAAAGAAAGTCAATGTAGCACTAAACATATACGAGTATATACTCAAACCTAACATTAACAAAAGCTGTTAAGATGATAGTCCACAACAATATTTTAGTATCAACTTTGGTATATGGGATTTAAAAGCTAACGTCGAAAAAACTGAGGGGAGTCGAATAAATGTGTGCACTGAGAAGAATACATGTATGACAGATACAGGAATGAAGTGGCTAGAGATAAATATGAACTAAAGACTGACGTGAAAAAGAGTCCTATAAGATGGTTTGGACACATGGAACTAATGAATGAATAAAAACTAACAAAACAGATTTACAGTACAAATGTGAGTGAAACCCGTGGTAGATAAATATCAATTAAAATATTTTTGGATCAAGTGAATGATATTTTGAAGGAAATAAACGTTGAAAGTCAGAGAAATCGAAGGAGTTGTATGAGAAGGTGAAGGCGAAAGGTTTGTGTCGAGATAATAAAGTCTAGGGTTCAGTCCTTTTTGCCTTCCCTGATAGGAAAATGGCGTGATAGTATGTATTTGTACTGTTTAAGTTTTAAGTCTACACATTTTAATTTAAGTAGCGAGAGTGTTCCATAAAAACCGAAAATAAACATTTTTGTACAGCATCAAATATATTTACTATCGTTCATCTTAAGAACAGCCTAAAAATAGCTTTGTCGACTCCTTTTTGGAACAATGCTTATTAATCAGGTATTTACATCTGAAGATACAAACAACTCTACAGAGGTCTACACAACCGCATAATGTTGATAATTCCGTTTTTGTTCATTCAACATTTGAGGTTTTTTTTTAAGAAGCAATGTTCCCTTATTCCATGTTACTTCTAACAATGGGCACACACCTTTTACAGGATGGATTATCCGCATTGAACTATTGAAAAACAAAGCTATTCAGAAGGTTTAATAATTAGTTTTTGTAATGCAGTTAAAGGGCCCTAACATGGGATTCACAGGTATATAAGATGTAATACTCTTGTTTTAAAATTAATAAAAAAATCTCAATAATTTTCCATTATAAATCTGGTTAAGATATTTGAGTCACATTTAGGGATTCGTTATAAGCAAATATAACGAACACACTCTGATACTCGTAAGTAAAGAAAAAAAAACGTTTGAAATAAAACGATTTTAAGATAATTACAAACTCAACAGGTTCGACATTTTTAGATATAAAGAATCAATTGAGATATGCTTCTTCGAAATTTCAAATAAACGTTGAAGGATTAATTGAGGTATGCTCATTCAATATTTCAAAAGATTGTAAAAGGATTAATTTAGATAGTTGATATAAAAAATTATAAAGGATTAATTGAAGTAGAATGTTTATTCGATATTTAAAAAAAGATATAAAATATTATCTGAAGTATACTTATTCGATATTTAAAAATAATGTGTATAAATGAAGTGCAGAAATGAAACAATAAGATCGACTTTCAAGAGTATGATTATTCTACAACTTGTATTCGAAAATTGAGACAGATAATAGTCAAGTGCTATCTATATACGAGTATATGATTAGTTTGAATCTATGGTGTTAAGGCATGGACCCTGAAGGTTCCTTAAGAATGGATAGATTGGACCCATTTGCAATCAAGATACACAGAACGATGCTAAAGATACATTGAATCCATTTGGTAACTCCAATGTCGTCATTACAGCTGGAACTCAAAATAACTTGGTCACTTATATCAAAGCTTATGATGTAAGGTGTCATATTTGGAGCATGTCTTACATGGCCAGACATATGGTATCCTATACCTCATTATCAAGAGGAAACTGAAAGTCGAAGAGATGTTAGAAGAAGACTTATATAATAGCTGCTAACATCATGGACTGGACTAGAATGGGCAACGTTGGTAAGTTCATTCATCTGTTGCAAGATAAAAAGGTTTTTGCTCAAGTAATCTCCTACATCAGAAGGGCCTTATGTTATATGACATAAGAAGATGAAACATCGCTATATAAACATTATAAATAAGATGAACCCACGATTAATAATTTATCAAAAATCTAATATATTTTAATTCTTTCTTTAAATAAAGCTCTTTTTGCGTACATAATCAATTTTCTTTTTTAATTCTTGTACGAGTGTATTTGAAAAGATCAACAGTTTAATTTGTCTATAGAACTACGATCCACTGAGATTAAAAATGAGAATATATTTTAAAACGCATTAAAAAAATAAAATCGTACGATTTATTCCATAGTTCAAGTTTTATTGACATTAGTTCAATAGTATCTGACTTAATCATTTATGTCTATTGCATTTATTTAAGCATCAAAATGGTCGGTGAGACTTCCTTCCAAACAGCCGCTAACAATAATTGCACTCGACTGCACCTGTATTCCTTTTAAACTCGCTGAACCAAAATTGCTAAGATCCGATCAAGATATCGTCTCCAAGTTGTGAGCCCCTTAATCAAATGCAACATCTCCGACTTACAATACAGAATCCAAAAGGGTTTAGGAACTTAAAATAAATGAGTATTTTAACCAATATGTACCTTTATTAGAAAAAAAACATTACGAATTGCTACCATTGCGTAGGTCTACATTGTTGCTGGATATTTTGCACCTGTTTAGATAAAATAGCTCATGTACAACTTTTCATCGCGTAAATCAATGGGATAATCTGAACTATCAAAATAATACTCAAACGAACACAACTATCTTGGCTTTCTGTCTTGTATCTAATTGCACCCTTTAATTTGAGACGAGAGGAGCTCTTGGTAGCCAGCTAGACTGCGATCACGACACTATCTTGAGCAAAAATATCATAGCTGGAGAGACTTATAGACCCAAAAAAGTGGGAAGTGGGTGAATCTTCTCAACGGAACTGCAAAGATGCCTGAGTTATCTTCCAAGAAAGGTCCGGTGCAGTCTAAATAGATTCCGGTGTGGTCAGGGACGCTGCGCCTACCAATTGGCCCCCTCTTATGTTCGCATTATATGGTCAGGCATATACAACTAAAATACATTCATTACTGTATATTGATGCCGGAACCACCGTTAAATTGTCCCAATCCCCAAACACAATATTTTTGTACTATTTACGCACATATGCTCGATTTTCTTATTTCTTATTTGTCAAGTTATATTTTTCGTGAAATCAATTACATTGATTGCATTCCAATGGGAAACAACTTGTTAGCTGAAGAAGATACATACATACTTAATATTGAACCACAAAGATTTCAATGTTCATAAATTGTACGGGCACTTGTTGTTGATGTATAAAAATAAACAGAGTAATGCAAATTCGTCGATAACAGGGAGTAAAGTTATATGTAATTCTCAGGAAGCAAATCTAATATATTGAATATTAACATATTTAAAAAACTGACAATTACCCTTCCGATTTTAATTATTTCTCATTTAAGATATGCAGAATGAAGACCAAAACGGGCGTGAAATAGGCTGATAAAAGACTGCACGAAGACAGATTCCAAATGAACTGGGAGTATGCCCTAAGACGGTTATGGTATACCCTTCTGGAGGAGCACGGCTGAAGCGTTGCAGCTTCAACTCAAGAAAAAGGAAATGTGAAGATAAAGACGAATGAGAAAATGCATCTGAAAACACGTTTCTTCAATAACGTTCAAAGTTTTATTTATTAAATATCATATTTTTTCAAGCTTTTGAAAAAGATTAATGCATTTCACTGATCCACCATTCGTCAGCGCCTGTGGTTTAATAGCCACGATGCTTGTTAAGTCATCTGACATCCTAGTTCGATTTCCCACCACTTCCGGTTTCATATCTTGGCATCTGTATTTCTTAGTAGCTTATTAGCTGTTTTACATAAATTCTAAGGCTGCTATGCACTGACAAAATAGCGCATTATAAATCTGCCCACTTAAAAACTGCTGCATACTAAATCAACCTGATGTTTCAGTTACATGCTATCAGCTTTGATCTATCGAGGCGTCATCCTTAGACAGGATGGACAGTATTTCTTCAGTAGACTAGTAGAGAGACAGACAGTCGAAAGAAATATATTAGTGATTTGGATGTTGACGAGCTAATTAAAATATAAGGTGAATTATAAGAATGTATTACTGATGTTTTTTTTCTTTCAATTTTTCCCTTCGAGAAAGGAAAGGTTATAATATTAATTCCAGGAGAAATGTATAATGAATGAGATTAATTAATCAGCTTTCATGTATTTTTTTTAAGAGCTTCCATAGATTTTACCTCTTGTTTCAAATTTCAATTTAATATCAAACAACACTGGTTATTAGATGTATTTAATATTTTTATTTTATTTTTATATTTTTTTAGAGTTTAAGCGTTAATACTGTGGTAATTCATGTTAATTCAAATATACATATTTTTAAATTCAAACATTGTTTAATTCACTTGAGAATATATATTTAACCCCACTAATTTCAAGTCATATGTGACTCATCTTCAGAGATTCGGAGTACCCCTGAAAGTGAGTATAAGACGACTTGAAACTAGTAGAAGAGATTGATACATGGAAATAAGCACACCAGGTAGTGCTGTGTGTAACGAAAATGCAATACAATACAAAATATAAATTATCTGAATAAAATGTAACGAGGAAGACCGTCATTGTCTATAATAAGAACAGGTCTAATTTTTTCACTGCGCTTCATAAATTCGTATGGTGAATGAATTTGCAATATTGTAAATTGGAGAGCGTGGCAGGGATAAAACATTGTCTTCGGACGCATTAATCGAACCTTCGGGTTTAGAATCACTGAATTAAGCCCTAAAGATGCAGATCGCGTTGGAAATACTACTTCACGTAAAGGGATAACAATCGACTTGTCTAGCGCACGAATATTGTTACTAAACGTACTAATCAACCAGACTGGGATTTTTTCGGGTACCATCAGGAATCGAAACCCCCCGGATTGAAAAAAATTCAATTTAAAATAAACTAATACGCAGTTTTTTCAACACTAAATTAATTTACCGATCCATGTAAAAAAAATCAACTGAAGCTTAAAATATCGACATCAAAAGAAAAAAAAATTAAACCCATTTTTTTCTTTGTAAAACTTTTTAATCAAACTACCGAAGCGTGTGCGTTCATTAAAAGTCTCAAAATAGAAAATCAATAATTCTTTTCCCACTTTTTATAAGTAAAATAAACAAAAAACCCTTAGTTCTCATGTTTGATTTTAATTTCAAAAATTATTTCCTTCGGCTAATTGGCCTTGCGCTTTAAACAGTCGGGCGATGAAATTTATTTTCAAAGGTAAAATAATATTTTTATTGTTTTTAAAGGTTAACTAAAGGTCACTCATATATGACGTTGCTTAAAGGAAAGCATGAAATATTTCGAAAGAAATGATCTGTTATACTTTTATTAGGCTTATTAATTATTATAATTGAATATATACACACACGATCCTTACGAAAGCACTGCACCTGACATCAAAATGGTGCAAATTGCTTTGGGATGATAAATAATTAATTGATTTGAATTGAATAGTGGAAGTAATTCACCATTGGTATCGTACGTGCTTAATAGATATACTCTTGATTTGAGCTCTATGATGTACTCCAACCAAGTACGTAATAAATATTATATATAGTTCTGTAAAAAAATCTAAAAGTTCATTTTAAATTATTCTAAACTAAATTTTTACCAATTTACCTGTCTCGATTAACGAGCACCATCAGAACATATTATATTGTATTATACTTCCGTTATATAATGTACAACCTGGCGGACGTATTGCCGTGTGGCAATCTCTTCCAGCTCAAACAGAGATTGTTTATTGGTTTTTCCAGTTTATCACTCTTTTTATTACGTCAGACTTTATTGTTATTGTTTATGCAAAGAGACTCTGGAACCAGTTACAAACTAATATTAGACTTGCTCCGTCAATGGTATATTTTAAAAACCGACTGAAAAGACTATTAATTTCAAGTCGTAAAATAATGCGTTTAGTTTCTGAATTTTCCTTCTTCTCCGCCGTCCCTTCCTTTTCCCTATGATTGATGATATCTCACTTTTATTTTTACTATGTATATTGTCCATGAATAATTATTTAATTGACATTTTATAAAGTCAAATAATTATTTGAATATTTTTTAGGGCCATGTAACGTCCCTTATTTGCTTTTCTTTGATTGGTTGGAGATTTTCGCCTGGCAAATCTTTGATATACCATAGTAGAGTATTTGTCCTACATGTGCTCTGATTTAAGTCAAACTATACTATTCGAGAACCTCTTGAAATCTTGAATAACCTTCAATATGTTTTAAATACAGTATTTAACAAAAGCACTCGAATATATTCGATCGATTTTGCTTTATGGAAATGCAATCTTAACTATCGAAATTGTTTATAGGCTGTCACCACAAAGCCACCATTTGTACCACACATAAAAAGTAATTCAATACGTTTACAGGGATCATTTAATTGTGTTGAATTTGAGAAAGCTCAGGAAACCTTGTGACATTCTGTTCTATACAAACTCAACGAGTTTCCTCGAAATAACATCACTTCAAAAATAAAAACCCCGAAGAATAGCATAACTACTTGATATGCAGGTATCTTAAACATATTTTGTCAATTATTATATTGAAACTGGAGGAACAATCCTCACATCTTAGTATTAAATATGAAACTTATTAAATTATATTAAAATTTGAGCAATATCTCGATAAATTGAAATTACTAGGAAAAATAAAAATGTTATGTTTATTTTTTGTCAAATCAAATAGAAAACCACAGCACTACTATTAAAAAAATAATTATTACAATACATAGTCATAATGCGCGCATATATAGAGACGTATTAGATACTTGTATTTTGGTGTCTATCTGGCGCTTTAAAATAAATGTTTTTTAAATATAAATATTTAAACATCAAATTCATGTTTCTTTCCAGTATTTTAGTGTTAACTTTTTAGTATGAGAGTAAAGCGTGGACCAGGAAAAAGACTGAGAGAATTTGAAAAATGCATTGAGGTGATACATGGAGGGACAATTTATATCAGAATATGGAATGAAGTGATTTGGGATGAATGTGAACTTAAGATTGTATTGCGTAAGATGAACCAAAGAACTCTGAGATGGGTTTGGCACGTGGAACGAATGAATGAATAAAAACTAACAAAATACATTTATAATGCAAATCTGAGTGAAGGCGTATGAAAAATAGATCAAGAAAAGTATGATTAGATCAAGTGAATAATATTCTGTGAGAAGGAAATGTAGAAAATAAAAAATCGTATGAGAAGGTTTATGGATGTAGAAGAGGCAAAAAATGTGTGTAAAGATAGGAAAGTCTGGTGTTCTATCTTCTCTGCCTACCCCGACAAGGAAATGGCGTGATGGTATGTTTGTGTATTTAAGTTATTCCATTTAGATAATTTTCAGGTAAATTGTATTGTCCTACACGAGTTTATTATCAGATGAAAATCTATTTCAACCAGCCATAAAGATTTTCAAACATATTTCACGTGAAAGCCTAACTGGAACCATATTTTAAAAATCCGTGTCCCAACAGAAATCGAACCCGCAACCTCCGGACTGGAAAACAGATAGCTTAAAATTTTCTAGACTAAAATGTATTTCGAAAACATGCAAACACTTTTAACATAACTGATTACAAAAAGTATTACTAGAAATAAGAGAATTTAAACATTTTCCTGTTAATTGTAAGAATTGTTATCTATTTATAAGTTAGTACGTAGGTGTTATTTCTAAGAAATTAAAAATTTAATAAAATGTAGGGAATTAAAATTAAGTTAGTTCGTAGGTATAACATAACATACAAATTAGATTAGGTCTTAAAATCTTTATTTATTTATAGGTATAGCCTTTGGCAAATACTTGTGATACAGATTACTTTATTAAATAAAAATAAAACATTTTCCTGTAATATTGGTCGATACAAAGTAGTGTTTTTTTATTATACTGATATTTCAATACAAAACATCATTACCTCTTTATACTCCTAATTATGTCGGTAGTTAGGATGGCTGATAACGGGTTTAATTATTATCTTTCTGCCAGGGTCACAGGCAAAAATGTAAAAAACAAAAAAAAATTCAATCTAGGTATCAATTTACATATTTTACCAAAAATCTACATAAATTTGATCTCTTCGATTCTACTATCAGAGAAGCGACAGAAAAAGTGTGTGGACCGCGGTACAAATATTTTGAACACCCACGTCATTTGATATTTAGCTCAAATACCCGGTCCTTATCGTCACCATCTCTGCTGCTCCTGATCCGATGGGACCCATTCACAATGGCATCTTGGATGACAAATCTGAAAAGAAATCAATCAAGAAAGATTGTGTACGCCGCAGCTTAAGATAAATTCCCATATCTGGACAGCATCAACAAACAACTAAAAGAAAGATTCATCTCGGTGAAGCAAAAGAAAGATTCATCAGCAGCATGCGAGAGAGCTGGATTTGAATCTTGAATAAATCATGCCGGATCAGTGAAGAAGTAATTTGACATTTAGTTATAACAATCAAGTGGTTGAATACCCCCGTTTGATCTTTGTTAAGCACCAAAGCTGGACAAACACTACAAAAATATGTGTTGTATAAAGCACTATATTTTCTTTGCGGTGTTTGATATAAGCTTTTGTCCTTTTTGAATATAATATAATGGATCTGTATTCTTCAAGTTATGACATTGCACTTACCGAGATCTTGAACTTTGATAGTAAACAACGATTTTTTTTACTTGTTGTCAATAATGCCCTTGAGGAAAGTTGCTCTATAAACGTTGCTTTATAAATTGTCATTTTATAATTATTAATAATTTAGTCTAAAAGGATATTCATATTCTCACTACCTTCCTATCCTTACAATTATTCTCTCAACTTGTTTTTTTTTAATATTTTTAATTATTCTCTCAATAATAGTGGGTTCGAATCCCGAATTACAGCACCCTGGAGGAGAGTCTACTGTCAAAACGACACTATATAAAATGTCATTTTATTACTATTATTCTCAAAAGCACTGTTTACAATTTACACTCAACACCATATAAACATGCAGATGTAATAAAATCTGGATCAGATAAAAGAAAACTGTAAAATACATAGCCAGCATTTATTATTAATGTAACACCAGCGTCGTATCAACTTGGCGACCACCGTGGCCTAGTTGATATGACGCTAGTCTTCCACCCGGAGGCTTCGAGTTCGATTCCCGATGGTACCCAAAAAAATATTAAAAAAGGGCACCAGATTTCGTCTAGTAATAATACTCACACGCGCTAGACTTTTACTAGTATTGTTGTTTGTCCACGTGCGGTAGTATTTCTAACAAGTGCGATAGTTACTTGCCTATTGCAGTAGCCCTTAATCCGGAGGCTCGAATACTGGGGCTTAAACAAAATATTGCCTTTTGGGCATGGTTTACCACTGCATCATCAATTTCGATATGTTGAGGTGTATCGTACGAATCAATGAAGTGTGAATTTTAAATTATAAAAAAAAAATATGAAACACTATTCAAAATTGTTCATCGACTCAAAGAAAATTATTAATTATAGCGATTGATAACGCAGGTTTACTATCTACGTTTGCTTATTTTCAAAACTTGAACCAGTTTCCAAGACGAAAAGAAAGGCTCAATTAGCTACAACTCTCTTTGCAAACATCTATTACTAAGCACGATTACTTAACAGCGCCACTCTTATATAAGAAGCTATAAAATGACAAATTCAATTCAAAAGAATTTATAAGTTATATAAGTCAATGGTTGAAATTGGTCAGAAATCAAGATTGCTTATTAAGCACGCTAATCATTAAATCAACTATGCCACTTTTTACTTCTGTATCAAAATATATTGATAACTTTCAGATTTGTGTCGGAGAATTTTTTTATATTTCAATAATAGTGAATTTGATTCAGTTAGAACACCATTGAGCAGAACCTGCTCTTCAAATTGCGCTACGTAAATTACCATATGTTATTATTACACATCTCTTTGAGCACAAAAATAAAAAAACTAGGATACATATTCCGTATGATTCGAAATGTGCTCAGTGAAAATATTCTTAAAAATAAATACTTCGCCTTATGTCGAAGGCGAAGTATTTATTTTTAAGAACAAAAACACATATTGCAGGTTTCCCAAAAATTGATTGTGAAAATAATTAGTAAACTTCCTGCCCGGTATACCACGGTGGAACTTTTCAGAGTATCAGGTCCTGAACATAGCCAATTTGCATCTCAAATCCATTCTCTGGCACTACCATCGAGAGGAAGGGAATGTGCAAACTCAGCAGAGACACATGACACGCATGGCAACTAATGAAATGTTCACCAACCCTAGTGTTAAAATCTCTTTTGCCCAAAGACAATATGCTTATTTGGCTCCCATGACATACAATGGCGTGCCGAATTCAATAAAGGCAAAGGTAGGAAAACCATTTAGACAGTAGATCGGAGCGTGGTTGTTTTTGCGACAGGATTTTGAGTACTTGGGTTTTCAGGATGAATGACGCGTGGAAAAGATTTATGTGAACTCGTGATTGTGGGTTTCTTCTTGTTGTTTTAATTTTTGTTGTTTTTGTATTTGTGTTTTTGTATATTTGTGTTTTTATTTTTATTCTTATGATTGTGTGCGGTATATTGTGGGATGAATATTTTTGGTATTTCTGGAGTGATGATGTGTGAGGAGTTTAATTTTGCATGATGTTTCCAGTTGTAATTGAGTGTCACTGTTTGTCAGGTTGATGAGAACGTGCAACGGGGTTTTGTTTTTGTGTAATCAAAAATCGGAAAGAATTATCGATTTTTTTTTTCATGCTAAATATCCTCAGTGAGATACATGCAAAAGTCTAGTTTACTGGGAATACGACAAATGAAAGGCAACAAACCCAGATCCATTAAAATTGTATGTCCAAATTAAATTACCTGTTGTTTTTTTTCGCAAATTATGTATATTTCTTGTCATGTGTAATAATAAATAAAAAACTAAAAATCTCTGATTTAAAGTGTACGTGTATATGAAACAAGTGTAGTTAGTTACTAAATAATATAAAGTAAAACCTATTGGTATTTCATCTCCATCTTACAATCAATTGAGCAATGTGGCCACTGAAGAAGACGCCATACTATTGAAAAGATCCTTTTTCATCAATATCGATTTGTTGTATCGCTTCTTGTAGCTTCCTGTAGAGAGGCAATTGTTTATTTTATCACCAGGTCCATCTAACAACTCGAAATCTGCTTCGAAGCGGTGTGCTTCCATCAGACTATGCAACACTAATATCTGCATTGCATCCGCTCGTGACATTGCCAGTGAATCTGAGGATGTGCTTTGGAAAGTCAAAAGCAAATACCGTGAATAATAAAAATCTTAAAGGCTGACACGAATGGAGATAAATTGACCGTTGATAATATTTGACATGGCTTCATCGAGTTTCCTTAATAAGAAAATTAAAATATATTCTTCATCTGTGTCATTTACAAGATGGTAGGTCTGTTTATTATTGAGTAGGTGAACACGCATCCGGCAGATGAATATTTCTCACAGAGAATTCTGCCATCAAGTCTTTCCTAAATTCTCCCAAAATGGCTCAGGATCGCTTAGATGAAGGAAGCTTGTTTTAAGAATATTGTCATCCCACCAGAATCGCCATTCTTAGATATGAGATGAAGACGAATAAAAAGAAAGAAAAACAGTAATTAGTTTAAACGGTATGTTATTCTGTAGATGCGTTATTTTTTCACTTATTGGCAATATACTCGTATTTATTTAGAACGTTTTATTATAAGCGGATACAAAAATATATTTCGGTTTATTTATATTTATAGTTTACGTGTACATCTTTATGGAGGACTGAAGATAACACTTTTTAGGAAGCATTATCAAAAAGATGCCTAAACAATACACACATACACTACACTTCACCTAAAGCTAAATGTGTTACTATCACATATCGGAAGATCTACAAATGTTTTTTGTAGGTCAACTTCCCTCTTCTGCGGATTTCTTACTAATTATATTTTTCTTTATACACTCGTGTGCAGATGCGGAAATCACCGCAGTCACCCCCTTCCTATTCTTATATTAAACTAATCTAATTTTTTTAAACATTTTCAATCTGTCAACAAACATGAGTTCGAATCTCAAGTTAAAGCGTTTGAATTCTAAGCAACGATATACAAATTGTCCTTTTATTTTATAAAATATGTACTTGGACCGCGTATTTTTATAAAGGCAATCTTTTATTTAAATACTCGTGTGCAGATGCGAAAAAAAAAACTTATCGAACGACCGCAGCCTCCAACTTCCTATCCTTATATTCAACTAATTTTATTTTTTGTATATTTTGAATCTTTTAACAAAAATGAGTTCAAACACCGAGTTAAAGCGTTTGATCTCTAAGCGATCTCTAAGACATACAAATTATCATTTTATTTTATAAGATATGTAACAAACTTAGACCGCATATTTTTGTAATAGGCAATCACAGGTTAAGGAGATATTCACAAAATTATAAAATTATAACACAATACTTCTCATTGTGCTTCAGCATCAAGAATATCATGTGTTGTCATTATATTCCTGGACTTGAATACAAAACAATACAATAATGTATAACAGTAAACTTATACTCCATATGAATACTGACATTGAAACGTTTTGTTAGCAGCAGTATGTCTGAAGTTTGCAGTTATCTGTTAAGTCTGATTACAATATTGCGCCAAATTTCTAATACTTACCATAATGCGAAGTTTCCCATTATATTGTACATTGAAGTCTCCCTGACTCTTTGTAGCTTCTTACACTGTCTCTTAATTAATTATAACTTCTGAACATTATTTTTACTTCGGACATTACTTACATTAAGTTACATTACTTGAATAACATGTTTGGTCACTTCTTTCACTGCCTCTTAATTTTTTAATAACTAATAATTATTTGAATAACATGTTTGGTACCTCGTCTCTTAACTTTTTATAAAATTTTAGATACACGCTTTACTTTAGGCATTAATTGAATACCATGTTTTATGTTCTAAGAGTTTCTCTTAATTTTTATAACTTTTTCAACACATTTTTACTTTGAAGATTACTCGATTGACATGTTTGGTCACATTACTTGGGTAATATGTTTGGAAGCTTTGAAAACTTTGGTTTATTTTTTAATAAATTTTTATTATTTATTTTACATTGAACGTTTCTTGAGTAACAAGTTTGATCATTATTTTCAACAGTTATCAAGTATTTTTCAAATTCATTTTTAGTTTACCATTATATAGTATTGTATAAGTATTACATTTTTAGTTTACCATTATATAGTATTGTATAAGTATTACATTTTTAGTTTACCATTATATAGTATTGTATAAGTATTACATTTTTAGTTTACCATTATATAGTATTGTATAAGTATTACATTTTTAGTTTACCATTATATAGTATTGTATAAGTATTACATTTTTAGTTTACCATTATATAGTATTGTATAAGTATTACATTTTTAGTTTACCATTATATAGTATTGTATAAGTATTACAATTTTAGTTTACCATTATATAGTATTGTATAAGTATTACATTTTTAGTTTACCATTATATAGTATTGTATAAGTATTACATTTTTAGTTTACCATTATATAGTATTGTATAAGTATTACATTTTTAGTTTACCATTATATAGTATTGTATAAGTATTACATTTTTAGTTTACCATTGTATAGTATTGTATAAGTATTACATTTTTAGTTTACCATTATATATTGTAGTATTGTATAAGTATTACATTTTTAGTTTACCAGTACATAATATTGTATAAGTATTACATTTTTAGTTTACCATTATATAGTATTGTATAAGTATTACATTTTTAGTTTACCATTATATAGTATTGTATAAGTATTACATTTTTAGTTTACCATTATATAGTATTGTATAAGTATTACATTTTCGATATATACAGATCAACCTGGCGGACTTATTTAATGTAACAACCTCTTTCAACCATTGAAAAATATGTTAAAGAGACCTTAAGTGAACAAGAATCCTTCTTGAACTCTTTTCTAATTTGACCACGGAGGTCGTCCATTGACACGAATGAGATAAAAATGATGCTGAGCAATTTTCGGAAGCTGTTTAATGACAGTGAACCTTCCCAAGAACGTCTTGACGACTTTTTGTGGAAACGAAACGTTTTTAACTTTCCTCGACAAGTTTCTACATTCTTCAGGAGGACAGATAATGAAAGGTTCTACTTTCTTAAAAAATAATACAAACCAATAACCACCAATCGGGCTCACCGTTATCTTTTGAGCGGATGACAGATGTGATGTTACTGATGATCGAAGATTGTTCATTTTATTTTAACTTGGTCTCACGCACTTTATGAAAAAGGTAAATACAGTCATTAATTACACACCAGGGATGCGTAACAATTACCTCGCGATCTCAAAAATGTTTCTTAATATAGAACCTACTTTTTCTAAGCTATCTGTTACAGTTAACATAAAAAAACATAGGTAAACTAAGTAAGAAATATATTAACAGAATAATTACATATAAGTATTTTGACCAATAATATTTTAAAAATAAAAGATAACTGTTGTAACTTGTTTAGCCAAAGACTGTTTATTCCACTTAATATAACGATGTAGCTCTACCCGTTTATTCCACTTAATATAACGATGTAGCTCTACCCGTTTATTCCACTTAATATAACGATGTAGCTCTACCCGTTTATTCCACTTAATATAACGATGTAGCTCTACCCGTTTATTCCACTTAATATAACGATGTAGCTCTACCCGTTTATTCCACTTAATAAAACGATGTAGCTCTACCCGTTTATTCCACTTAATATAACGATGTAGCTCTACCCGTTTCAAGGTTTTCACCTCATAATCAGGAGAGTACAATATTTTTTTTAGAACATCAGTAAAGTACAAAACAAACTAATATATTAAGTGGAATAATAAGTGTTTGACTAAACAAGTAACATCGTCTTTAAATCTCCAATGTTAATGCCTTAACTATAAATAACATATATAAAATATAACTTTTAACGCATTTAACTCTGAAATCATCTTCATAATTATGTTATTCACAATGGGGAGGGGGGGTGGCACATTACAGAAAACGGAACGAAGTGATAAGACATGAATGTGATGATGTTGAGCATGATATAAAAGAGTAGTCAAAAATGGTTTGGGAGTGTAAAACGAATTACTGAAGAAAGCTTATATAACAAATAATTATTGCAAATATGAGTGGAATGCGTGATAAGGAAAGACCAAGGAAAGTATGGTTGGATTAAGTGAATGATATTTTGAAATAAAAAACGTAAAATGCCAGAGGAATCATAACAGTTGTATGAGGTGTATTGATGTAGAAGAGGCAAGTATGTAGAGATAGAAAAGTCTGGTGATTTGCTTCTCTGCTTACCCCTACAGGCAAATGACGTTATGGTATGCATGTATGTTATTTAGTCAATTATTGGTTTTACACTTTTAATAGAACTCACGGAACATTTTTCAATTCAAATTTATCAATATAAATTTGTTTACGACAGTTGCACGTTTATCAATATTTAAATTGAATCATTTTGGTAATTATGACATATCTAAATATTTTTAATATAGATGTTGGTGAGTTAAGGAGGGTATATCTCCAGATGTTTTTCAATTTTAGGCTATAACTAAGAAATTGGCAATTCAATGTAAATTTTGTGTTTTTGTTAAGGCTGACATTTTATCTTTTATATGTATTATAAATATTTCTGTTCAAGGACAGTTAAGTATCATTTATTTTTTCAACAAAAAATTATGAATGTTTCACACCCCTGAAAAAATCATTCGACATTACCACAGTTAAGAAGTGTTTTGTGCATCTTCTTTAAGAACAGAAACCAAAAACTAGCGGTAATCTTAATTATTTTCATCGTTTAACCTTCATTGATTTAATTATCTATTATATTATCGAACAGTTATTGATACACCTTGGGAACGAATCGAGTCCGGTCGTGACGGCTCGCCAAAGCAATGCACAGTTAGTCTCCTATCACTCATAATGGCTTCATATGGGTGCTTGATGCCTGGTGCCCGATGTCCGATGCCCAATGAGTTGGATATAATAAATTGAATGACGGATAGTTATTACATTGTGGAGTACCAAATAATTCTCGTTCTTCGATTAATCACGAATACGTCATAAATGAGTCATAGACGTAACAAGTATATTTAATTTATAGAATATTCAACGATAAATTACCTTGCTATTGCGCCAATTACATTAATGTGTTTCTTCATCTTATTGTGAGATTATCTTCATGTTGAATGATCCCGGTTTGTAACGAGAGCAATGCTTAGGTTAAACTGGTGTTATGTCACATCCGAAGTGTGTATTGTATATTGACCTAAAAACAAAAAGGTTTAAAAAGAAATGAAACCTTTTGCATTCTTTAGTTATTTATTACATTTTTGTTTTTTCTTGTAGCGTTGTGTTTCTCTAATGTGTCTAAATTCATTGTTTTATATAATCTTTGTCTCTATAATATGGTTTTGGTAATTCTGAAATCATCCACATTGAAGGAGTTGCTCTGGCTGTGTAGTAAAAATCATGATCCGCACTAACTGGAGAACAGAAAGCAAATCAACCAATGACAAACAAAAGCCAGGGTCCATCTTATATACATATTCTGTATTTTCAATTAACTACGTCTAATACATATTCTGTATTCCCAATAAACGTAATCAGCCCATCGATGTGAACTGACTAGGAACACCCAAATTTGACTGAATAACCAAAAAAGAAAACAAATCGTACATTTTTTGTTGTCGATGATGTAATAGACCTTTGTAGATAATTTCGAATGCATTTTTGAGGTAAATGACACAACAGTGGAATAGGTACTTTTTAAATTACTGACAAAGGACACGAAAAGGTGTAGTAAACCACATAACACTGAAGGGAATAAATTATTTGAACTCTTTGTATGTAAATAAATAAATACAGGTTTATTGATAGCAACATAGTATATGCATAATACATTTAGACACATTTCAAGAACACATTAAAAAGAGAGTACATTAAAAAACAGAAGCTATCAAAAGGTATGGGCTCATCTAATAACATCCCCCCGGCCAATATACAACCCACCAATATAAGGCGAGCCCAGCCACGGGGACACCAGATGTTTTTCAGCCCACACCCTTGAACATGTAATAAGAAGAGAGAAACAAACACAGAAAATAAATAGATGACAAAAAAAATCCATTCAAGAGGGAATACATTAAAAGGTCCGGGCTCATCCCACAAACATTCCCCCGGCCGAGAAACACCCCACCAATGTAGAGCGAGCCCGACCGCAAGGGCATCGGGGGGCTTCCAGCCCACACCCCCGCATATCTAGATTAAAAAATAAATAAAAAACAAAAACGTATGGCAGAAAACAATCAGGTTAACTGTCAGCAAGAACGATAAAAGAGAAGCCTCAAAGGAGTCCAAATTTTATAAAAGTAAAATGAGAAATGTAATAGTTGAAACAACATTGAAATAGTTAGGCAGTAATACATTGAAATAGTTAAGCAGTTTTATAAGAATGAATGAGAAGATCACGCACGCACAATTTCCGATTCACCACCAGCGAAAAGAAAGAAAAAGAGAAAAATAAAAGCCCAGAAGAGACCTATTAACCACTGAGAAACCTATTAACCACCCAGAAGATAACACTTTAGAGCATCTCTATCTGACTGAATCTTGGAACACTAAATAACCCATTTTTTTAGTTATTAATATTTGTAACTTAATGACCCATGTTTGTTATGTGTTACAGCACTGGCAGGATAAGTTGTAGATCTCGATATAAAATGTTTGAACTTATTTGAACTTGCTTCAGTACCGAATCAAAGCTCCCGATGAGTCGGAACTTTTAATTGTGGTCTGAACCGGGCTGGCCTGCGTGATTATGTTATTTGGGTATGACTTTGTTTCAACTTGATTGGCATACTGTTGATTGGATATTCTCCACTCCAAATTCGTACTATCTATTTATATATATTTTCTCCATTCATCTTCATTCGATTGATACTAATTTAGAAAGAAATGAAGATTCGCTTATTTTATTTTAATATTTGATGAAATCTCCGTCTGGCATTTTTCGATGACCTCCGTGGACTAGTTGATAAGACACTCCGGAGGTTTCATGTTCGTTTCTCAATGGTACCCAAAAAAAGGGGTCGCTGTCTGGCAAAAGAGATCGTCAAGTAACAATAATCAGACGAGCTAGATGCGTGCAAATGTTATTACATCTTAACGTGCAATAACAATTGCACACGTCTGCGAACTACGAGTTCCATGACTGTTACAGTGGTTTTAAAACTCCAATACTCGATTGATGGTGCCGAGGATAATTTTGTCTCCGGGGCTCGCTCTTCATTATATCCAATGCCAATCGGAATACGTTGAGGAGCATCATACGTATGAATGAATAATTAGTGGTTTCTAAGAGATAATAAGAAAACATTTGATTTTAAGTCAATGATGTTAAGTGTTTGATTTCCGATTTATATTGTTCCCTTCGCCTTCTTAACGCAATAGATTGATGAAATTGAATCAAATTTTTGCTAAGTAATTAATTTTGTAATAATAAACAATAATTTGAATTATTTTTAATTCCATGTAGCTTTCTTTATTTACTTTTGTCTTGATAAATAAAAAACATATCCACCTGTCAATACCCCCAGGTTGAAACACAAGGAATTGTCAATAAATTTGTAAAAACCCTTATAATTCATTAAACTTAACTAAATACTTAATATTATTATAAATACCATAAAAAGTTTAACTTTAACAAATAGCAAATAAGGTACGAGAAATTTGGGAAGATTTTGACAGATTAAAAATATTAATAATACTTCTAAAATAAGTTGAGTGTAAAGATAGGAAGGTGGTGGTTGCGGTCATTAACTTAGGTACTTTCTCGCATTTGCACGTATTTAGAAAAAACATATTTGGTAACAAAACCACAGAAAACTTAACAAGAAAAGACAAACAACAAAGAAACCATTGTAGATCGTCCGATATGTGATAGATTATACGTTCGGTTTTAGGTGTAGTGAATATGTGTAGTGTTCATATGTAATCATGAATTTTAATAAGACCTTCCAAAAAGGGATGTTCTCAAGTGTTTCCTAAAGCTGCACACGCCACCCATACCTGGATCATTAAGATACTAACCATTCCACAAATGTGGCATTACAAATTTAATCAAATTCAAAAAAAATTAAGAATGAAAAGCCTTTCTTTTTTTTTTTAAAGAATAGATATGACCTCAGTCATAGGTATCTTTATGCCATCGAACACTAGGCGGAAAAAGTGCCTGTGTCGTTCGAGGAGAGTAGCACAGCTCGGAGTTCGAACCGACGACCTTCCGCACGGAAGTCCAGTGCATTACCGCGGGACCATGCACCTCTAAAATTGAATTTCTAAAATGGAAATACGCATAACAAGGTATATGGACATGTTAGAAGCGATAAATGTGTGCCAAGATAGAATGAAGTAGAGATCTGTTCTATTAACCACTTTAATAGAAACATATTATGACAATGATGATGATAAAAATTCTTCGCTTGATGCATTCTTGCCTTCCTCCATTATGGTCTGTAGACTACAACAATAACAAGGCAGAAATTATCCGTGACACAGACAAGCATGATTAACGTATTGTTTAAAGGTTGTTAAACAATTATAAGACAGCAAACCAATTAGACCAATGTAATTAAAAAATCGTCACTTAGAAGTGAAACTGCGTAATCTACCGATAAACGGATCACAAAGACTCTCGATCGAAGATCTACTCGTATATCCTATCTCGACGCACACTCTTCACTTCTTCTACAGCCATACAGCTTCTACGATTTCTCTTACCTATTACATTTCCTTCAAAATATCATTCACTTGATCCATCCATGCTTTCATAGGGATTTCTCTACCACGCCTCGCATTCACATTCGTGCTGTATATTTGTTTTGTTAGTATTTCTTCATTAATTCGTTCCAAATGCCCAAACCATCTCAGAATGCTCTTCTTTATCTTACTCAACACATCAACCTTAAGTTCACATTCAATCCTTATTAATTCAGTCCGTATTCTGTCATATATTGTCACCCCATCTACGGCATTTATTCGGCTCCTTACAGTATTTTTCCACGTCCGCATTTCATTCCCATACATTAATTTTGGTACTAATATACAGTACCCGGCGGTAAGTAATACACATCGTTTGTAGAGCGTCGTCTCTGTCGCACGATGCGCTAACAGTCCGGTCCGGTAACGACTGATAAATCGCGACGGAACACGTGTATGAATGACAAACGACGTGTATGACTTACCGCCGGGTACTGTACTTTTGTGGTATTATTTATAGTGAAGGCATTAACATTATGGATGTTTAAAGGCAATATAATTTGTTTTATCAAACACTGTTTATTCCACTTTTTTAACGGTATAACCCTATCGGTTTCAAAGCTTTCACATCATCATCAACGGAGCACAAACAAGTCTTGTTTGTGCTCCCCTGATGATGTGGCCTATGATCTTAGTTTTTGCGGCATATGATCTTAGCAGATTTTGATGCTGTCCGGTTCGAGTATAAATATTTTAATGTCCCATTGACTTTATTTTCTATCGCTACAAGCTATCGGATATTTTTTTTTATTTTTTCCATTATCAAAAAATATAACCCAAATTGCAGAATTTCCACACATGTCCAATCTTTCATTACCATACGACGCATTAAAATAACTGAAACCCAGGGAGTGAGACAAGTGTTCTACTAACCAGGACACGAGATTCCTCTTTACCGCGAAAGAAATATTCTGAAGAAAAATTATTTGTACTTCAGAAAATATTCATACATTATAGTAAGGTACATTTCCATTTAAGATCTTTCACATCTGATGACTTCCATCCCAACGAACAGCCCAGCCCAGCCCCCGTTATTACGTGGTCTGTTGTGTCACGGTCGAAGCTATTAATTTTCATAAACGGTTTAAATAGTGCAATTACAGTACAAGAAAACACTAAACGCTGCCCTTTGTGGGACCGTGTAAACTGCAATTCAATCAAATGTTCAAACACTGAACGATTTGTATACAGTGGAGTATCCACCTACACCTTTAAAGATTATTTAATTGTATTCCTCTTTATTTTTCCTAATATGTTATATTTATATCTGTTTTTTCTTCTAAAAGAGCGTCTTTAGAATGATGCAGATGTACTAAAATGAATAAAAAATTAGTGGAGTAAAAATTTTTATTTTTTTATTTCTTTGTCTCAAAGAATTTAGAAAAATATATTTGACAGTATATGAAATGATGTGATTTATATTAATTACGATGGATTTATTCATTCATATCATACCTTTCAATATATTTATCATAGATTGGTGATGCCAACATCTTGAAAAGCATGATCGGGAGACAATATTATCTTCGACGCTGGTGAATGATCTTTCGGATTAAGAACCACTTGAGGAGGTCAGTAGCTCGCAGTTCGCAATCGTACATGTTGAAAATACGTACTTGGAAAGGCAACAATACTTACAGATGTCTATCGTGTATGACCAATATTACCAGACAAAATCTTTAACTAGACTAAGGCTCTTTTTTACTAGTATTTGGGTACGGTCGGGAATTCAACCCGAAACTCCGGGGGGTGGGAAGCTACCGTCTTACCAACTAGGCTAAAGAGGTTGTCAATTACGATGATTACTCAAAAGAGCTTTAAATATGTGTTGGAGTAAATAAGGACATATAAAATCAGAGTTTTCTCTCATAAGTCCTATCATGTAATTAAATTTATTATGCATTTTAACTGATCTACTAAAAAAAATACTGAAAAAACTCTTAATTTCATGCCAGTAATATTAAAGTGTTTCATTCCTGATGTTTTTTTCCTCTCTACCATCCCTTCTTTTTCCTTTGGCTAATGATATCTCACGAATTTACTTAGTATATTGTTCATAAATTTTGTTAAGATCAATAATTATTTGTTTTTTTTTGCGACCATGTAACTTCCATTATTTATTTTTGACTAGTAGGTTAGAAGAGATTGCCACCTGGCAATAAGCCCGCCAGATGTTTTTTTTTAACTATGTAGTGCTAAATAAATAAACATAATAATGTGATCACTCATGCCTTAAAAAGGGTAACATTCCTAATTTAGCAGTCAACAATCCTACAAACCAAAAAGTACAAATAATTTGATGTACGAGTACGTCGAAGATTATAATGTTATCAATAATATTATTGCCCATGGATAGAAACAAAAAAATAAAGAAATCTTAAACTTCGTCTAAATGGTGTTATAATGATATAATATAACAATTTAAGTGTGATATGACTTAGGACCTCTGACTAATTGCACGTAGGGGGTGAGATTGACGGAGAAGAACATTTTGACTTGCCCTAATTTTCAATTTATTGGCTTTATTTTTTGCTTTTTAATGCTTTATAAATATATGGATGTATTATACAAGAGGCGACGAATGTGTGTTGAGATAGGAAAATCTGGCGCTCTGTCCCCTCAGCCTTCCCCGACAAGGAATTTGCATAATGATATGTTATATGTGCATGTATGTAATGTTCTATAAGGTGTTTTATTTTATCATATTGTTTTCAATTTTTTTAAATACAATTTTTAAAAAATTATCAGTACATACTTCTGCTGTATTCTAACTTCTCAGAAGACTACTACCAACAACAATTTTTAATCAGTATTTACTTCATAGCATTTTACCTATTCAATTGTATACTTTTTCATATCAAACCAGAGCCGCATATCCTGATGTACTGCGAGGAGACATCTCGTTTCAGAAGTGGACCTACAAACCGCTTAGTCTCACATTCCTTCCTTTCTATATTTGTTTCTTCATCTTCAACTTTCTCTTAAATTAGATTTGTGGTCTATTATAATCAAGACTTCATGAGATGTTGACTCCCAACTATCCTACCATCTTTTTAGAGGACTTTGGGTCGGCTGTCAGCGAGTATTTCAGACATTGGCACGTAGGGAACTCTCGTGTTATCCATCCTTTCAACATATTCCCGACAGTATCTTCTGTTGTTTCCCCATATCTTCTGCTTAACATTTTTTTCGGATATGGGAGTTTCTATCTTTAAATGTTTTATCTACAGTGGCTCTGAGGGTTTTCATTGAATTATTTCTGGTCATATTTTTTTGTTGTTATATTTGCTCTTGTTATATTTGACCTCACACATGCCTTATAAATATTGACCTTACTGTATACTCGTATGTATTTATTTTTACAAGATAAATATTATATTTAAGGCATTTGGATCATTATTTATAATAGTTAAACTAAAGAATTACCATTGCACCGTCATTTATGAAAGTTTTTTTTAACCAATTGCCATGTTTAGACCAGGTTCGCTCCGCCAGTGGTTCGATCATGTTCACATTTGACAGAAACACGAGTCGAGCTTCACATTCTGATATGTAAATGATACGGCAGCAGTGAGCGTACCGCTCTAATGGGGGGTTGCCGTAATTTTGAGTGACGCGTTTCGTCCCAGAATCTGCTTCATCATACCTGAGAAATAATTACTAACTGATTCAGTTAGCTGACTGCTTTTTCATGGTCAGCGTTCAATTCTTAAAGATGTAACGATCCAAGGCTATGAATAATCTTCATACATAGTCAAGATTATGTTTTCTTATATTTTTATATCGCCGCTAACCGGTGGAACGTATTACAAAAATTATTTAAAAATTGTATTTGAAGCTTTCAATATTACATAGAACAATACCCTTTCAATTTCAAAGGTAAAATATACTCGTATATCAAAATACCAATATTTTGAATGATTAAATGGAAAAAATAAGATTAATTCTGAACTATTAATATTCAATCTCACAAATCATCCTAGTGTGGGTGGATTGAATGGTAAAAAAATATGTTCTAAATATTGATTAAGAGTAGTATGCTCGTACATGTTTCAAAAAATATGTTCTAAATATTGATTAAGAGTAGTATGCTAGTACATGTTTCAAAAAATATGTTCTAAATATTGATTAAGAGTAGTATGCTCGTACATGTTTCAAAAAATATGTTCTAAATATTGATTAAGAGTAGTATGCTCGTACATGTTTCAAAAAATATGTTCTAAATATTGATTAAGAGTAGTATGCTCGTACATGTTTCAAAAAATATGTTCTAAATATTGATTAAGAGTAGTATGCTCGTACATGTTTCAAAAAATATGTTCTAAATATTGATTAAGAGTAGTATGCTCGTACATGTTTCAAAAAATATGTTCTAAATATTGATTAAGAGTAGTATGCTCGTACATGTTTCAAAAAATATGTTCTAAATATTGATTAAGAGTAGTATGCTCGTACATGTTTCAAAAAATATGTTCTAAATATTGATTAAGAGTAGTATGCTCGTACATGTTTCAAAAAATATGTTCTAAATATTGATTAAGAGTAGTATGCTCGTACATGTTTCAAAAAATATTTTCTTACGCTGAAATTGTATCGAATGACTTTTATCAATCATACAGGATGTTGATAGATTGATTAGTCAACTGAATTTAAACTGGTTGCTTTAGGGACTTAAGGAAGAAAAATTATTTTTTAAATATTTTGTTTTTATATTCAATTTCTATAGTATCTTAATGAAAACCTAAGTATTTTTTTATATTTGATTCAAGAGCAACCTCCGTGGCATAGTTGTTAAGGAAGCCTGTATTTTAATCCAGAAGTTACGGGTTCGATTCCTGTTGGAACCCTATGTGTAACATTTTAAAAAAGGTTCTTGTCTGGTTTTCATTTAAGGCCTTTTGTTGCATCTTTGTTTTTGATTGGAAGAGATTACGACATGGCAATAAGCTCGCCAAGTAATATTGTATACAGCAAATGTGAAATGCGAACAATGTAATTAGAAAAGTTAATCTTTAGATGCTCTTATTAATTAATTATAAGAATTTTAGCATACTCATTGTTTAAAATAAGATGCAGACATGTATTGTCATTTTTTCCATTTTCATTATCACCCTATACGTTCCGTCAGAAACACAGTGATAAGGTAAAATCCCTCCATCCAGGTCGGTCCACAGTTTAGCACTCACGTCCTTTCTTTGTAAATATCTGCCTTTTACAGAATATTAAAAAAAAAACTATCTGAAAAACTAGAGTTCGTATATTCCGTGCCCCGTAAGCCGACAATATGCCTCATATCTACCTTCCACAGATGATCATACAACTCATGTAGAGTTTTAGCCTCCCGAACTATTGTTTCTCTAGGTTATTCACTAGCCGTCTCCTGCCCGTCTCGCTCTACTCCCTACCACTTAAGATTCTGCTACATATTATCTAAAAACCTTTGTCTCAAACTGCTTAGTGGTCTTCTTCCGTATTGCTGGACTAACATGATGATCTTTATTGGTTGTGTCAACTTAAGTCTGCTAACATGGCCTATCCATACAAACCTTCGCGATCTTATGAAACTAGTAATTAGTTATTGTCTCGTTCATTTTCGAATTTCTTCATTAGATCTCGGTTTCCACTATCCGGTAGACTGTTTTAGGTATCTTTCGTAGAATTTGGTTTTCGAAACTAAGTAATTTGATTTTGGAGTGTCATGATCCACGTTTTAAACCCATATATTATCACAGGTAAGATGATCGAGTTGTATATTTTATTTCGGTATTCTGGGATAGCTCAGTAATTTGTAAAATACTACAGCTATTCTGGTTCCAGGATGCTGAAAATTCTAAATAAACGGAAAAAGTTATGTACACAAAATTTATTAAACATTTCATTAAGAAAGAAAAAATGTGAAATCATTATTCTTAGAACGACACATTTCGTAGATATGTCATTAAAAAACAAGAAATCAGCATATTTAGACAATGTCTCCAAACCGATCAGATAACATCAATGTGATCGTGTCTCCATTTATCTCCTAAATACTTGTGTCCCTGAATACTGTTTTCCCCAAAGACCCTTCTTTTTAAATGATCAGTCAAAATTAACATCAATTTATTTTGAAGCCATCGTAACAGCGACTTCCCATATCAAACCCACAAAGGCAAAATTTTTGACAAGAGATTAATAGTGCGACAAGACACCGAATGATTTTACAATATCTCAAGCTTTTAAGAATGGCTACACAAAAAATGTTTACATCAATAATACAATGTCCCTCCATCGTTTTTTATCTCCTATCGAAATGAGAGATCCTCCAGAAATGCAAAGTCATTCACGTAGGGTAACCAGTGACTCAGATATTGAAATTCCCATTCTAGTTATTGAAATTCTTTATTTTTCTCATTTGCTGACTTGCGAAATATAATGATCAATCTCAAAAAACTTTTTATTTTTTTACGAGTAAATTGGTCGATAAGTATTTTGACCTTTATTTTTACTCAACTTTCATTGTATACCTTACAACTGGATGAAATCGAGTCTAATTCCCATGGGTACACATTTTTTTCAAAAAAATATTTCAGTCTAGAATTGACTTAAGGTTTCTTTTACATTTTTCAAGTTGGTTGGAAGATATTATCAAATGGCTATAAATCTTGCAGGTTATAGTGTGTACAATGAAAACGAAAGGACGCCTTCTGTGGCTTAGTTAATAAGACATATGTCTTCCAAATCGGGAGTAGCGGGTTCTAGTCTGCTTTTCTGTTAAAGTATCTTTAACAAGAGATTGCCACTTGACAATATGCCTCCCAAGTTGTAGTGCATACAACAAAAATACAATACAATGCAAAGCGAAATACAAATCAATCGCAAAATGCTTTTATAAAACATAAGAAGCGCTAAGAAAGGGAATTTATTAAAGACATCGCTTAAGGGGCAATAAAAAAGAAAAATAAGGTCTGAATGTCAAACGTTAAAAAAACAAGATATTGATTATGAATAACAAGTCTAATATCCAACAGATCATTGCTACTGTCAATACTGACTCTGATGTTTGAACAAATATCAAGATTATTATAATCAATTTCAGTTAATGTTGCATTATAATCAATTGCACAGTGAAAAGTCTAGCAGGGTTCGTTTATAAAATGTAATAATCACCATCAGACTTCGTTCATTTATAAAATATAATAATCACCATCTTTTGGAGAGAACAGATCTTCACTTCATTCTATCATAACACATTTATTTTACTTTTGCTACGTCCATAGACCTCGTCATGCATACTCTCCTATTATAAAAACTTTTCACCTTCACTCCTGCTTCAGAAGTTGATTAATTAGGTCGCGCCACACTTTTCTTGTTCTTCCTATCTTCTCGTATGTTTTAAACTTGTATAGATTATTTTTGTGATTCTTCATCATTAGTTCTTTCTGCACGCTTTCATCCTTTCTTCATATTAACCACTACGTATTCTTTCAATCCGCCTTCTTTCCTAAATTCCTCATCCTATCATGTTTTTTATATACATTCTATGCAAATATCATTTTTCTATCATCCCTTTTTGCCATATTCAAGTTTCGCTTGTTTATCATATTGCATTGCCTGGAGACATTTTTAAAAGCATCTACCTCTAGTAATCTGCCAAAAAAATATAATGTATTTTCTTAATAGTCGAATTCTAAAGAAACGAACTGTTGGTTACACTACGAAAATAATTGATGTACCGCAGAGAGGTTTACTACAGAAGTAGGCACTGCATTATGAATACGGGATCACCGCAACTCCCCACAGTTAAACATCTTCAACATCATCAGAAACTCTTTCGATGGTCATCCAGCGCTTGTTGCACTTCCACATTCAGATGTCTGACGAAGTAGCGGAGCTTGTGCGGTCTGGAATAATCTAATTAAAGTAACTGTATGTACAAACTAAAACAGAGAATAATGTTATGAATTTTTTTTTACATTTTGACATTCATATGGACTTTGAATTATTAATTAAATTATACAAAATTAAATTATAATTAAAGTGTGACAAAAGATGTGACGATATTGATACATTAAATTCAACAAATATTTGAAAAAGGAACGATGAAGATAGATTTTGAATGTTTTCTTGCTAGGTACGACATTTACGAGTATTTTTGTACGCAAGTCATAAGACATCATCTTCATATTATAGGAGAGCAAAACTAAAAAGATGCAATGTTTTTCTTTGGAATATTTTGGTTAAAGATATTTTACACTATTTAAGTATTATTTGTTTGTTCCACAAACTTACGAACTTTGTTTAACTCTTGAAAGTAAAAAGTATATCTACATGGCGTTTAAAAAGTTAATTTTGATAAAATAGGTATGCCATCACTCTACATATTATGAATGGCAATAAATATCTCTATCTAAATCCAGGTCAGTCCATAGCCCAGTACTCAATATACTTGTACTCCAATGTAAGGCCGAAACCGCCAATCTCCATATCGAATCACCTGTGTATGATGTATGATCGTTATTAGATTATATTATTTTACTGATCTATAACCATATTTAGATTGCATGCACTCCTACAACTTCCTTTTCAAGAGCTAATATTAGTATCGTAAACTAATCTTGGAATATCTATAGAATGTGTTCTAGGAATGATCTCCCACATTATGTCATCCCAGCTGAGTGTATTTAAGGTGTTTCTGACTGATACGCACTTGGCGAAACCTATATGGGACCTACCGTTCAGTATGAGGTATATTAATTCTACCATATCGTTAGTATTTTTGATTATTATGTGCTATGCAGCGTGTTAGTCCCACAAAAATTGGTCCTCAGTTTGATAAAGTGGGTGATATTGGCTGTCGCCAAGACTTATAGGACTTACTCGGTGGAAGCACTCTCGGTCCTTAGAGGGCGCATTCCGTTGAATCTAAAGGTGCAGCGTTGCGCCGCGATATCCTTCTCGGTAAAGGTCAACCCACGAAGATAAGTGACGCCCACATCCACCCCTTGCCAAGAATAACACCTCACACATTTTTAAAGCCTGCATAGTTCAGTTATCAAATTGCACCATCGATGGTCGTCATCCTCCGTGGAAAAATCAAGCTATTGAACTATCCAATTTCTCTCTGGTCACAGGAGCTTTATGGCAAACTTTTCAGTGTCTTTTCACCCTGCTGTAGTTTTTACCGTCATCTGGATCAATCTAAAAATCACAATTGGTGGCAATACGATGATAATCAAGTCAATCATTTCTGAACGGATCTCTTCTCAGCCTGATATCGCTTCATCTTTGGACTAGGCTACTTCGATCTAATGACTTCAATCTAAGGATAGTGTTGCCACATTCCATTTTTTTTCTGTGAAAGTACTGGCAACTTGCTAGGCTGTTGGAACTCTAGGTCTTAAGCCACCTCTTAAGTATATTTAATGCACTACAAGTAATTTCCCTTCCCCCATGACGTTGAACCTTAGGTTTGTCGTCACTATTATTATTTTCCCTCAGGGGTGTCACCACTTGAGGAGGAGTCTTTTGGATAGTTCCTTCTTCATCCCTACGTAACGTCGCGCTCATAAAAAATAAAGAAGATTTCGATCTTCTAGTGTAGATCGCGGGATGGTAACTTTTTTTTTTCTCCATAGCAGCGTACGTTAGGTGGTGGTGGGATCAAACTGAACATATTTAGACTGGAAAGATTTTATGAGATGAACCCAGACTTTTTGATAACTTTTCTTTCAAATGTATTTTCTTTTCCATTGCCTTAACATGTATGCATGTGTGATTTCTTGGTATATATTTGTACATACTATATTGATATCGCTAAAAATATATTTAATGCTGGACATCCACAACCAAGAATTAACACAGCTGATAAAATTCTCTTTGGACTTAATTATTTTCTATGTATATATTCGAATGAAAATATTATTGATAAGATGTCCTACAATACACAAGTTATTCCCTAGTTTGTCAGATCCTGAACACATAACACCTAATTTGTAATACTATGTATAATTTTATTTTTTTCTTATTCATTTATAACCATATCTTATAACAAATATAAAAATGTCCTAGTAAAAAATATGGCAAAGGTTACTAGTCTTAGGCTGTTAAGGGTTGAATTTTTTTAAATGATAATCGATTAAATGTTTGAGAAATGTTTTAAACTTGCATTTTTGTATTGTATAGTACACTTTTGTTGTATATAGTATAAACTGGCGGGTTTATTGGCATGTATCAATATCTTCCAACCAACAAGAAAGTTGTAACTTTAATGACAAACTTTAGTGAAAACCAGACATATAATCGTTTTAAATTATATTAGATACCAGCGGGAATCGAATCAATAACTCCCGGGTGAGAAGAGAGGTGTCTAACCACCTAGGCTTCGGAAGTTGATTTTTACAATGTGCTATATTACAATTTAATATAGTTGTTTTATTGTTACTTTATGATGTTTGAAAATTTAAAAACATTATTCTAACAAATAACAATAAAATTATATATTCTGTTTCACCTATTTACAAACCATACATTTAAAATCATCTCAAATGAATAGTCGATAAAGGGAAAAGTAAAACATAAAATTCACATTGAATATTGTTTCTACAAAATAAATGTAAAATTTCTCAAAACGATAAAGTATTTTTAATTATCACTTAAGTATGTGGTAATAATCAATTAAATTTCTAGTGTCTTTAGAATCTTTATTTGCACTTGTATTTTTTTCTCTCTCATTAGTTTAACAACTCAATAAACTACAAGAGGTCTCAACGTATGTTTATATATTAGTATATTTTCCTCAAGAGCTGTTATTACTTCAAACCAGCACCTGGATCTCAAGAGAAGTCGAACACATCATACTATTTCGTGACATCTCGAGAGGCTGTTTTTTTTTCATCAACATCGCTCATTAGTAAATCTATTAAGCAACATAACTGAACATGTATCGTAATCTACAAATCATCTAAAATATTCAAAAGATTTGTTAGAAAATATTTTTCTGAATACATATATCTTATTGCATTTTTTTTGCGCAGGCCTATCGTTGAACAGCTTACATCCGTGTAAAACAGATCGTGTTGCACCTTTTCTTAAAATATCGCGGTGGCTCGTCATTCCAACCACTTCCGTCGCAGTGCACGCTGGCAACAGCCGCTAACGATCGTTTGGTATTTCAAAACATTCCGTTACCAGTAACCATCCCCTCAGTATCGGCGTCCCAATCTTAAAGACCCCGCCTGGACATTTGTAACTTATTGTATTTTTATCAACCGGCGAGATCTCTTCGGATTAGGGGCGTCCGAACAACCGACCAGCTGGAGGCAGATGATAAAAACCCAAACGAAGAATTTCCTAGCTACGAAAATTTTCCTCCATTCCCTAAAAAGATATCGGCGAGATTACAGTCAGATCTCTGGACCCAATGATTGCTCTATAAGTCACGGAATCCGAAGAGATGAGAATTTAGCAAATCTTAGCCCCTCGGAGGCCTCCTAATCTCGCCTGACCTTTTCTTTATGCTCGAGCTTTATTGAAATCCATTTAGAATTTCTCCGCTCAGTCTTTTCGTAGTTCAATTATTTTAGTTTTACTTATCTTCCGCCTTTCTCGAAATGAAAACGAACATTATTGAAAACCCGCTTTGTGTGATAACCCGAAATCTAAATCCTTTTTTAGGTTATTTCGAATTTGCAATTTTATTCGAAATTTATTCAGGGACAATTTACATATTGACACTGATACCACGCGTAACATACAATACAATTTTGTAGAGATTTACATATTCAAAACAAAAACTTAATATCATACATTATCCCAAGTTATAAACCAAATATTATTTATACCGAAGATATTTTACAAACAGCAACATTTTATCCGATAAATAATAAATTGTAAAATATAATTCTCGGTATGTTTTACAGCGACAAATTTTAAATTTGATCAACGTATTTTGCTGTGTATTATGGGTGATCTCCAATCTTCAGTGATGCGTCAGTAAAATAAATAGAATTTTGATATAGAGTTCACCATAATCCTAAACAATCTTAAACACAACAATGAAAAGAAATGAACCCAAATTTCAAAACCCGAATAGCCCTATTGTTACGCAGCTGCATTGAAGGATGGAAAAGGATAAACAAAAATATTTGAACTGAGATTAAGAAAAAAAAAATCTTGAATTAGAAAAAAAGTTGATAGACATAAAAAAGCAAACAGTGCGGTCCAAAATCTTGTAGATATTTTGTGTATACACAGGAAAAGATGTTTTCACAAATCACTAGACTGTTAAATTTGTCGTCTGACTGTTTGCTCATGGTCTAGGAGCTACAGCTCGGATGCTCACCACAAGGCAGTACGAAACAATTAAGCTGAGAAAGATTGCATCAGTTATTATGTGGAGAGTGAATGAAGCAAAATCTGTAAGGCAAACAGACCATTGTGCTTAACAAATAGAATAAACAAGACGTGGACAAAAAATGGTGAATCGATTGAACGTAATCGGGCTTTGGTCGCATGACTAGGCAGGCGGTGCTTCAAATAGACATTCCGGAACAAATGCTTAACGAAACGGAGATGTTTCAACAGTCAAAGACTTATCAGATATCGGAGTTTGAGGGGCATGCATGAAAACGGACTAATCATCGGTGGAAGTTATTTGTACGGAAGGTTCTACAGAAATATCAATTTAACATTATTTGTTAGTCATGCTTTAATATCCTGTTTGATTTAATGATATGCCTTCAGATACTTGTATCGAATACAATATACTCGTACACAGTATAAGGATCGATTGGTTGAATCACATATTATACGTGTATTCACAAGAAGTTTTTAAAGTGTTTAAGATTTGTAAATGAAATAAACTGAAAATAATATAATATGAGAAATAAAAAAAATATTAGGTAATCAAACAATGTTTCACAAAAAATATTCTTTATTAAAATATTGCAATATATCCATTTTCATATTTTTAGAAAATTTTACATAAACATCCATCCTCAATCACACACGGGATTACTTTATTGAATGATTTTTCAGTAGTCAATACTTTCAACGGATTGATGAATAGATTGAGCATGTTGTAGGTATTTGTAGATATAACAAAGCTATTACAGGAAAGCATGAACTATTATTTTCAACAAATTAATTTTTATTATTATTATCTTAAACTATTGTTATTTTTTTTATGGCGTATGATGTAATTGTACAAATTTCTAAGTCAGTACACCGATCCGAACATCTATTGAACAGTTATTTCCCAAAAATCTCTCCGCTCTTGGCCGAAATTGTCCCATGCCTCCCTCATCCCTCATCCCTCAGCCCCCAACTGTTGAAGCGTGTATATCGGTACCAGTTCGAACAGCATTTAGTATTGTTTGCGCTCCCCTGAAGATGAGGTGAAAGCCTTGAAACCGGTAGGGTTATACCGTCACAAAAAAGTGGAATAAACAGTGTTTGATAAAAATAAATTACAAAATTTTTGTAGTGACTACGATACAGAAAGTCGTCGGTTCGAAGCCCACTCCAGATATCTCGTTTTTTTTTACTACTCATAAAATTATATAATTTTTGTTGTAAACAGTACAACCTCGCGAGTTAATCGCCATGTGGTAATATTTTCTCAGCAACCAGAATGATCTTAAAGAGGCTTTGAATGAAAGTCAGAATAATGCCGATTTTCAAAAATTGTTTACCAACGAGAATCGAATACGCGTCCCCCAGATCGAAAGACAGATGTCTCACTAACTAGTCCACGGTGATCGTTATTTTTTTTTGTTTAATATTGTATTTCCATTGCATGCTTGTTGCATTTTAGCAATCTCTTTCAACCGACCTGAAAGACGTTTAAGAGTTCTTAAGTGAACAACAGAAAGAAATGCCTTTTTTTTAATCTTGGTTCCAACGGGGATCGAACCCGCAACTCCCGGGCTGGAATACAGGTGTCTTACCAACTATGCCACGGAAGGCATATCCTGTATACCGAAGCCTGTAAATGTTGAATCTTAGTGAAAGTCATAACTTTCTATCTACAATTTTTTTCTAGTTAAATGTAATAAAACTTGAACTGGATTCGCTACTCGTATACGACTATTCTTAAAAACTAATCAAAATAAAAACGGTTTATTTGTGAACGGTACAAATTTGTTTGGAAAGGAGATCGTTATTTTTTATTAGCAATAGTTTTTTATTATAATCCACAATACTGGGGTGATATTTGGTCAAGGAAACGTTCTTACGTCACATAACTAGGGTTTAATAACTAGTAATAGACTTCACAACTGGCAAAATAATAATCAGCTTGGAGTAAAAAGCAAAATTATCCGGGCGATTTACCGCCAAGTGCTCGCAAAGTAAATTAATACGCTGGAAATAAAGACCTTTTCTGACCACAAAGCAACAATCGCTCTATTTAAATACAAAAAGACAAAAGGTACAATGTACCAACACTCAGGCAAAATAACAGTGTTTTAACTTTTTTGAATGGGGTCGCGCTTGATCGGGCAGAACTATCCAGGATCGAACTCAACTATTAATTTGGTGACATATTTCCTATCACTTGAACTATTGTTGTTTATTTTAGTAAACATTCTTTATATAAGGACGAAACACCAAATATCGAGATACAAGTATCCCCATACCTTTCTATACATGCAAATCACTTTCAACTCGTCTGCATTCATTCCTCTCCTGTTTCTCATGTCTTACCATTATCTTAGTTCAAATTTCTCCAACTATCTCATTCCACTTTTTCCTCGGTCTACATCTTCCTCGCTCTACAACAATTTCAAACATGTATATTTGTTTCGTAAGTATTATCTTTCCCAACTCATTTTATCAATGTGACCAAAACTATCTCAAAATTCCTTACTTAATTCCACGTAACACGTCCTAATCTAGCAAAATGTTATCCTTTTTCCTAGATAATACAATTAATGCCTGATGAGGACCTCAGCAAACCCTAAGATATTTCCTCTGCTTTCGGAGTAGATCTGATTGACAGCTATATCAGACATAGGCAATTGCGGCTCCGAGAGCCGCATGTGGCTCTTCGTTGGCTTAAGTGCGGCTCCCAATGTCTCTTATAAAAATATAGATACTTTCTTTCCCCATTATACTTGTATTTTCGCGATTTTCCTTTCTAAATGTTGTAAGTGACAAGATGCGCATGTATGAATGCAACTGTCAAAGACAAAAGCAAGTATTGATGTATACGTGTGTGCTGTGATTTCAATGTGTAGGGTGCGCGCGCATCTCCTGCCTCTTTGTGTGCGCAAACCACGCAAACCGTATTCTGCGTTATTTTTATATTTTCTTACATGTGTATTTTTTTATACTTTATATAGCAATTAAGATTTGTGTAGAATATGTAATAAATTTGAATTTGTGTATCTAAAACTACGTGAGAACGTGACTATGGTGTGGCTCTTTATATGAATCTCAATTTGACTCTCTTTGTGTCAATTTTCTTTATGCACAAAATTTTCAATATACAAAAAATGAATAGTCCTTCTCGTCTAGACTTTTAATCTCTCGAAATTTCTTGTTGTGTCATATCGGTGTACCAAATTTTCATATTAGTGGCACAGAATAATCGAATCATTTTTGTACAAGCTTCAGGCATTCGTACTTTTCAACCACGATGTTTATACAGGCAACTCTGAGGCATCAAATTTCCTCAATTTTGTCGTGAATCTTTACTTGATACTATAATTTAACACTAAAATTACATATTGACTTTTAAAAATAATTTAAGATTTTCTTAATTGTGCACAGTGGTGTGCTAGTGTCCACGAGCATCGAAAGGATGAAGAATAAATGTGGTAGAAATACGTACCTTGTATAGAATATATTATAGAATTACGAATGATCAGATAAAGACTTACTGTACTTGAGAGATGGAAGCTATGTACGAGTATAATAAGAATCAAGATGTTTCGACTGCATTGAAAAAATGATTTGCAAAAACTTACGAAACACATATAGGTCTCTAAAATGAGTGGAAAGAGTAAAACATAGGTTGAGAAAGGAGATATTTTGAGATATTACACCTGAAGTAAAGAAAAGAAGTATGAAGATCAGAAGAACACATATGACTAAGTGCATATATGTTGAGATGAGGGATGTTTACATGGATAATAAATCGTGGAGATATGTCCTCTCTGCCTAAGGACATGGCTTTATGGCATGTGTACATTTGTGTTTTGAACTATTTATTTCCAGTATATTAAATAATTGATGGTCTCAGTTCTGCTCTGTAACCAAGAGATCAAACAATAGGTGCAGCACCATGAAATGAACTAAAAAACACAACATACGTATCGGTCCAGCTGCTCGATTTCGGTCACCTTCCTCATCCTTTTCATTATAATGATTAATTAAGTTTTTCAAATATATCTTTCTCAATAATCTAATTTATTTTTTATTAGATTTAATAGATGTTTGGCTTAAGACCGAAATTACTTTTGTTAGAATAATAACTTGTACTCGTATACCTATGAGCAGTAAAGTATCTTTTAGGATTAAAAAAAGTATCCTGACTACCTACTTCAAATGGACATAGCTTTCTCTCCGTATAGCACTCACCGTTTCCTCCCAGTTTTCTTATACTCCAAGATCCTACCACACGCTATCTAAAAGTGTCTCTCTCGTTCTGCTAAATTACTTTATTCTGTGTTGTTAGGCTTGATAATGATCTTCGTTGACCATGTCAACTAGGGCATGCTCACATGGTCCATCCATGCCAAACAATTTGACCTTATATCGCTGGCGATTAATGGTTGACCAAAAAAACTGCCACAACTAATCTAGGAATAATTATTTCTCATTTTATTATAATTTTGTATTAAGATCCCTTTTCGTATTTGTTTTGATTTTCGAAGTTTTTTTAATTGTAGTCATTGCAATCGAAGAGACGTAATATTTTTTTTATTTTTTGAGCTGTACCAGGCCTTGTCCCAGAATACCAAACTGAAAATATACGAGTATAACTCGATCAACTTATCTGTAGTAAAGGTTACTAAGCTTCGAAAACAGAATTTTACAAAAAATACCTCACCTAAAATAGGATGCAGGAGAGTGCAAACTGAGATCTCATGAAGAAACTCTAAAAATAATGAGATAATTACTTATTAACGACAGGTTGGCATTAATAGATCATGTAGGCATTAATAGATCATGTAAGCCTCGGTCAACAATGATCAATATGCAAGTCCAACAACATGGACGAAAGTCGACCGAGACAGAGACTTTAATGTAGGTTTTAAAAACTTAGAAAGCTTTTTTGGTGAGAAAAAATAGTAATTATAGAAACATTGAGGGGTTTCGTGTTCCAGAGACAGAGGCATCTAAAGTTCGTGTAATTTGCACATATACTCGTAACCACATATGCAAATCACACAAACGTTGTACTCGTATGTGCAAATTTTATTCGTATTTCGAACGTTCTGGGACAAAATATGGGGTCTTAGAATAAAAGTATATATAAATGGCAAAATCAATCTACACTCCATAGTAATAATAATAATCGGGCAATTGATATAGCGCCGTTTAGAGAGCAGACTCTCCTTAAGGGCGATCTTACTAGGAGTTCGAACCTTTTGCTATTAACAGATTATAAATATTAAACAAAAAAACTTGAGGGTAATAATAAGAAGGTGGGAGCTACGGGGCTACATTAAACAAGGAACTTCCCCGCATCTGCATATGTTTAAAAATACATATTTGGTAAGAAAACCGATAAACTAACCAAGAGAAGACAAACTACAAAGAAACTTTCGTAATTTTTTCAGTATGTGATTGTAACACATTCGGTGGAGTGTAATGTATGTGTGTAGTGGAGTGTAGTGTATGTGTGTAGTGAAGTGTAGTGTGTGTGTGTAGTGGAGTGTAGTGTATGTGTGTAGTGTAATGTAGTGTATGTGTGTAGTGGAGTGCAGTGTATATGTGTAGTGGAGTGTGGTATATGTATGTAGTGGAGTGTAGTGTATGTGTGTAGTGGAGTGTGGTATATGTGTGTAGTGGAGTGTAGTGTGTGCGTGTAGTGGAGTGTAGTGTATGTGTGTAGTGGAGTGTAGTGTATATGTGTAGTGTAATGTAGTGTATGTGTGTAGTGGAGTGTAGTGTATGTGTGTAGAGTTCATATGTAAAATACTCGTAGATTTGGATAAAATTTCCCAAAAAATGGATGTCTTCAAGTGCTTCCTAAAACTACACACACCACCCATATCTTGAACATTTTGAGGCAGACAAAATTTTTAAATATTCCTTTGAACGAACGTTAACTAATAGCTCATCAGTTATTAAGCAATAATAATGTGACTGCAGTAATAACAAAATTAATTCATTAAATTGACGAAAAATAGACTGTTATCGAGTAAAACCAATAAAACAAATAACTGAAATTAGAAAACTGTGCACTGCTTCTATTATGCAAACGTTTACGCTTACATGCTATTAAAAATTCAAAGACCAGAAAGGCAGGTGGACCTGACGAAATCTCCATGGAGGTTATCAAGCTGATTAATGAAAATAATGTTGACTGCTTACTCAAACTATTTAACAATATATATGACACAGGGATTATCCCCCAAGATTGGTTAACATCATTATTTATTACTATACCCAAAAAACCAAACCCAAGAAAATGTAATGACTATCGTCTTATAAGCCTTATGAGTCATATACTTAAACTATTTCTGAAGATTATACATGCAAGAATAAGACTGAAATGCGAGCAAGACCTGGATGATACCCAGTTTGGGTTCAGAAATGGCTTCGGTACCCGCGAAGCGTTGACTACAATAAATGTTTTACTCCAGAAATGCCATGATCAAAGAAAAAATGTTTATAGTTGCTTTATTGATTATGAAAAAGCATTTGACAGAGTCAAACACACAGAGTTGATAAAATTGCTTCAAAGATGTAATGTAGATGATAAGGATGTGAGAGTGATTAAAAATCTGTACCGGGACCAAAACGCTGTTATCAGACTTGAAAATGGAACCACTTCACAAAGTATTCCCATTCAGCGTGGAGTTGGACAAGGATGTGTACTCTCACCTACTTTGTTCAACATGTACTCTGACTTTGTCTTCAAGCAGGCGCTGACTGATATAGATATCGGCGTCAAGGTCAACGGTGTAGTCATCAATAACATTAGATATGCTGATGACACGGTTCTACTGGCAGATGGTATAGAAGACCTTCAACAGCTTTTGGATAGGATCAGTTCCACCGGTGAGCATTATGGTTTGAACATTAATGTCAGCAAAACTAAGCTGATGATTTTCAGTCGAGAAAGTCATCCAAATGCAAATCTTCGGCTGGGTGGTGTCAATATTGAAAGGGTAAAGCAGTTTAAGTACTTGGGCAGCATCATCACTGAGAATCTGGACCCCGATATAGAAATTAAATGTAGAATAGAAGCAGCTCGTGCAGCTTTTAATAAAATGAAAAATCTTCTCTGCAACGATAATATAAATTTGAAGCTCAGACAAAGAATGATCAAGTGTTATGTGTGGTCAGTTTTGCTTTATGGTGTCGAGGCATGGACCCTCAAAGTTAATATCATTAACCGCTTGGAGGCTTTTGAAATGTGGATCCACCGAAGGATGCTAAGAATATCCTGGACTGACATGATTAGCAACGTTGAAGTATTGCGTAGAGCAAATACACAGAGAGAATTGTTCACAACAATCAAGCTCCGTAAGACTTCATATTTTGGCCACATAATGAGAGGTGAAAAGTATGCAATCCTACAACTTGTCATAAAGGGGAAGATTGAGGGTCGTAGAGGAGTTGGAAGAAGGCAGCACTCCTGGCTTCGGAACATTAGAGAATGGACCGGGATGAGAGGTGTGGAGGAGCTGTTCCGTGCTGCCCAGGACAGACAAGGTTTCTCCCAAGTGATCGTCAACGTCGGGGGGACCCGGCAGGACACATGAAGAAGAAGAAGAAGAAGTGCACTGCTTCAGAAATACCCTAATAGCCAAAAATTTAATAAACCATAATTCACTTGAAAAAAATTAACATAGAATGACAATTAATGTCTGGCATGTATTCGTATACTGATCGAGCTAATGATGATAATGCTAATGGATATATTTCATTCACTTAATATTTATTAACCTTCTTGGCCTAGTTGGTAGAACGCACATCTTCCAACCTTTGAAACACTAATTTTAAAATAATTAGAATATATGAAATACGCGCTCTTCAAATTTCATGAATTTTGCGGCAGACAGTAAATTATTTCGTTAGAATCTGTTATTCTCAAAAGCATATCCTCATTTTACGTTGAATTTTAGCTGGTAAATTACGTTGTGTTTATTGAATATATAATAACAAGATTAAACCCCGGCTTGACAATATAATTGACTGGTAATCATTCCTATTAATATCGAAACAGGGTAGAGGCAAACCGCTCAGTTAACGCTCCACGGACGCTTACGGCCGGCTTTGTCAGCAAATTGCTCGCATAATACATACATTGTCGAGCTAGAGCTCAAACCTAACCGAGACGCAAACCATACAATACTATGCTCTGGTCTTTTTAAAGATGCACTTTTTTTGCTTTCGTGAAAAATAATGTCGAGCACGCAGTTAGATTAAAGAGTTCATATTTTTGTGAACCAAAAACTGGACAGAAAGCCCATATGTTTGCGTACATATATCGTACCATCAAACCATTTTCCTGTTGGGTTAGACAGAGAGAAAAGATCGCCAAAATTTCTTATCACGATACACAAATAGTTCGCCTCTTCCACATCCTTACATCGTCTCATGCAACTTCTGCGATTTCTCTGACTTGAAACATTTCCTACTATCAAAATATAATTCACTAGATCCAACTACACTTTCCTTGGTCTTCCGTTACCACACATTTCACTCACATTTGAACTGTGTATTTATTTTGTAAGTCTTTCTTCGTTCATTTGTTCCACATGCCCAAACCATCTCACAGTACTCTTCTTCATCTTACTCAACACATCCCTCTTAAGTTCACATTTTCCCTAGTCACTTCATTCCATATTCTGTTATACCATACATTGCACTGTATATTTTTGTTTTTTTTTTATATTTCTTCATTTATTCGTTCTACATGCTTAACTCTTTCACTGCTGATACAAAATGAATGACAACCAAATCGGTGCTCAATATATTTGATTAATAAAAACTAGTTTCAACCCGTGAAATATTCACGAAAGTAAAATAAATTCTATATTTATGAAAACGTCCGAATGCGATGGATTCTTTCGAAGTAATGAACGAATATTGTATGCTGATGTAATACACTAACAATATTTGGCATGGACACGCCGCGCGTGTTCTGAGCATGAAGTAGATGTTCACATGGACACGCCAGGCGTGTTCTCAGCATTGGACGAGTTAAACTATATTAAAGTGATCTTCTTGATCGTATTTAATACATCAGACATTAGTTTACATTCGTCCTTTATCACTTCATCTCGTCTTCTGTCATACGTTGTCTCCTTTTTGGATCCTTTTAGTATTTTTCCACATCCACGTTTACTTCTATACACCAAAGTTGGTGAATACTGATGTGAACAATCATATATTAAAATAAACAATTTTATTTTTTTAACTAATAGGTAATGACACATTCTCCATGAGACAAAACAAGAATACTTCCAGCCCAGCCCGGAGGTTCGTGTTCGATTCGCGTTGAAACTCAGATTATTTTACTAGAAGCCTCAAACATCAATGCAGCCCAAGTCACAGTTGAAGAAATGTGTAATAAAAAACGGATTGTTAGTTAGGAATTCCAGTCGAAGAGTGTAAAATATAAGTGAAAGCAATGTCAACGGAAAAATGTCAGTAGAGAATCAAATATATGTGAAAACAGTGTGGACGTAGAGATGGGATGTTGTTTTGGAGATATCGAGGAAGTATCGCGTCCTTAAGAACTGTCTTCGAAAGCAGTGCGGTGGGTCCACACATTCAACCTGTAGGGCATTTGTTGACGTAGATTTCATAGCTCCAACTATAATTCGAAGAACCTTAAATTGAATAAGGTCTAGTTTATAGAAGATAACATATATTTGAAAGTAGGGTTTTTCAAAACTTCAGTTCGTTTTCAATATAGCTGCTAGCTGCTAGGCTGATCCATGGCAGTCATAAATATAATCATATTACTCCGTTTCTAAAAAGTCGTGAATGGATTGATTTCAAACTGTGCCTTTTTATATTCCCTTAATGTGATGTCTCTATTCTACCTGTCGTATCTATATCTAAGTCCATCTCATGTTCATCGACTAAAGTAATTTCACTGAATCGTTCTATTAGAACGGGATAATAGGGTTTTGACATTACTGGTCCCATGGCGTAAAATCGTCTGCTTCTAATTATTTATTTATTAGAGATATGGGTGGCATATGCAGCTTCAGGAAATAGTTAAAAACAACCGGTTTTGGAAGATTTCAACGAAATATATTATTATATTGTATATGAGGACTATACACATACATTACACTCCACTTCAAGCCGAATGTATTATTTTCACATATCAGAAGATCTAGAAAGATTTCTTTGTAATTTATCAGCGGTTTTCTTACCAAATATATTTTTCTAAACATGGCAAAAGCTGAAAAGTACCCTGACTGTAGCTACCATCTTTCTATCCTTACACTCGACTGTTAATATTTTTAATCTCTCCATAGTAGTGTATTCGAATACCAAGTGATAGCGCCATTGAGGAAAGTTTGCTCTGTAAGCGGCGCTATATAAATTGTCATTTTATTATTATTACTCCTTCCGATTATCAAATTTAAGAGAAACTTTTACCCTTTATAATAAAACAACAACGAAAAAAAATATTTATTTTTATTACAGTATATGCATATCATTTCATCTCACAGTTCAAAGATTCTTTTTATTTCTTTCGGCTGTAGCAAGATCTCGTCTGAAACTGATCACAAACAAGGCATAGAGATGTTATCTAAAACAATAAACGCAATAAAATATTATACCCTCATCGCAGAGATACGAGCAGTAATATGATGAAATATCACAAGCTATAAATGTAAGCTACCATCTGAGTTATTAGCCCATCTATAAAAAGACTACTTAAATTGCTTAACAACTTGTATTATTTTTACGACGAGCTTGTTAAATAAATGTAGAAGTCTTTTTTACGAATAAAATAATATTTCTAAGCAATTTATCTGTGTATCTGAGACTGTCGTATATCAGCAAGGTACTCGTATCATACATCTGCATCAAACCAAATTGTTCCAGACAATCTTTAGTTTCATTTTTCCTCTCTCGTGTTGATTGTAGCACAGGTCCAGTTTAAGGATATACAGTCAAGTCACTGCATTTATGAACCTAATGCAAATGTCTCAGCAAAGAATGGAGAGATCGTCCACTCGTTATTTGCTGAATCGTTAATACTCGCACAAAAGTTAATTTGCAAGTTCTTATTGGTGAAAGGGTAAAAACCAACCTATTTAATATAAACCATTGCTTTCTTAGGAAGGGAAAGTCCAAGAAGCTCTAAGTTACCAACACCAAAAAGCTCTTATTTGTTCAGTATTCTGCATTTTATAATGAGGTATTTCTTTAATTAATTCGTGATGTATTGTACATATTTTTACGTATTTTGTTACCAATATTCTGCATTTAATAACCAATCAATGGTATTCTCGATATCTTTCTTTAAATCAGTTTTAACCAGTTCCATCTCTTCTACACTCAAGAGTCAGTAAGATCACGACAATTGAATCAATTCAGTTAAATCATGACAAACAGTGGCGCTCGCCAGCTTGCATAAAAAATTAACACACAATTTAAGGGCGTCCAAATAATAATTTGTGAAATATAGGTGAAATACTACATTTATACTCATGAATCCAAGTTTATGTATTCGTACGTATATACTCATGAATCTAAATGTATATAGGTGAATGTGACATTCACTAATTATATTTTTATTCATTACGTCTGAATACCCACTATATGACAGGTTCACTCAAGAAACTTAATCAACTAGAAAAGGAAAATTAAATTAAATAAAAATACAAAACAAAATTTCTTAATCACATGTTTCATTATTAGTAATAAAATAATCATTTTAAACTTTGATCAAGATCATTATCTCTTATGACTTTATAAAGTATTTTAACTTTATGCTCTTAACCTGATTATCGTTTGAATAAACTCTTATTTGCTCTTATTTCAATTTTTTTCTATTACCATATTGCTTTAATAGTAGATATATTATTATTGTCACTCAAAATGTAATAAACGAAATTCAATTAGTTTATTGATTTAATTTTTATGCTGTAAAATTCCACTTTAAAACAGATTGATTTGACACTTAAATGTGAAAAAATTCTTCACTGTCAGTTTAAAATTGTGTTTGTAAAGCAAAACACACCTGTCACTTTAATTTAAGTTATGGTCGGCAATTTTTTCACATTTAAGTATTAAATCATTCTGTTTCAATTGGATTATGAATTAATTGCATAAATGAAATAAAAATTGTTCATTAAATTTAAGCGACAAATAAAAAATCAATGTAGGCTAAAAATACATTTCGAGGATTTATAAAAAACTTTGACGGGCCCGAATAACTGATAAATATTAAATATGTTAACTTAAACCTAAAACATAATGGAGCTGAATAGGTTGTCATTAAATTAATAATAAAGCTAAGTTGTCCTTTAGCTTCACAATCGGTATACACAATATTTGTTGTGCAAATTTGGCCTCTAAATATGTAATTACTTATTCATTGCGACACCCCACCCATGTACTCCTAACTAGAAGGGCATTATTTAACAACACTAACAAAAAACACCCCAAAAACCTCTTTTAAATTTTTCAAACAATGTGTACAGGACGATCTCCGTTCCCTTATTGGTATGACTTATCTTTCAACCGATTTCTGTTAGAGCCTAGGTTAAAAAAGGGTTTTTAATCTGGTTTTCCACTTAAGCCAATGTACTATCTTCCTGGTTAATTGAAAGAGATTGGCACATGGCAATATGGGAGTGTTTTACTTTATACGTTATACAACGTCCAAGTTTTGCTTTATACGAGTACAACGTCGTCGTCGTTGCTGGCGCCTGTGTCATTTGATGGGAGTAGCAAAACGTTTATACAACGAAAGTGTAATAAAATACAAAACAATACATTTTTGTACAGTACACGCTAATATTTATTTATTACACCGTTAACTTTTGTTGACTTTTTTATGATATCTATCAATGAAACTGAAGCTATAAAAATATAAATTACATGTTATATAGTATCGTGTATAGCAGGCATATCATTTGTTTGAAATGTGGATGCAAAATGGATAAAATCCAGCCTGCTAAATATATGTGTATATTTTTAGTTCATTTGAAATACCGAATGAGAATACTTCACTCACGTTATATGAACTTTAATGTGCAAAAACATCCATTATAAAAATTGCACAGTTGGGATAATTTTTAATATCGAGTAGCAACATAAATACCGAGTGACACAAAAGTGGTCAACTGATTTGATGCACCTATTATTTGGAAATTATTTACATAACTATATGCCGTTTAAAAAATGTTCATTAAATTTAGATTTTGATTTATTTTTCTCGTAATATCCATCAAACAATCGCGTATGGCCGCTGTACAAACTTGAACTTTTGTGTGGCGTTTGAGACGACTTTTGTGGCAAATTTGGTACCTCTCTTCCCTGGAATTTGAAAGTTCGATTCCCGTTAGCACCCAGATTTTTTTTAAAGTTAATTTGCGCATCCCACATTTTTGATGGGTTGAAAAAAAATTACAACATTGCAATAAACTCACCAGGTTGTATTTCATACAAAGAAAATGTAATATAATGAAATTAAAAATAAAAACAAATCTATCCTGCATGCGCAAAAATATCAATCCATTTAAATTAGTATACGAGTATCAAGCTTTCAATTTATTGTTTCAAAAAATATTGTTCAATACGAACTCATGTAAAGCGATGATGTTTCTTTAATTATCTAAAAACAAGTAAAATATGGGTTAGACCCTTTTTACATAATAACGTCCTAATATGTCATACATTTAAAGTAACTGTACGATTAATATTTCTGGGAATTCCCAATTTTTTATATTAATATTACGATAAAAATGGATAATTATCCAAATCAGATTATAAGTGTTGTTAAGACGTAGTTTTTACTTTGACTTGGCAGCTGTAATTAGGATAGCAGTATATGATAATACAGTTACAAATGATCAGATAAAAGGAAATTGTTCAAATATTGTTTATCTGATATGAATTAAAGGCGACAAAGATGTAGATCATAGAAATAATGAAGAAAATAGCCGAAAAAAATATGACTGAGGGAAAGGTTATATGTATGAGGAATAGAAGAGCATATATGATTTGCTATGGATGTGGAAGAGGGAAATACTGTAGGCGTGGATATAAATACGTAAAGATCTGTCCTATCTGCCTGGTCTAAAAGGGTATCATAACACGATTATGTATCTGTATGTTTACCTTATTGAAGCATATTTTCATAATTTTTTCTACATCTCATTTATTATGAAAAAAAATTATTCGGAAAATCGTTGAAAATATTTCAACAGAAGGAAATATGAGAAATATGAAAACATGTATGGTGATAGATGTGGATATCAACGAAGCATAATGTATGTACGTGGATAAAAAGGTGTGAAAATCTATTTTCCAAGCCGTGATATGATGGTATATATATATAATTAGGAACAGGCAAAATACTATTTTACTGGGGATACAAAAAAATTAAAGACAACAAACTTAGATACATAAAATTAAGTATCCACTTTAATATACCTATTTTTTGTTGATTTTCGTCTTGTTTTCATAAACTGTGGTATGTTTTCATAATACTCATATAATTTATCATGTACGTAAATAAATAAATAAAATTAATCTATGCAATTTTTCATTTTTCGTTTTGTTTTCTGGTGCATGCAATAACATAGATAACAACATAGATATCATTTATATCCCAAAAATGCAATAGTTTATTTACTTCTCCTAATACGAGGATATTCAAGATACAGTATTCCTTACGACGTTAAAAGTTACCGAGTTTCAAAATATCATTCAGTAACGGAAGTCACTCAAAAGGCAAAAAAAAATTGTCACCCTACCTACATTCAATCCTCTTAAAGCTCATGTTTTAGTTATATTTATCTTAAAATTATCTTGTTTATTAATTCACCATTTCGAAACAACCATATTTTAACAAAGGTAAGCCATTTTTTACCCGTCCATTATTTGCAGGTAATTTTTTCCTGAAGATAACGCAAAACACATGTTTCTTGTGAATCAAATGTTTGAAATATTTAATATGACCTCATCAAGTTGAACATATTTTAAAGCGTAGTTTTTTACTTCAATCTTTAAAAAGAAAACAAAGTATTTATAAGAATTAAGTAATTATTTTTATAAAAAAAAAATGTTCATTTATTTTTTTATTTTATATATGATACAGATTTAACGCAAATACATGAAATAACAAGAAAAAATGTTAAATAATGAAAATTCTAAATATAGGATAGTGACAAAAGGGAAAAATGATACTCATGTTTCCGCGTGAAGTGACTCAGTTATATCTACAAAGTTTATTAACGAATTTAATCCTTAATTTATCTACCGAGATGTGGAAGATACCGATTTCGGAAAATTATTTCAACGATATCATTCCATATGTGAGTAGTTATACTCTAAATAGCTCAGTTTGTTAAAACGGCATCGAAAATAACATTCATTCATGATGGTGTAAATAATAGGATGGACAATTAATGTCCGATATATTAATCAAAAGTTTGTCAATCAACGAAGGGTTTGCTCTCTTTTCCGAAAGCAATTTATATATGTACGAGTATAAGCAGGTGCGTAGATCTCTTTTCACCCTTAAGTAGTAATATCCAAGCACACCTATTAAAAACATTGGGATAGAGCCATGGGTAAAATACATACCTTTGTAATAAAGGTCTCACAGAAATGTATTTTAGACAAACTCAACAATCAAGGTGATAAGTGAAAATCGATCGCATATCTGAAGTTAGTAAAAGATCCTAATTTCAACAATTGTTAAGAAAGCTTTGGAACTTTCTGTCAGGTTCTTAACTCAAAAACTATATTTTCCGCAGGATTGTGACTTACACTGCATGTCTGATATAGCGAAAGAGATTGATAGATTAACTCGATTCTCTTCAAAATGTTTGTCTAAGATTTTTCTTACATCTGAGAAAATACGACCATATCACTTAATTTCAGAAAGAACTTAATTATTAGAATGTGAGAAATAGACGCAGAATTTGCATATATCAATGTCTTTCCGATCATAGACTTCCTCATCATGAATTAATTCCCAGTTGATCGCTTTTCTCATTTTACGTCGTTCTTAACTTTCCACACAATGAGACTCTGTACCATTTACAAACTAATGTGACACTCGCTCCGTTATTGACTTGTTTTAAAAAGGTATTAAAACTTCCCTTATTTTTAAGTTAGTAATGTTGTTTGATTCACCCCCGATTTTACTTTTCTCTGCAGCATCCCTTCCCTTGATTGACGATATCTCGTTTATTATTATTCTTTATATTGTTCATGAATTAAATGTAACTTGTAACTTATTTTATATAGTTATAAGCCCGCCAGATTGCTAAACAATCCAGAGTTAAATAAATACGATTATATCGTAACCATGTACTCAACATTCCTAATGTATTCTAAAGTGTTAGTAGTAAATTTTATATTTCTCATTTCTTCGAGTAATATTGTTAGGCTATTGCTCGGCCAGACAATAAATAACAACGCATCGCTCCAGTCAGCATCGAACTCCTAAGGAAGTGAGCCGTACTCTGACGGAACTGGTCGAGACAAAAATTTGGCAAAATTTACATTCAAATCAAACCAATATGGAATTGGATGTCAGCAAGTTGAAAAACTGAATTTACTTTTGTCACCGAGTGATTTTTAAACTCAATTTATTTCATGTCGTATCTATTAAGTTTTTTTATCTCACATTTATCATTGTTTTAATAGATCGTTGTTCTCGAACATTTAACATTCTTGATCACCTTGATTTCTATTGTCAAAATTTGGTATTTTTAATTCTCTCACGTAAGTATTTAGTTCTCGCACATCTAGCCCGTGGTACAATCTCGGCACAATAACTCACTGCTGTCTAACTAGGCAAGGCGAATCAGTTAGGAAAAACGGTGAGAAATTTTACTTTAAACTGTATCGTGATTTACTGTTTACTTTCAATTTTATGCACGATGTCAGTGTAACGATATAATTTCATAGTGCGGTAGAGATCAAATAGTTTGAAAATCAAATAAAATTCTTGGTCTCTTGGCGATTAACTGTACCAAATACTACGGCGGCAATGTCCCCCAACAGAGTTTTTATGGAATTTGTTTTTAACATCGATATGAAACTCGGGGGGTCTTGAATCAATTTCTAGTTGTGTATATATATAACTTATAAATTGATATTTATTAAATAAATGTCAATTTGTACGCATTAGAATCAAAATTGTGGTGTTTATAAGATTATATTTTAGCAAACTACTGTTGACTATAAATTCATTTCTAGCCCATCTTTATCCAAATTCTCACAATAGAAAATCAAACACACCCTTTTAAAAATATATGTGTGTGAAGTGTGCCCTTAGAACTTGAATTCACTTATCAGTACTTAACCAAATCGCTTAGTGGCCTCTAAAGTTGTTGTAGTTGACAGCATACGGAAGTAAGCTAATACTATGCTTGAAAAATTCTGACCAGGTCTTGTCTTCATACATCATATGTGCTTAACAATTCAAATTCTCCTTCATATCATAGTGAAAAATATAAATGTCTTTGATGGAGTTTGGAGAGACTTATTTGCTTACAAACGCACCACAAATCTTCATTAGCAGTCCATGAGGCGCGACTGGGGAACGAACTCGCAAGAGTTATCAGATATGCACCATCCTTATTCATGTTCAAAAGAGAATTGAAAGAATATTATGTTACTGAAAAAACCCTTTCATTCTAATTTATTCTGATTCCCTCCCTCTAGTTCTATCATTATTGTTTTAAGATTAGTCTTTTTTAACTTAATTTTTTTTTTAAATCTGTCAAAGATTCACCCAACTTGACATATCCAAGATAAGCTGGTTGATAGGAAGAAATTTATGTTTAGTAATAACCCTATCAGATGTTTTATGTTCAACCATGTCCATAAAATATTAAATAAATAAATATGCAAGTGCCAGAAAAAAAAATTGCCCTCACTTAGCAGTAGGTAGAAAATCGGTTAAGAATTCAATCGACGAATAAGAATTCACAATAGAATATTCAAAATCAGTCTGGAAGAAAGAAGATCAATAGATTGAAAGAAGTCGGGAAAGCAGATTGAGCGATTATGTGAGGGGAGGAGGCTGGGACTGGGCTATATAAGGAGAATGAGAAGACAGTGATGATGATAATGAAACAATTATCTCTACTTTGTTCCTGGCTCTATCATCTTATCATATAATTCTCGAAATTTTTCGTAAGGCATGCGCTTACACAGCATTTGTTGTAATTTTATGGCATTTTTGATCCCTGTCCATACTTTCCTTTATAAAATTCGGTTTTTTGCGTATTTTACCAGTTTCACTCAACACCTATCTTTTGATTGGTCAATTTTTGTCTGTTGATCATGAATGAACCAAGTAAAAATATAATCAAACTAAATATTTTTATGAAGCTCCGTCAAAAATGGGTTAGTTGGAAAACTTGGAAAACATTACGTATGTAGGTATGAAAAAACGGTGTCAATTAGAAATAAATTTATTTTGAATTAAGAAGATTAAGAAAGGAGATGCAATGCTCGAAATGGGAGCATTAGGATGGTTCGACCATGTAGAAAGAATGAATGATGAAAGATTTACAAAGATAATGTATACAAGAAGTAAAGAAGGTACAAGAAGCTTGGGTAGACGTGGTACGAAAACCAAATAAATCATATGCTGAAAACGGAAATAGTAAAAATCTTTTATGGAGACATGACGATATGAATGGACATGGCAGAAGGGAAAAATATGTTTTAGGGTGTAATTAGGTATGATGGTGATGATGAATTTATGTCACAACAACTTAAATATTACAAAAGTCTACTGAATTAACTAGTCGACAAAAATTTTGTCCACAAAAATTGTAAGATCAACCATAATATAAATATTTTTGCATTGAATGATTGCATTTAAATTCTAAGAAATAATTCAAGAACCCACATTTTATAGTATCGAGTCCATAAATATTCCCATTAAAACGAACACACCCACTACAGGATTGTCACATGATCTGTATCCCGGTCTCCCGCCCCTTCCCGATTGAAAAAACTAAATAAATTATCTTTTATCCCATGTGACGCGAATGAATGGGAGAAAACCGATCTGATTATACCTATACTTGGCCCAGGCGACATTATGGGACAATGGGACCCAAACAGACCGCAAACTAACCTACATCGTACTTGGGGCTCAATCAAAAACATGTGCCTACATTTTCGCGTCAATAATACAAAATTTTCAGAAGAAGGAAACATTTTTTGACATATTTAAATATCAAGAAAGAAAATAATAAAGTTGTCATTTCTATAGGGCTCAAGGGCGCAGAGAAGATTAATATTTTTATGAAGATGCTCAGAAGATTTCTTAGCGCTTCTCAGTGGAAGAAACAGTTTGTGCCATGTTCAAGGAGCAGCAATTAAGGAAGCGGTCTTGGAGCGTGCCAACACGAGAAGATTTGACAAGACTGTTTAGTGCTTATAACATTTTTTTTTAATTTTCAAAGTATATTTTAGACAATATAGGAGTTATATAAAAAATAATTTAAATCTCGAAAAAAAGTAAATAAACCATAAAAGAAATGAAAGATTTTTACTTCATCAAAACAACTTTTTTATTTGGCAATACATAACACAAAAATAAATATTTCTGATTTGAAACATGAAATTATTCTGTCCGTAGTTTTTTTTTATAATCGGTTAAAAAAACATTTCATGAAACTGGAATGAAATGTTTCCATAAACATGTTTCACTTCTTTAATTAATTAAATGGAATATAAGATTATTTTTTGTTGCTTTGTGAGATTTGTTTATATGTTGAGAATTCTTCTGAATGTTTTATTTATTTCCAATAATAATAGAAGATTTAAAATATTTTCAATATATCTTGAAATTTGCGAATAAATTGAGAAATACTAATAAAACAAAAATATAGTGCAAATGTGAGTGGAATGCGAGATAGAGAAAGACCTAAGAAAGTATGGTTGCATCAAGTAAATGATATATAAATGGAAGGAAACGTGAAAAGTTAGTGAAATCTTAGGAGTTGTATGAAATAATGTATGAATGTGGAAAAGGCGAAAGATGTATGTCGAGATAGAAAAGTATGGTGATCTATTCTCTCTCGAAAGGAAAATGGCGTGATGGTATATATTATGTAAGTTATCTTCACATTCCCGAAGCCAGAAAATGGCCTCTACAAGTATGTACAAAACCACACTGGTACTTTTTTTTTGGGTGTCATCGGTAAACGTGCCATATGCCCCTGAATGGCAAAAAATGATGTAACAAATGGACCACAGAGGTTTATTAATTAAGTTAAGTATTCTATATGTGGGCCTACGACAAAAAAAAAAGATAAACAATACAATTTTTTTAAGTTTAAATGTTCTACAGCTGAAATTGTAAAAGTTGTTTGAAAAAAGTAAGACTAATTTTAGACTTAAAGTAACATGCTTATATTAAAAAGCCAAATAAAAAGTAAGGTACTTTTAGACTAAAAGTAACATACTAATATTAAAAAGTAAGACTAATTTTAGACTTAAAGTAATATGCTGATATTAAAAAGCCAAATAAGAAGTTGTTACGACGTAACCTTATATATCTACTATTATGACGAAAAAAAACTCATTGTAGAGCATTTTCCAACATTGCTGTATAACCAATATTACTTATTATTACTTTATTTATTCACGACAAGAAATTTTATAATTACATAATTTATGAAAAAAAACATCAGGTAATTTAATGTGGACACACAATATTTATGAATCTGAGTGAATTGCTTTTCTTTTGTCATGTCCCCAGTAAACTAGGATTTTGCCTGTATCTTACTGGAGACATACCAGTATAAAAAACGTGGATAAATAAATTGATATTTTTGTCCGATTGTTGATTATACAATACCCTGTTGCTAACTCTCATCAACTTAATAAACTGTGAGACTCAATTACAAATGGGTATAGCACGCGAATCAAACGCCGCATACTTCATTATTCCAGAAAGACCAAAAAGTCCTCCCCACAATGTACCACGTATGATTACCAAGCTCAAGAGTTCACACAAACCTCTGCTACAAGTAATTCCTCCTGCAAGCCCAAGTATTCAAACTCATGCCGCAATAATAACCACACTCCGATATATTTAATATATTAAAGTACTCAGTCGGATATATAACATATGTTAAGTCTCTGTTAAAAAATATATAGGTAAATAATAAATATTTTTTTTATTTTAAATCTCACTTACCGCTGGTGGGCAAGTCATGTCAGGCCCATTGATCAGCAGTTGACAAGAAGAACACAATAATAGAGGAGATGTTTGTGCAACGCATTGTCGCTCGGGCTGGAAGTGGGCTTCGGGTCCTGCGGCCAGGAATAGACTTCCCTTAACAATGGACTGGAATAATTGCTATTCGCATTAGGGTGTGTTTGCAGTTATATAACAATATTTAACAATAATTTGTATTTATTTGAACCACTTGCAATTATCAAAAATATTCTAAAACGTTTAACTGTATCATAGAATTATTGAAAACTTCTCGACTCACAATTCTTAGTCGATTATTCCCTTAACTTTTTGCCCATTTACCGATTTCCAAACCAAAATAATTTTCCATTTACCAAAAATGCGTATTCATTCGCACTCTGAATTTTAGTTATATTTTGTAAATGTGAATGATTGAAATCGATCGAAAATAAATTACTGTACATTATAAGTATGCCACTTAAATAAAACAGAATCTTTCAAAAATATCGAATAAACACACCCCATAAGTGATTTTGGTGCAAAAATTTAAATCCTGTCTAGTTTTAAGAAAAATTACATTTAGCACTAGAAACCGCCAGGTACATATTGTATACAGCGTATTTTTCATGTTTTTTTTTAAGTTCACCGATTATTTTATAACATGTCAAATGAGGTCGTCCAGTTAGTTATTAGATGAATCCCGGTTTTAAAATCACTAGTTTAAAAGCTCTCCAACCATCTTCTTTCATTCGTTTCTCACTCACCATCTATAAAAATCAAATAAAGTTGTTTTGAAAGTCTTTAGTTTTATTTGCTAGTTTTGATAATAATAAAAAATAGTGGACGTTGTTTAAGATTCTGAATCCATCTTCAGAAGAGAAAATCTTCTCGCTGTCATTAATACCGATCACTTTCATCCAAGTTCAAAAATTATGATCGTCCTCCCATAAAACAAAAACTTTCCCCGTTGGTAATATTCTTCCGAGAAGCTCTTCCTAAAACGAATGGATGGAAATGTATGTTTATGTTTTAAATATTGTTTAGGGAAATTCAAAGAGAAATTTGTACCCAAAGCAGCCATTAGCCCCGCAAACTTCTCCGAAATTTATATTGAAAAGAACATTAATTTTAGTACCACTGTTTTTAAACTTTAAAGTATCGCCGGTTTTCATAAATTACAACTTGTTTATACACTGCTAGAACTGGAGCATTAATGACTATCAATCTCATAAAAAACCTTTTTTATATTTACGACTTCAAGTCCTTGTCCAAAATAATACCATTTTGAGCTCCATGGCTTGGAGATAGAACACTTATATTCCGTCTGGGGTTTTGGGTGTATTTATTAACTTTTCTTTGTATACAACACACTTGTGGCAATCTCTTCAGACCAGCCAAACAGAATTAAATAAAATTACTTTTACGTCAGGATTAAAATAAGTTTTGTGAAAGAAAAAAATTTAAAACTATACTAGAAACTGGATAGTTAGAAGAAATTGTTGTGTAACAATAAGCCCGCCATTTGTGTTATATTAAACCATATAAACAAAAGACTAAAAAAGTTAATATTTTTTTACATTTTGTATTATATAACACTTTCATTGTATATATATCCGAATAAAGTGCAACCTGGTAGGTTTATTGCCATGTGATAATATCTTCCAACCAACCAGAAAGGAGTTAAAAGGGTTTTAAATGAAAACCAGACTAGAACCATTTATGAAATAAATAAGGTTCCGACAGGATTCAATCCCGTAGCCCCCAGACTGAAAGACAAGTGTCTTATCAACTAAGCTATCGAGGATATGTTTATATTGCATTGCTTTAAAAACTATAAGTAATATGTTCAATAAACTATATTTGAATCTTAACATTCCAAAATATGTGCTTAATTCCTTCTAAAACAAAATCGTTTTATTGTCCTATACCGAATTAAAATATAATCAATAGAATTTTAAAATAAATCTTTCGAATATTTAGTCCATCCCTAGACAAGGTATTGTCAAGTCAAAACTCAGGTAAATAATAAAAATAATATCTTTCGTAACTAAATCTCAGCATGAAGAAATTTAACAATGATGGTTGACAGTATAAAAAAACCTTTCGTCCTCAGTTACACAATGCGGTTTTGTATAGTGTTTATTTCTCTTTTTCAAATAAATCGCTTGCGGAGTTTATCTTTTGGGAATTCATTATAAAAATAATCTTTATCCTGCACAGTCCCGCCTCGCTAAATTATTCCTAGGAGTTTTATAACAATGGAGATGTTGGTACAACCACATGTGGATTATTTGTGCAAATAATATTTATTATTGCTTGAATTGTGAGGGTGCTGTGAATTTGCGCAGATTGCTCTTGCTCTTGCAACAATTGATTCAGCATAAAATCATACATTTTTAGATAATGATGTTTTCTTAGCTGTTTGATATTTAGCAAATATTAATTTAAAGCTTTGGATAGGTTTCACTTAATATAGACATCTATCTTGAAAAATATAATACTCGTACTTGAAGGGATGTAAAGAATATACGAGTATTTATCAGTGTACTATATTATACTTCGTTTTCGTAGTATACATAATAATCTGGTGGATTTATTGCCAGGTGGCAATCTCTTCCAGCCAACCAAAAAAATATTTTTGCTGACACTTAAAAAAATAAAATCGCAAATGTCATGATTTGACCAATCACATAACACTATTTTGCCGCCCTCTTATTGATCAGTTAGAAATACGCGTACTTAATTTGATCTCTAGAAAAATATTCAACAGGCTTCATTCATCATATTTTGAACTGTAAGCTGATTAAAAAAAATATTTTGAAGGTCATTATAATTTTATGAAACAAAATAACTGATTTCCTCAATTTCTTATTTTATTTGAATTATAGTTTTGGTGAAAATCTGCTACTCAATTGTCATTAAGATATTTCAAGTGACATGTGAATTTCACTGATCAAAAATGTCCAACAAATTACATGTGTATTTTTTATGGTGCCCTCCACATATCCGTATTGATGGTGTGGACATCTTGAAGAGCGTCGTCAGGAGAAAATATTGCCTTCGGCTCCAGTTATCAAACCTTCGAGTCAAAAATCAGCGGAGTAGGCAAATAGCTCACAGTTCGCCGCCTCGAGTGTAGAAAATACTACCACAAGTGGGCAGGCAGCAATACTCGCAGACGTCTTGTGCGTGCTTGTGATCTTGCCAGACAAACTCTTTATTCATTCAAACTGGGGCTCGAATTAACTACTTAGTGAGAGTTCGACCTAACTACTTAGTGAGAATTTTATTCAGATTCCAAACTGCTAAATGAAGTAATTAAACTATGTGACTCCATTATTTGAGGAAACTACGACAAAACTGTTCGAAATTTTACATTAAATACTAATAACTTTAGTAAAAAAAGTTGTTAAGATTTGGTTTTAAAGTCTGACTATGGATTCGGTCCTGAGAGCCCTTTTTAACTTTTTTTTTTGGTACCATCGAGAATTTGAATACGAAGCCCCTGGTTAGAAGATCAACATCTTACACCACAGTGGTCATCATATGATCAAAAGCAACCTTAAAATAAATCAATGACATATTAATCTGTTCTTGACAATATTATATTTCTCAAAATATCTTAAAACATGTAAAACGTTAGATACTCGTATATACTCCTAGATCTATATTTATTCTTAATGTCCATTTCAGAACAAAATAATACAAATTAAATCCTCTTTTATGTTCACCTTCCCACTCAATCGAATCCAACACCTCAGTAACGCCACTGGTTATTTTTGATTCTGACGGGGTCCGTGATCTGTTGTCATACCGGGGATCTGGCACAATGACGGGAGTGCGTCATTAATCATTGATTTAATTAACAAAACAGACACTTGGCGCGCTTGTTCCGTGAAAGCCAAACCCCAGATTGATGTCCTGTCAAAATGTACTACTCCAGCTGGTTCGGTGTGATATCCAAAATCTGATGTGAAGCCTCCGTTTCGATTAGCATTATTATTAATTTTATAACACACGTTCTCAACCTTATTGATATTGAAGACCTATTCTCGAACTTATTAATGTTCCTTAAATCAAAATTACGTTTTATTTAATTAGTAAAACGACTCTCGTTTAATTATCAAATGTTTTTCGTGGGTGTTGTCTTCATCATCAAAGCGATGCCAAAAAAAACATTACCGGACATGATATTGTAACATGATAAAAAACATTACCGGACATGATATTGTAACATAACTGAAAATCAGCCATCATTTAAACCAACTCAATACAATTAAATTATTCTTAATTAGTGAAAAACTGAAGAGCCTTGGTATGACATCTGATTTTTATCCCGGGGGTTGCGGGTTCGAATCCTGTGGGAACATAGATTTTTTTCAAAAAGGTTTCATTTCAGGCATGTTCAACTTATTTCTGGTTGGTTGTTAAAGATGACCACGTGTGAATAAGCCTGTCAGGTTATACTGCGAAAGTGTAATATAATTTCATACAAAACAGTGGTGAAAATCTACGAACATATCTAATTATCGCTTTATCAGTGATTCTTAAATCAAAATGTTCTTTTCTACTTAAAAGTAAAACACATAAGTACCTTAAATATTTGTTGATATAAAGAAAAATTGATTTATATCGATCTTAAGTCATTTAGGATAATTATGCACAAATAAATATGCACTCAAAATTATATATTTAAAGATACGAATTAAATAAATAAGATTTAAGAAATAATTTAATTTTTTAGAAATCTAGAACCTTTTCAACTCTCATATTCAGTGGATATATAGATATAAAGAATATTAAACAAATAAGTCACTAATAACAATTAAGTCAAAATACAGCATGGGCAGTGCTTCTCAAATTTGGTCGGTCATTTGTTTTATTTCGTTGAAGTAATAAAAAAGAGGTAAATAAAAATCCTGTTATTTTTCCATGTGTTATTTCTTGATAGGACTCGCTCTTTACATATATGAAAATCCAGAATGTGGCTCTCGTTGACCTCACGTATACCCACCCCTGATATATAAAATAATGTGCAATCTCCAAATATTGGGCATGCGACAATAGTATTAGCAATTGTAGTCCCATGATGCATAAAATAATGTGCAATCTCCAAATATTGTGCATGCGACAATAGTATTAGCAATTGTAGACCCATGATGCATAAAATAATGTGCAATCTCCAAATATTGTGCATGCGACAATAGTATTAGCAATTGTAGACCCATGATGCATAAAATAATGTGCAATCTCCAAATATTGTGCATTCGACAATAGTATTTCGTTGTTTCTATCAACGATCATGATTTTGCTTTTAATTTATTAATTTTGAGTCCCATTAGAGCTTTTGTCAAACTAACCATACTAGATCCCCATGAAAAACAGAATGAAAGAGTTATGACTTAAGAATATGGTTAATTTTGGTTGACACAAAACAAAACTTCAAATATTGTACAAATAAGCACGATGATAATAGTTATTTTTTAGTCCTCGCTAGCTAAGAATTGAAAATGCAAACGGATAACCGACAACCGACCAAAGGCAAATAAAAGGTTACGTATATATAAACATAAATATAACCATAAAATACTTTCTCAGGCTCTATCGTATTTCGCTCATTTAAAGTCTTGCCTTTCGTTCTCTCGCCTCCAGAAAGTCGGCGGTGTTTTTTCATGAATGAGTTTTCAGTTTATTTATTCAGAAATAAAATATTCCTCACATTTATGAAAAATATGAGCTGTTAAAATATGCAGTAAAAAATCACACGCGAGCCCCGTAACAGGCACAGGAATATACAAAGCAAAAATAAAATATTATGTACGCTCCGGCACACTGAACTCCTTCAAATATCTAATAAGAACTTTCTGCGGAGAATTTTTTTCTTATTAAGCGGAAAAAACGATGATTTATTTTGTGTTTTTTATGCACAAATATCACCCAAAGGGTGCCTTTATAATGTATATACGGGTAATATACGCAATAGAAAAGAAAATCCAGTAATTTCAGATTCATTCAGTAATTGAACCCAGAGCTTCGCAATACTAGATAATTACACCAACCACCAAATATAATAATTATCGTTCTAAAAGTTACTTATTTCTAGGCTTGTCGCCAGTATCATATCCTATCGTATATGTGGTGACAATGTATGACAGAATACCGAACAAAGTGATTAGAAATTAATGTAAATTTAAGGCTGATGTATTAAGTTAAAAGAAAAGATCACTCTAAAATGGTTTGGAAATGTAGAACAAGTGAATCAAGAAAGACTGGCAAAATAAATGTCAGCGAAAGGTGAGGTAAAGGAAGATCAGAAAAGACAAGTGAGTAATATTTTGAAAGAAAGAAATAAATGTAAAAAATCAGAGGTGATAAATGTGTGCCACGATAAGAAAGTCTGGCACTCTATCCTAATTATCTACCATGGAAATGTCATAATGGTACATATGTCTGTGTTTATGTCGACAAGATGGTCAGAGCTACATCTGCTTTCAGATATTTCCATTCAATATAAGGCAATTAAGTTCGATCCCACCACAACCCACACTGGTATGGGAGATAAAATAAGCCTCCATCCAGCGGAACCTACACTAGAAGATCGATTTTTTTTTGTTTTTATGAGCACGACGTTACGTAGTGACGAAGAAGGCATTGACCAAAGGGACTCCTCCGGTGGCGACACACCTGAGAGTGAGCAGAGCGACGACGGACTTAAGGCCCGACGTAACGAGAGAAGGATAATGTATTTATATAGTGGCTTAAGACCTTAAGTTCAAACAGCCTAGCAAATAGTCAGTACTTTCACAGAAAACTTCAAATGCTGCAAAACTATTCTTTGGCTCCACTAGATTGGAGTATTCAATCGGTTCGAAGTTGAACCGGTGTAAGGCTGAGGAGTGGAGATTCAATCAATATAATGTAGACCCAAAATCGAGGCTGAAGTCTCGAGGCATTTTTTTCTCAATGCTGACTGAATCGATCAATATCATAGCGTTAAGTACAAGTTCATGTTCGAGTGCGAAATGTAGAAAAGGCTCAATAAGCAGGGAAGTGGAGATCAATGTGCTTTGCAAAAGTTGTTAGTGCGATAACAGCCATAGCATATCTTTGGTCTTGTGCCATATTCCCGGCTACATTATCTTTACAGGGCGCCTTTTTTATAGCTTAGAAGTAGCAGATTTGATTCCCGTTGGAATCCGGATTTTTTAAAAAGGTTTTTCAGTTTGGTTTTCTCTTAAGAAAACGGGTTAAGGGTTTTCAGTTTGGTTTTCTCCTCCTCAAAAACTTTCTGATTGGCTGAAAGACATAACAACAAGCCCGCTAGATTATACTTCATATAACGAAAGTATAATAAAATACAATACAATGAGTCGTCCCTGAATGCAGTGGAAGCCAAACACCGAATGATTTTTTTTCTTTCAAAGATTTATTAGACGTATATATGCAAAAAGGACCCAACCCAAATTTTACCTGTTTCAAGATAAGGGAGAAAGCATGGCAAAGCTTTTTATGGAATGAATTTTTTAAGACGGAATTTATGTATGAAATGCGCATACAACTGGCTCGATATTTACACACATACCTATATAACATAGATGTACTCGTACATACTTTTATCTTATAAATTAAATAAACCAAAAAATTGTTTTGTGATTTGTTTTTTACACATATACTCGTACGTCTTACTATATGGTACTTATTTCATCACTTTTACACATATGCTCGTACGTCTTACTATATGGTACTTATTTCATCACTTTTTCACATACACTCGTACGTCTTACTATATGGTACTTATTTCATCACTTTTACACATATACTCGTACGTCTTACTATATGGTACTTATTTCATCACTTTTTCATTTGTACAGTTCTTCTCAACATACCGCATTGATGATATACACATATTGAAGAGAGTGACCGAGGGACAATATTTTCTTCGGTTACATTAATTGGGTGTTTAAATCACTTGATTAGGTACGAAGCCCGCTGTCTATTATCGTCCATGTTCGCAATACTATCGCTCACTTCTTATTGATGCTAGAATTGTAACCAAACGAGAGAACACTTTCACCAGACTGAAGCTTTTTATTTTTTATCTGGTTAACATCTGGAATCAAACTCGAAACCCTCAGGTGGAATACAAACGTTTAACCAACTAGGCCACGGAAACCGCCGTATTTATGAAACATGGGGAGATAGTACACTATCGGCATGTAACATAGTATCGTTGTTTTAAATATACCATGACCTTGTTATAAGAACATTTCAACGAATTATGTCGTTTTTATTTTATTTTGAAACTGCAATGCATAAATAAACAATGAAAATAAAAATTGGTTCTTAAACTCGTAATTTTTCATATTCATTATCTAAAAAATATTCAGCGCTTATTCCATTATAGCCTTGTGTTACACTCAACCAGAGAACATGTTTTGCTCTTTCCAGTTCACATGTTTCCTCCTTTTCACATTTTCAACTTAAAACCAAGTTACAGCTACCGTAAAAATCTCAAAAACAAATGCTTAAAAAAATTACATATCATTTCAATGACGAAAAGTGTTTTTCCATAATTTATATTTTCTTGTCCGATTTCATTTTCTTTCTTTTTTCCAAGCCGTTGGTGACATTTGAAATATTTAGCTGTAGTTTTCTTTCATTGGTTTTTGAATGATGTAAGTATGTTTAAGATTTTTTATATTTTTAAACATAATTTTATAATCCAGTAATTGGAAAGAAGGTGCGTAACTGTTGTGCGTAACTGTTGTGCGTAACTTATTGAAATAAAATCGTCATTTGTATATTTTACAATAAAGTGTCTGAATAAATAAACTGTAAAAATGTTTATCTATTAATTACTAATAAATTGGAAAACAATCGATTTTTTAAAGTACAAAGGTATTATGGTAAACTGTAGTCAGTTGATATGCGCAGAAGATATTTCCAATATGAATAAACAACATGACAAGTTTAAGTAAAAATAAATTATAAACATTAAAAGATTATTTAATGTAACGATTTTTTATAGAAATATGTTTAAATGATTATCGATTTGAATGAATTTAGAAATATCTAAACTTTTAAATTGGCTTCCAGACACTTTATCCCTACTTCAGTGATAATAGAGAACATATCAAGATTTTGGTATTTATGATTATTGCGTTTATGTACTCCTGTCCTAAGTTATTGTCTTCTATTTTGAGATGAGTATTAGTTATAACCAAATCATCGTTTTTGATGACGTCTTCCCGAAGAAGTACCGGTTTATTTAGTATTTTTTCCATCTCAGGTGTTTTCAAAGGATCCATTTTGGGATCTATATTTCATATATTTCCTGGATAAGATCGTCTAATCTCAGTTTGTATAGTTTTATACAGATATAAATATCAGAACCCGACAAATATCATAAATTCATCATTACATCTAGATATCTACACTCTACACTGGTCCACAGATTTGTAGTTAAAACTCTCGTACATTCCTAGACACTAGTAATCTCTAAACACTGTGGGACTCCAAATTTATGGATGCTATAAGAGTACAAATAAATAAACAACACGTATAATTTTGGCGGTTCATAGGACATATGAGCCGGGTCATACAATTACATAACTTGTATTGTGTGTAGTTCACACTCACACGTAGGCCGCGCTCTTTGACCCCGTCCGCCCCTGCGCCCGCCCACGGGGGCGGACTCAGCACGCCGTGAAATATTATGCATTATTTCTCTCAATTATCATGCAACTGATGCATTCGATTATCAATAATCGATAATCGTCTGTATCGGAAATTCTTTTAAAAGATTATCGAAAGATCCGTGACGATAGCTGTTTTGACGACAGATAAAATTTTAAACAGTATTTTCAAAAGTAGTTATTTTATCTTTTTATTAACTTCTTCATATTTCATTTCCTTAGATTGTTTACCATATTTGGGATGATCGATAAGCTTCTCAGGTCCGAGAGGACATGTTTACAGATATAAAGAAACCAAGATTTTCAAAGAAAACTTACGCAGACTCTAACAAAAAAAACATCCTTTTACGGAAAATTGACGCTATCAATAAGATTCTGAAAAACAGGAAGGCGTGCATGACAGCGGGTTAATGTGACACAACTAAAGTTTGTCAAGTTATACCATAATGCTGCTGGAATTCAATAATCTGCCTTTCCCAAAAGGAATATGAGTTGATATCGATGAATTATGAATAAATGTTGTAAAGAAGTCCAATTCGGGTGTATGTATACTTTTAATTCACGTAGAATCTATTGTAAATACATTTGTTTCAACCTGCACAACTCCAATGTACCTTATTTCTACATTTTATTATGGACGAGCAAACCGAAGTCCATTTATATTCCCACTTAGCTCCAAATGTGATATCTATGGTATATATCTCCAAAAACACAAATTATTTAAGAAAAAATCATTCACAGACATAAACATTACATTGCATGCAGATGTGCAGAATTATTGTATATTTTCTAAGCAACAAACATTCCAAATTCAATTTCGTAATTACATTCGATTTGCCTAACATACTCCACCCATAATTAGTGCTTTAAAAATGTTAGATTTTTTTCCTAGTATTCATCCTATTTCATTTGTTTTTTTTTTCTTTTCCTAATGTTTTCCACCATGAAATACAATCATTAAAATTTAAATAAGCATTCACATCAGTTTACCCACTTCCTAAACAGCAGTCCAGTCAACGCCCAGCTTTTAGCAAGTAATCTTCTTTTTTTGTTATATAACATACAGAAAAAAACCTTTTGGGTAATGGGGAAAATGTATGAAGGAGATTGTGGTATGGACTGTTCATTTCTTTGAATTGATGAATTTCGCGAAGGATTAACTCACATGTTACACACTCATAATTAAGTCTCACAACTTATCAAGTTTATGAGAATTTTTGGCAAATGAATTAAACAATAGTCAACAATAAATGATAGGCAACAAACCCAGATTCATAAAACTTGTTTCAATCCCACGGCGGAGCTTTTCAGAGAGTATCAGGTCCTGAATATAGCCAATTTACATCTCAAATCCATCCCCTGGCACTACCATCGACAGGAAGGGAAGATGCAGACACACATGACACGCATGGCAACTAATGAAATGTTCACCATCCCTAGAGTTAAAACCTCTTTTGCCCAAAGGTAATATGCTTATTTGGCTCCCATTACATACAATAGCGTGCCGACTTCAATAAAGGTAAAGGTAGGAAAACCATTTAGACAGTCGATCGGAGCGTGGTTGTTATTGCGACAGGATTTTGAGTACTTGGGCTTTCAGGATGAATGACGAGTGGAAAGGATTTATGTGAGCTCGTGAGTGTGGGTTTCTTCTTGTTGTTTTAATTTTGGTTGTTTTTGTATTTGTGTTTCTGTGTATTTTTTTTTGTTTGATTTTAATTTTTATTCTTATGATTGTGTGCGGTATGGTGTGTGATGAATATTTTTGGTCTTTCTGGAGTGATGATGTGTGAGGAGTTGAATTTCGCAAGATGTTTCCAGTTGTAGTTGAGTGTCACTGTCAGGTTGATGAGAGCGTGCAACGGGGTTTTGTTTTTGTGTAATCAAAAATCGGAAAGAAGTATCGATGTATTTTTTCATGCTAAATATCCTCAGTGAGATACAGGCAAAAGCCTAGTTTACTGGGGATACGACAAATGAAAGGCAACAAACCTAGATCCATTAAAATTGTATGTCCAAATCAAATTATCTGTTGTTTTTCTCAAATTGTGTATATTTCTTGTCATGTGTAATAATAAATAAAATAAAAAAATGTATTTTTTTCACGTATATATTGTATATGTGTGTCATGTGAAGCAAATAAATAAATAAATACTAAAACACTATGTGGCACTGTCTTCCAACCAAAAAAAATATTAAGAAGATCTTAATCAAAACGAGACTTGAACTCTTTAAAAATGATTACAGCAACCTTCGTTTGCAAGACTGGAGTCTTACAAACTCAGTCAAAGTGGTCATCTTTTTATACATCACTTAGGAGTACATATTTATCATAGCTTCAAACTTTACCCAATACGTAAGGATGACGATGATAGATTATAATTTGCTTTGAGTGAACCAAAACTTGGAGAATTATTTTTTATCAAAACATGTTCCACCCATGTTTTTTTTCCATTGTGTCCCGTTACGTTTTTGTTAGCGAAAGTTTAAATACGGCATTCCTTAGGGTTTGTGCTAAAGAAAAATATTTGCCGATACCCAACAGCTCAGGCCAACAAAGGGGGTCCAAATTATGAATGGACCTTAAATTTTATGTTACATTGAAATTTTCAATTACACAATGCTCTCGCAAACGCCATACGAGGGATTTTTGGTAGGCTTTACACAAAAGTGATATCAAAATCATATTATTCTTTTGTATGGTCTCGCACAAAGACAACTATTCACTTTCAATGTTTTTATATGATGATGTAATTCTATTTTAATATAAAAGCGATGAACGTTCTTATTGTAACTATTATTATGTAAACTCGTGATTCTTTCTTATTATTGTAAATTATATTATAGTTTATTTATCATAGAATAAAAATGGATAAAACTTTATTTATTTATCTAAGGAATTTAAGAGATTTTAGAATTTTTGTTTGATGTCGTTATTTATAATTTTTTTACACCATCCTAAATAAAGACTGTATTTGGTTCCGTATTGAAGCGTCACCACTTGCACGCGGAACGACCTTGTTGAATGAATTTTCTGATGTCCATTTCTCGGTCGATAAGTTAAGAATTGAGCTCATTATTACACTTTGTAGGCATTACTGAGTCACTTTACAGGGAAGCGTGAATATTACCATATGTATAGACTTTTATTTATTTAACATTTTTCTTGAATTACACATTTCATTTTATATATGGTACTTGGATTAAACCCGTTTCACATGTTAAAGAAAATTAAATTATTATACTCTTATAGATACGTACATAACATTACACAATTTCATTGTTGGAGTAGGCAGAATCGAGCGCCGCCATTTCATATCGCAATAAACTACATTCGCCTCATCCATATTCATATATATACCTTATCAAACATTTTCCTCTATTTCTCTTACTCCTCACCTTTCCTTATTTCAAAATGTCATTCACTTGGTGCATGCATACTTTTCTCTATCATCCACTTCTATTTATCATGATAAACATACTAGTTTAAAATTAAAGTCCCCTTTGTTAATAAAACGCCAATGCGATAAGGTAGGAAATTGTATTTTTTTTCTCCTATATTTACAAAGTATGAATATGTTAATTTAAATATAAAGAATGGAATAGAAAAAAAAAACAAAACTATTTTTGGTAAAATCGATGAAAAGCTGATTTGTTAACAGAGCCCTATTTTAATTAACAATGAGAATGGGGATGAAATGACCAGGTGTTTATAAAATTAATTAAGTCAGGTATATGTGTATGTACTAAGAATCCCAAACTAGTTCATCACTCTATTAATCATATTAGAGAGATAAAGAATTCCAATTATTTCTTAAATAGTAAGTGTTAAAATCTTTAATAATATTCTTCAGGGGTTAGTTAAATTACAAAATCATAAAAAACAATGAAAATTTGTAAATTGATACTATTTCAACTCATGAGAGCTTTATTTGTAAATTGATTAAATGCAGGAAAAATGGATCGAGAATAAAATTAAATCGAAAATAAGGGAGAAATTATTTTGTATTTTTTAAGATACATAGATTGAATTGGAAAAGGGATGATTTTATAATGTCGCACCATCTAATATAATATATAAAAATATGCAACATGGGGCGGTGCGAGGAATGGAATGAGCTTTTGGAGGTCTCCACATAGGCGTGTGAGTGAATGGCTGATGTTGAGATAGAGAGTGTGATGAGGATTTATTGTGACTATGATGCGGTTGGAATGATGTACGTGAATGCTTTGCATACATTGTAAATATGGGAATGCAGAGAATGTTTCAGCTAAGTGTTTAAGTATTTATGACAAATATATGAAATTTGATAGAAGGCAAGTGCCTTTTCAAGTTTACCAAGAGCTTTGCCAATTAGAAGACTTCCGTCATGGAGAACGGAAGACTTCCACAGAAGTGATTCCGCTACCTGAAATGTTCTGTCGAAATATACCAACCCTTGTTGGTCAATTCTACTGGAAATATGAAGTCCACAACTAGACTTAAACCTGAGATGAGATTCGGAGATCTCCTCCTGTTTAAATTAATCCTGAAATATCGAGGACCCTGATTGTTGATTGACTTAAACACCATAACTATGTTATAACCTTACGCCGAAGTATCTCCTTTTTATTCAACTAGCCAAGTCTTTTAAGTATTGGAGTTATGTGACACTTCTTCTTACCACCCAAAATGAGACGTACAACCGCATTTAATACTGATTGCAGTATATTCAATTAAGTTATGGGCATGTCCGAAAACAAACTGTCGCAATAGTCAAATCGGGAAAAGACTATCGTAATTATTAATAAGCGGGACTTCTCACCCGGAAAAGAGCGCAAAATACCCTTAAACTGCCTAAGTTGAAAGCACATTAAGCTACAACACTTTCTTTTTAATCTTCTCATTGACTTATTTGGAGTTTATATCCGATTATTTGGATACTTTATTTTCGATTAAGGAATAAAAGAAGCTCAAACACGACTGTCGTATAATTATCAATCAAGTCACTGTCACATATCCAGTCAACACTGGCACCCTACTGTTAAACTCAGCCTATAACTTTTAACCGCCATCATTTTGAATCAAAATGCTTAGTAAATTATTGCTCGGGCGAAACGCATCCTCGGGAGCGTAACCCATAAAACCGCACACATAAATCGATACCATTCGAAATTTATTACGCGAAATCTTGTCCCAAACACCGGATGAGTATCCAATATGGGACAAAGTTATCATCCCTTCAGTTACATCCCCAACCTAGCCAGGCAGCAGAAAAGTCAATCGGGATGAGAAACAAATCGACGAATTTTATAATAGGTCAAGCGAGATTTTTGTTACTCTCATTGAGAAGTGCCACAAAATTGTTAGTGCAATGTGCGATTTTTTTACGTTTTTCAAACCGGGATTCTGCTTTATCCAGAGACTATGAATATGTTGGGATAGCTTTTGAAACATATCTAAAACGATTCCATAGTAAACTTCTCTAGAGCAAAGCAAATGTATTCTACTTACCTGCAACTGAAATAAAAGGTTTGACTTTTGTTGATTATAATTAGATAATCCCAAATAAATATTACCAACTATTTTGGTGATTTCTTGCATTTTCCAACCATGTAGATCAAAAACGTCCCTTGGGATTAAAAAAATATGAAATATAACAGATGTCGGCTTTAAAAGAAAGATGCTCGGTAAGTTAAGGTATGTTATGACCATGTTTTCTTGATTAATCTAAATCTAAACCATTCATTCCATCCATCATATCATGTTACTCAAGACTAGGCATTGTGACTCTGTGATATCTTTTGACGACTCCTCTCCATCCATCCCTGTACTCCGCGGTTCGAAGAGCAGTTGTAAAGGGTAGCCCTGTTGCGCCTCTCACGTCCAAAGCAGTAGGACTCTTCCTCTAGTGTATCTTCCTTCCACGCTTCCAGTGACCGCAAGCATCTCAAAACTGTTTCCATGACCACGGCTATCGGTGGCTCTCAATTCTTTGAGAATGGAGGCATAAGTTTGCTTTGACGTCCACGGAATTCTCATTGAACCAATTTTTATTTGAACCAATATTCTATGACTTTTTATATGTACTTGTTTTGTGAGTAAATTTTCCGAAAAATTATATCTGGGCTGAGCCAGAGAAAAAGATAAATTGCCACGTGACAATTAGCACATCAAGTTGTTCGGCATACAACGAAAATGTTATACAGTACCTGTCACTCAAACATGCACCAAGAATTTGTATACGATAACTACTAACCGCTAAGCAACAACACATTCAGATGAAAAAGATGTTTCAATACGCAAGCAGTCCAGAACTCACCGGGAATCGAACCAAAAATTCTAGATTACAAGCAACCACTGACCATGGTTAACATATATTAAATATTCTATGATAATTGAGTTTTTGGCACAGTTTTGTGAAAACAAAGTAATCCGAGGATGCATGTGTTGTAGGACTGTTCTACTGAATAGATCCAGTAACACAGAAGCTGCTGAATGAAAACTTGGACTTATCAGCCATATTTCGTTCGACAACCTGGTTCACCGCTGAATTCCAATTATTGACCTCCAAGTTTAGGAGAGGCATCCTGTTTTGTGACATCATTATTTTATTTCAAGGAACTCACATACAACTTTTAAACATGCTATTCGGCATAATCTAATGATGAAACACAAAATCAAATTCAAACAATTTTTGGATCATTGCTTAATCACTGTACGACCCAAATCAAGGAAGTGTGTTCGCATTCCCAGTCCATTGTATTTCTAGCTGTGCTCGTCCAAGCCGGTCATACCCAGGACCTTCGCGTCCTTGGAGGGGTCCATTGTGCCGGGCACGGGCGCCCGACCCCCTGCGGCGCTCTATCGGGTAGGCTGAGGGCGCGGGACCAGCATTTGAAACCAATACCCCCCCCGCAGTTAGTGTGGTAATACACATACATTCGCGATCAGGGACGGTGGGATCTCGAGTGAAATTGATGTCATGTATGAGATCTATTAATTGTATGAGGCGCTTTTTTCGAATGAATTGGATTATATAAAGTAAATTACCTTTATTATTTTTTCATGGTCAATATAATTACCTATAAATGACAGTAAGATCTGGAAATTTGTGTGACAAAGGTAAAGAATTAGTTTAATACATTATTTCGATAATTCAAAATGACTTAAAATATCAATTTTAGATAAGTACGAGTACTCGTATAACATTATTTTTATTTAAAAACTAAAGTTTAAAAGATAATCTTGTCTCACTTTGAGAACTTTGTAAAGTTGGTGTAAATTTTATCGCAGATGTTTTATTTTTTTATTAAATTTATAACATCATTTTAGAAAGAATTAAGATTTCAAATATCAAATGAACGGAGGCTGTGTGGAGCGACCATATGAGAATAAGCTGGGATTGAACTTGATGGAGTAAAATATCGCGATGATTGGAGATCTATGCTGGGAACACTGCAGCCCAGACGCGAAAAAGAAGGGGAATATAATGTTTATGATACCCATCAAAAGAGATATTCTGTTTTCTTCTTTCACCAACTAAAGCAATTCCTCTCAGTTCAATTTAAAGCTCTTTTGAATTATTTTACATCATTTTCCATCATCTTTGTGATATATGTTTATAAAAAACTATTTCAGTATATTCTTATGCTTTCAAATGCAAGTTTATGATTCTCTTTTAGATTTTTTAGATAGCGAAAATCGTCTCCCAATTTAATATAAAAATTGCTCTAAAATTTTCCCCTCGATCTTATTATGTAAAATAAAATTTATTTCTTGTTTTATTAACAAATATAAGCAGCCTAACATTAATTCTGAAAGCGCTCTCTTAATGGCATATGTCGCGTCACACCGCTTTAAAAATCTTTTTTTTTTTATTTAAATACTTTAGAATTTATGTTTTTTTAATTATCATAAGATTATTTATGAGCCATAAACGGCCCTAAGCCTAGTCCGGCCCTGTCTCTGCTGATGATCCCCTACAAGTAGTATGATGGGCTGATCATAGCCACACAGAATGAAGAATACATGTCACGCCAGGGCCGGCATAGGGTGAGAGCGCACCGCCTCAATAAATGCTTTTTTTTTGTATCGATACACAATCCTGGACCTATCTCATACTACTTGTGCCGTTTTTTTTTCTTTTTTTTGGCTTTCGTCATTTTTTATCATCGTATGTGTGATGTGTATTATGACAGTAATGTGATTAAAAGAGGAAATTCATCAGATATATTATATAGTATGTACTGTATGTAGTCAATCAGCATTAGCAACGTTTATTTATAAAGTCTTTTTGTCAGCATTTCGCGATTCAATACTAAACATGGCATTCCCATAGTCTTCCACATCGCCTTATCAGCTACCTCCTGGGTCAATATTATTTGCATATTTTCATTATTTGTGTACATTATTAAACATGGTACTTCTGGCGAGCTTATTGCTATACTTGTACAACAATATCTCCTAAATAATCAGCTTATTTTGAATGCATTTAACTGTTTAATTACATGACAGAGTTGACGAAAATAAATTTGTCTAAATTTAAATAAAATAGAACAAATAATAAACAAATGTGTATCAATAACAACGGAACCAGTGGAAAAAAATTGGTTCAAGAATAAGGACGATTGACAAAAGAAAATTTAGATTAAATGAAGAATTACCACAAAGTAGCTCTGACCTCCCCTCCAAAATGAAAGAACAGCTTGGAGAGGCCTACTAATATCCTGCAGTGTATGTATATAGGCTGATGATGTTGTTCTAAGTAATGTAATATTTTTTTCAATTCACTCTTAAAAATAAATAAGAATGGTGCACGTCTGATAAATCTTTGGAGTTCGTTCCAGTCATGCTGAATGAGATACTCGTATGATGTGTTGATGCGCGAGGAAGTTTCTCAGCGCCTGATCGAGAAATAGAAATCTTAAGAAAATATATTTTTAATGAAAATGCCAAGAGTATGTGCTTACTGAAGTGTAACAGCTTGTACAGTTTAAACATAAGCATATTTCTTCCACAAGATGGCTGACAATCATACTCAATCACGAGGGATATCCCTTCGTATTTGTATTCTCAATTAACGTAATCAACTCATATGTTATGTTAATTGTTCACTGGCTGGGAATAGCCAAATTTGAGTATGTAAAAACAAGTAAAAACGACCCGCTTTAAATTAAAACTTGCATAGTCCTTTGTTTTTGTTGTCATTTGGCCACATACACTTGAATATCATGTTCGATACAAATGAAAAAATAAGGATGCTAGTATTCACCACAGTGTATTTTTATGAGGGTATTATAATTATCAAGAGAAGAGCAATAGAGCAACAATAAGTTTTTTGTTCTCGTGTATTATTATCATTCCCTTTTGATAGCATTACGGCTGATTGGATTTTAAGCTGCGCTCTGTTTGTTTGGATAAAAAAATATCCTTTTCACTGGTGGGAGCAGACCGGGATGAGGGGTGATGCAATGTAGACTGTAGATACAATATAAACTAGACCGTCCTCCTCAGTTTATTGTGATTATTATTATAGCTCAAATAGGATTTAGACGCGCTTCTACTGTAAACAAATAATCAATAACATGTAATTTTTCATACTTTGAAGGGATCATAATGGATACGTTAGGGTGGTATGATTGTTTGGATATTTTCATTGTATCGAGTATTATTACTTTATTTGTTGAAACAACAAATTTAAGAAAAAAATATTCAAATTAACCAAATTCAATAAATTATTAAGGTATATCATCAAATTAATCACTTATATAATATATTGGAGACCTCCTTGGTTTGGATGATAAGATAAATACATATATATTTTTCAGCCCGGAGAATACGCGTTAGATTCGCGTTGATATCCAAATATTTTTTTCAAATCCTGTTTAACACATTAGAAGATATTGTCACATGGTAATAAGCCAGCCAGATTATACTACGAGGCATATCCAGAAAGTAAGTGTACTGAATTTTTGTAGGTTACAATTTTTTTTATTTAAACAAAAAAATTACGTGGTTAACTTAGTACATATGTAAGCTATTTTTCGACATAGTCGCCATTCCTCTCAATGCAGGTGGTGAAGCGGGGTATCAACTTTTTGATGCCTTCCTCGAAGTAGTTTCCCGCCAACTCCTCCGTCCACTTTTATACCTCCTCCTATACCTCCTCGTCGGTTGAAAACCTTTTTCCACCCATGTGCAGCTTCAGGGATGTAAAGAGATAGTAATCTGAAGGTGCTAGGTCAGGGAAATGCGCGGAATGGTTCAGGACATCCCATTTAAACGAGGCGAGCAGTTCCTTCGTGGCGTTGGCCGTGTGTGGTCTGGCATTGTCATGCAGCAGGCAGACTCCCTTTGTCAGCATGCCTCTCCTCTTGTTCTGAATCGCCCTCCGCAATTTTTTTAGGGTCTCACAGTATCTTGCAGAGTTGATGGTCTCCCCTTGAGGCATATATTTAATTAAAATTATGCCTTGACAGTCCCAAAACACGGATGCCATGATTTTCTTGGCTGAAATTGTGGTTTTGAACATTTTGGCGGAGGGTGAAGAGGTGTGACGTGACCGTTTTTAAACTCGCGACACCACTTGTACACACTCGTACGATTCATAGCTTTATCACCATATGCAGTTTTCACCTCATTATAAACCTCAACCGGAGGTTTTCCCTTCCAAATGAGATAACGGATGACGCCGCGTATTTCGCACATGGCGGGAGATTGGATTGACATTTTTTACGAAACGTGTTGTCGCGTCGACACTTCTCAACGTACTGATCTCGAACTGGTCTCGTTGCGGAGGGGAAGGGTCAGGCTACACGAAAGTGTAGCCAACATGTCGAAAATAAAATCCATCCGGTCGTGAGAGCCTCAGTACACTTACTTTCTGGATACGCATAGTACATAAAAATGAAAGTGCATTACAATAAATCAAAGTTTTGCTGTAAATCTACAAATATTTACAATACACAGCAAAGTTGTAAATCTATAGTAGTTGCGAACGTATTTGTTCATCATCGGAAATCAAACTGGGTTTCTGTGGGGGAAATTCAAACCTTGATATTAAATACCACTGAGGTCCTCGACATATTTTGTTCAAAGTAATTTTTTTTCTTTTACTAAAAGAAAATTTACATATATATATTTATTTTTTTATATTTAAATCTATATCTTAAAGGATATCACGATTTATTGGACAGTGAGGTTGAAATTATTTACTTGGCGTCTTGGGATTTAAATATGTATATTTATGTAAAAGAAAAATTTGTATATTTGAGCTATGTGTTTAAAAATTTAGGGCACATAACATACCATATATGTAATTTGTGATTGAAAAATGACACCACTTCGTCACAGGCCGAAGCTAGTGAAGAGGTTCTCTACTATATACATAAAAATGTTTTTTTGCATTGTTGTGTACTTATATTTCCATTTAGATTGTAACTCGACGGTTTTGTTTCCGTTTAGATTGAAAATTGTAATTGTTGTATTATGAATTATAAAACAATATATTTTTACTCCAAAAAACACTTATTATTTTTTATTATACCTATATAATCCATTAGATAGAAATCAAGGAACAGGATCAAAGATAAAAGTGTGTCCCTAAGAGACAAAATAAGAAGCTCACGCATTCGTGGAAGCCAGGGTGTTACAGACATCAACAGCAAGATGGAGGAGAGGCGATTGAGATGGTATGGGCACGTTGGACGCAGAGCACCCGATCACATTGTGAACAAGGCAATCTCCATGGATCTTCCTCGAATAACAACCAGAGGAAGACCAAAAAATTCATGGGTGGTGCAAAAAGATAACCTGATGCAGAGACACGGCCTGGGAGACGTAGTCCGGGACAGAAGAACATACAACCTGAGGACGAGGAGAGCTGACCCCAACAGTCTTCGCAGACAATGAGTTGGGATGGAACCAGGGAGAGAGAGAGAGGATCAAAGATAAAAGAGTTAATTATTTATATCTATAGTATATGTTCTCCTCCAATTACTCATTTTTTTCAATTGAAATTAAAATTGTAAATTAGTAAAATAAACAAGGAATCGAATGATCATCTTCCATCATCAACCGGTGTTGTGATAAGTAGATTCGTCACGTCTTGTTCAGGTGGGGGAAGAATATGGAATAGAATACGGGTGCGAACCGGTCTGGATGAAGACACTTTACGGCGTGCCTGTGTTTCTGACCTGTGTTAGATTGGATTGTATAAAAAACAATTACAATAAACCTTAGACTATATTGCAGTGTAACCGAACAAATCTACTAGTATACAAAGTTTTGTATTTGTTTTATATGTTAAGAAAATATTATTATATATTTATTTGTATTTAACGTTTTGCATTTGTTTAATCTTTAAGTTGATTTATTTGATGACCTCCGTATCTACTTCGGTGGCTAGAACACAACCTAAAGACTCGATAAATGAGAAAAGGTTGTGTTCTTGTCACACTCTCCAATATGTCTGAATCACCAATTCGGATGAGTTGAGTAGTACTATGATATAAGAATGAATTGATAAAATTTTATATCACGACACTCATAAATAATTTTCGCGGAAGAATACTAAAGTCAAATAATTTCAAGGATCACAAAATATATAAATTCATCAAATTCAAAATTTTACTTACTCTAATATAACTAAAGTTTTATAAATTATACATGCACACCATCTCGCCATGTTCCTATTGGAGTAGGCACAAAGGACAGAGCATCAGGCTCCTATCTCGGAACTAATCCTTCACCTCTTCAAGATCCATACACCTTCTTATACAACTCGTACAATTCTTCTGAATTTCTACGTTTCGTTCTTTAAAAACATATTTCACTTACTTTCCTCGGTCTATACTTTCCTTGGTCTTCCTCTACCACGCCTTCCACTCACATTTGCACTATTTATCTGTTTTGTATGTATTTCTTCATTAAATCTCTTCTATATAACGAAACCGTCTCAGAATGCTCCTCTTCGTCTTACTTAACACATCAGTCTTAAGTTCGCCTTCATCCTCAATCACTTCATTCCGTATACTGTCATACGTTGTCACCCCGTGTATTCTTCTCAATGCACGAATTTCTACAGCAGTTTTTCGGTTCCTATCAGTCACATTCCACATCTACGTTTCACACTCATACATCAAAGTTGTCCCCAAAATACTATTATGGACTATTATTTTATCAGATGTTGATACTGTTCGGTTCGATTATATGTGCCTTGTTCGAGTATATATTGACTTTATTTCCTATTGCTTCACGATCTTCAATATCCCTCTTAACTCTTCCGTCATCTGAGAAAATATTACCCAAATAGCTGAATTTTTCAACTTGCTTCAATCTTTTATTATTCACTAAAATATCACATTTACTTTTCCTTTCACACTTCGATATTCGATCTTTTAAAATCGAAGTACAAAAAGCACTCGACCACAGTTAGTCCATTATTTCAAATGATGGTCATATTGATGGAAACTACCACCAAAGACGAGAGCAGAACAATAAAAAGTAAGTAAATTGCAACAAAATGTATTGACGGCAGCTCTCCATCGGCGGAACTGGCAAAGCGGCGGGCACAAGGAAAGGAACTGAGCAGAAAAAGGACAAAGAGGACCAGACTAGTTTTCCGGTCCGTTTGATTTTCGAATCATGGCGGAGCAACTCAGATTTCAATGGCCCCGGTAAAAATGAATTATTTACATACAATATTGCGTGCGGCAGGAGTTACCAATTTGAAATTAATTATTTTCATGATTAAATAAAAAACATAGGTTTAAAAAATTTTGCAAATTAGTTAGAACATTTATTATAACTTTTTTTGAGACGTTGGTCGTGAGCGATATTATTTTTTTTAATAATTTTAACTATCAGTGAACTTTCAATGCATAATAGCAATTTGCCAAAACTCACTCATGGTGGAGAAGGTACAGTAAATATATTATATTCACAATATTTCTATATGAGTGAATTTGGTGTTTCTTTGGTTCATTCTAAACTACTCAGATTCTTCTCGGCATGTACGGATATAACTCCTTAAGTCTTAGATGATAATTTGGTTCACTCACTTAGATTCTTCTGGGCATGTATGGATATAACTCCTTAAGTCTTAGATGATAATTTGGTTCGCTCTAAACTACTCAGATTCTTCTGGGCATGCATGGATATAACTCCTTAAGTGTTAGATGATAACTTCGTCCCTTAGTATACGTTGTCACACTCGTTTAAGGAGTTGTGAGCTGTCCAACGTTACTAGAAAGATAGATTGTCGTTAAGTATTCCTAACAATTACTCTTCACTGCGCCGGCATAAACTGTTCTCAATCACATACGCAAGAATGGTACGAATCTCCCAGCCGCCGTGCCTGTTGGATGAGAAGATATTGACATATTTCATATCACATCATCAAAACAATAAATCATTATATAGGACACTCTTGTATTATATATTCCATGACAAGCGTCACACCAATCTCAATTGCATCACTTTTTCAATCACAAAGTATCGTCCTTCGTTTACAAAAAAAAACGTCTTCAATATTAACTTAAACCAGCAAATGATAAGTGTGATGGTTCCGAAGAGTTTTCAAGCTTTGTTGTTCACTGTCACCCTGACCCCAATCCCCGTGGCGTAACAGCCTGTCTTCCTCCCGGATTCCCAATGGTAACCAAAAAATAAAATAAAACTATTTATGTCTTATTTTTTTAATGATACATCCCCTACGAAATCACAAAGAAAATGAGTCTTACTTAGTCTGATTTAAAAATTCATCATTTAACAATAATCACTTGTCATATAAATATACGAATGTTGTTGCCTCAACACGTATGGTAATATTTTGCAAACATGTACGGTGGTGAATTGTGAATTACATGCCTAATCCAGTAGCTATTAACCCAAAAACTTGATTATATTTTCTCCCGGACACGCTATTCAACATATGCATATCACCAATTCAGATATATTGATGGATACCATTCGAATAAATACACTAGCCCCTTATCATATTTAGCCTTCACGCCGTATATTATCGTCTGAAAATACGCTTTTAGAGCTCCCCTAAAAAAACTCTCAGTTTAATGAAAGAAGCAATCACTTAAAAACTAATAAAAAAAACCTAACCTTGTATTGACGAGTATTGACAATGGAGTACTCAAGAATTTCCTCCTATTGTTATGTAGACTCGTATTTCCCCATTTTTAACCCTTGATTGTTTAAGATCAGAATTATAATCAATATATACAGAATTTTTGTTAGCAATTGTCAGTACACTCGATTTCAATTTGATTTTTAATTTGGTATCCATTAATAATAAAAAAAACACTAAAACCAGTTGTGATAAAAAAAAAGTCGTTATGCATCCACCAATAAAAAAAATACGTAAGTACCGTCGCTTTGTTGGTAAGATGTTTTATTCCCTTCGAAGATTTCCGGTTTCGATTCCTGATGGTACACACAAAAACGGACTCAATCTGGTAAAAATACTCCCACATACCAAGTATTTGTATAGATTTGTTTTATTTTCAGGTGCGGTTTGTTGCCATCACGTGTAATGAGGAACCGTGAGCGCTGTGCTTACTCCTGTTAACCTAAACCCTATGGGTCAATTACTGAGACTGAAGACTATATTGTCTTCAGCCAAGCTCTTAAACAGGTCTGAATCACCGATTTGGATATATTGAATGGACTTCACCAGAGAAAATATTTTTTTAAAAAAGTTTTGAGATTTACTATAGTCTTGAAAATTCAACCAGTCGAAAATGCTTAGTTCGTCCGTGTCAACTACAGGGGCGCCTATCTTATTTTTTTCTGATTTCTAATTTTTTTTATATACACCGATATACTCGTATATATATAAATAAAAATATAAACACATTTCTGTTTACGAATATCAACTTTAGTCAAAAATTCAAAGCGATCGGTAGAGAACTTTCGGAGATTATTCATTTTCTATATACGAACATTTACATTTTTATTAATATAGATTTCACAAACACCTAACGATTTGTTTTCAACCAGATTGGAATGAAATATTACAGCGGGTCGTACTGATGGGATCTTAATTAAGGTGAACTTGAATGGTCTCATTTAATTATCGAAATATTGGCTCTCACTTTTTGATTAACTCACCGTAAATTCGTTGAATAATACTCTCCTGTATATATAATATTTCCCTGTTTGCCAGTCACTTGTACAGTCGCAACCTCTTCGCGGAAATTCCATTCATCAACAATATGTCAGTAATTAATTCAATTATGTTTGCTAAATGTTTCATTTTCGTTACTAAGCAACTCCGTAGACCTGAATGTAGAACCAAGGGATGGTTGTGAAACGTGGCAATTAACTGAAACATACAGCCTGATTACGTTGATGTAAACAAACAAAGAGCCGATTTCATTGTTTTGTTTCGAAATCTAAATAACATCAAAAGCGATTTTTATATTGCAAGAGATATTGAATGAAATATAAAATTTTTTTTTTTTGTACTTTCAGTCCCAATTAACATAGTATTAAAATTAGTCCTTCCTGAAAGTTTTGTATATCTTGATACACCATCCAGTAGAGTATGTTCCTAAGTCTTTCTGATGAGGGTTTCAAGACTATGCACTCGTCGCATTCTTCAGTTAATTTATCGCTAGAAGGACTAGAGAGAGGTCACTTACAATGTGGTAAATCGCACAAGCAGAAATAGATCACTTATATGATGTTGCGATCAGGTAGATAATGGTACGGGTCTGCCTTTACCACAGGCTCTTCCAATAGTGGAACGCTGAGAGGACTGGAAAAGAATGTACAGCAATTTTAGTGAGCATCACGTTCCTTAGTATTGGGGTCACGACGCAGAAGAAGTTCCTAGGTCACCTTTTACTTCTGTTTCCAGAAAAATTCAAGTCTAAGTTCAAGTCACACATTCTTATATAGATTCATAATATCTGAATCTGAATTTGCAGAATGGTCTTGCAAAATTAATAAAATATATTATAATATATCTTGCACTTATGAGACCACATTGCGGTGGGTGGTACGGACGCTTCGTAAGAAGACCCGTAGAGTATGATGGTCGATCGTTCACAAATAGGCAACTCTGAAGAGAGAGAGAGAGAAGATGAATATATCTTGCAGTATTAAGTGAGTTACATCACCTTATAGATGATCAGTATATACTTTACTAAAGAGAATTAAAACCCTCAAATATTCAATTTTGTAATGTCGATGTCCATAAAATATTTAATTTTGAAAATCCCATATTCTCTAGGTCGAGACATTTCGAAAATTTAACGTTTTGTTTTCTCAAGACTTAATAAAATATACCGATTTAAAAAAAGTAGTGTAGGTCTTGTGTATAGTGGCTCACTTTTATTTCTTTTGAATATTTGTATTATTTTATACGTTTAAATTTTTTTAAATGTTGAACTCTTCTGGGAAAAATGTGAAAAAATCAAACAATCACGGTCGTTAATGTCTTTACAAAGGCGCTGAGAAACAGCACACGGACAAGAGGTTAAAACAATATGGGCCCTCACTCTGCGAGTCCTTTTCTTGGACCCACTTGAAAGGAGGCCATCAGAAGTAAAAAGAATTGTCGTTAGTATTTTGGTTTTGTCCTGGTTGGTCCCCATTGTTACTCTGAGAACGGATCGCAATATTTTGACAGCTCCCTGTGGCGATATTTATCGCACGCAATGCGACTAAGTCTTTCATATCACCTGGAAATCTGAACTTTTTTTACTTGACGTGGTGCTCTACACAATGATTTGTTGGAAATTTCTGAGACAAAAGCAAGAAATATTGACCAAAACGCCAAATTATTCACTGCACTGGAAAATTCCAAATAATGTGGTTTTTTTATTATTATTCCTCAAGCCCTTAAAAATACAATGCCTTTTATGGAACTACAACAAAAAAGGCAATATTCTCAATAAATTAAATATATTGATGTGTTAAATTCTAAAATATTAGATCATAAAAAAGTTATTGAATTTATTTATGCTTTTTTTACACAATACGGAAATATTTAAGAATATCAAAAGTAATAATTAAAATACTATATATACACATATGATTAAATTATCATATAAAAATGTATTCTTGTTTCCTTTCATTATGTTTATTGTTTTGCTCAGATATCGTATAGTTAGCTCCTGGTCGACTAACTAGAGATTCCTAGTTTGCTTGTAAACATCAAAGAGTTAAACTTAAAAAAACGGTAACATATAACAAAAAAACAAATACTTAGTGATGTTTTTGTTTATTTATTTTTTTATATACAGATACCTTAGCCCTACTGACCGACTAACTAGGAATTCCTGTTTTAAGTCAACCAGGTTATCACATGTGTCAATTACTCGTATATACTCCCATCACCAATACTAACATAGAAAACAAACTTAAAATATATAAAATTTACACTTTTTTAGTTCAAGGAATAAAACGTTAATAGCACCATGTCACAAATAAAAATTAACCACAATGAAAAGAGGTTTTCGGTGCAAAATATTTACAAATTTTCTTCATAATATTCTTATTTAGGCATTATAGTTATTTAATAAATACTCGTACATAAATTTTCTTGTAAGCAAATATTTTTTAAAAGAAAGTTATATTGTTTCAATTTTTTACAAGGAATTTGATATAAGCAGTGACGTATTTTCATCAAAAAATATTTGTTATTCACAGAAAATGAGTACGATATAAAATATTCATTAAAGCTTACAAACTTCAAAAGAACTCAATTGTATTATATATATTTGAAGTATGAAAAAACCTTACAAGAAGTATTTAAATTTAGCAATCACTTGGATGAAATAATCTTATTAAAAATTCTTTATATTTACTTCCAAACAGAGGGAAATAATTTTACTATATTTTATGTTTTTAGCCCAGCTCAACGTTAATTTTTCTTTTTCATAATCTATTTTCATGACTGGATGAAATAAGTTTAAACATGTGATATCATGACTGGATGAAATAAGTTTAAACATATGAAATAAGTTTAAACATGAAACAGGTTTAAACATGAGGTATCCAATGTTTCATACTACCTTATTTTAAATTGAAAATTTACTTTTTTTTTTCATATTATTTGAGTATCTTGCCCAACTGTCAAACAAGGAATATTATTATTTTGTATTGTGTTATACTTTCATTGTATACAGTGCAATATATTGGGCGTATTACCATGTAATAATCTCTGCCAAACAACCATAAAGATACTTTAAGTGAAAATCAGACCATTTAAAAAAAATCTTACCAACATACGAGTACATTTAATAACAATCCCCAGATCGGAAGACGTCTCACTATCTATTCGAATAGTCTAATCATTCGACTATTGAAATATTGTGAGCAAGCTGCTTGAATATGAAGAACTGTATATAAGGTGTTTTCCTACTGGTTTTTAAATAACGACTTATGTATTTTCAAGGTTCTCAATTATTCCCTGAATAAATAATCAGGTGCAAAACTTCAAAGTTTTCAAAAATCACATCGTAATATATTATGTTCTAGATGACGCTATTTAAATTTATCGGAGCCTTCCTTAATCATGGTGTTTTCTCATATATAATGTGTAATTAATGTAATATAAAATATTTTTAAGAATTATGAAAGAATTTTGACGAACATTACATACATTTTTAGAAAGTTACTCTCTGAAAATAGTTCAGTAGAATAAGCAAAATTAATTATAATTAATAAGGAATGTTATAAGTCCTCTACATGTATTTCTATAATGTCATCGTTATGGGGATAGTTTTGCCATGAAATGGTACATAATACAATTTGATCGTTTAATACCCCTCAACATATCCGATAGCCGGCATATTGGAGAGCGTAGCCAGAACACAATATTGTTTTCAACCACGTTAATCGAGCCTTCGGGTTTGCAATGACTGTGACATGAAACTCCCGGATGGAGTTCAAGTCAAGCGTCTTGTCAACTAGGCCACGAATGTTTCCAATTGATTCATAGTAACTACATAAAATGAAGTTTGTTGTCAATCAGAATTATTCGGATATTAGAGTTCCAAAGTATTGAATACTAATCCTTTTCATACAATAACATTTCTAAAGCTTATTGGAAGTCGAACCAAAAACCTCTTAATGAAAAACAGGCGTTCTACCGTAAAGACACAAAGGTCGACATTAATAAACGTACCTATTAAACACATATGTGATTTCCATTTTTTTAAAGCTTTCAAAATCGCCCTAACACTAAGCATTGTGGTTTTTTAAGATTAAAGAAGTAAGACGATTCTCCATACTCAAGTACTGCCATTTCCTCACTTAATATAATTCTTTTCTCGAAAAAATGGAACAATCGATTTTATCGCACGAAATCTACCAAGTGCATTCACATGAAAACCTAATTCTATTCAGTGTTCCGATGCATTTTTTGAAGTGCGATTTACTGATAAGTGTTTATTGTTTCGCAGAAAGGGCGAAGTGAAGGAAGTAATGACAAAAAATGCGATATTTTATGAAAAGGTGCACACACTGCACACTGCATTTAATCATGATGTCCTTCATGGGGCAAAAATCCTGAAACGGGCTGTGTCATTTAAAAATGGTGTTTTATGTTGTGAATAATTTCAAATTTTAGTTCAAAATTTGATCAATATGTTTTAATTTAAATTTGATAATTTGTTATCTGAAAATATACGTGAAAATATTAAAGGTATTAGAGAAATAAAATGTTTGAAAAGCTGACAACATTCTTTTGTATTATTTTATATATACAAAACAATGGAATAGACTTACGGCCATTTCCAATCAATAAACAAGATTATAGGACTAAATACTTACGACTGAACTAAAACACTAATCTTTTCGTTATCAGGCATCAAACCGAAAACCCTTGGATGAAAGACTAGCATTATGTTACTAGATCACAAAGGTTATCAAGATTCGTATATCTAAGAAGATAAAAAATAATACAAAAACATCAAATTGAAACATCGCTGTTCGTATAAGTATTTGTTTTTGAGGGTTGATTTTTCATGCGTAGGTCATAATAATAAACTTGATAATTTGACGATTACAAAAAAAAACTGTCCCATTCAAATTCAACACATTTTAAAATGTTGGCGGTTTAAATAAGATCAACTAATAATACTGGTATATATGGATAGAATTACGTTAACTCATTTTTTATTTAGGTCTTTGTCGTTGCAAAAATCATTATTGGCAGACAGAGAACAACCTATAGCTCACCTATTTGGTGGTATTACTGGATTGCGATGTCCTGCGGAGATCTCGTGATCCGCTATGTATGAAAATCCATATCTGCCAATCCTATTCACGTGGCCACGCCAGTATCGCATTCTCTTCCAGCTGCATTTGACGATTTAAATGTGTTGCAGTTCTGTCAAAAGTGAGCATTTCTGAACTCAGAGATTTTCCTACGATGGTTATTAATATTCGCATCTCGGATGTTCGAAAAAAGCTCTTTATTCTAGGTGTTTCATCACTATAATTCATGATAAACCTTACACAGGCTTTTCATCTACAATACATATATTCGAACTTTGCTATCGATTTGTATATTTCTGTTTTTCCAGATTACATCTCTATCAGAAAACCAAATAATTTCATTAACAGTGAATATGGAAATCACTGGAGGTTTATACAATACCAATAATTTGATATCTCTACCAAATAATAAAATGCTTTTTTTGCAAATGTACATCCTATAGTTAAAAAAATACATATTTTGCTAATTTCGAAGTAGACTGTCACACAAAACCATAAACGGCGCTTTATCCCCTTATCCAGGTGCTCATTGTTAAGTGATCGCTCCCATAGATCTGTAGATGAATAAATCTTTTCCACGGCCCTGGTATCGGCCTGTATCGGTATCTCGGTAGATCTGGCCGCCGCGACATTGTGTTGTGGGTATCGGGTGTGTGCACTCCTTGCTCCTTAGTCCTGATCCTGTCTCAATTATCCCGAGGGAAAACATAGTAAATATTTTTGGACACATTTATTATTATTATGTATTATAATAAGTTTTATAAAGGTTTTAACACAAATAATATGCCAAACTACATACTAATTTTTCGATTTATCAACTTTCTAATTGAATGCAGGTAAATTCTACGGTTGTGTTAATAATATTAACGTTTTCTGCCATATGATTTCAAATTAAAAATATTTATTCAATAAATCAAATAAATAAATTTAAACTGTAGCCGCTTAAGCTGCAAAAAATAACATCTAACAATAATTTGGAATATGTGATCAGATAATTTCATGGCGAGAAATAAAAATGAAAATGTTACCAATAAAATAATGTTTTTTAAACGAAATGTTTTCAAGAACTCTTTGTCTTTAGAGTCATAAAAACAGCTAAATAGTGATTTTAATATTGAAATCTTGAATCAATAACAAATAATAAAATCAGTACCAAACCACCTTTGCAAATAATGCTGCCTAAAATATTTGGTCAAAATTCCTGACTATAATACCTAGTCATGAGCTCCAATGAGATTTGTGAAGCTAAACTAAACTAAAATCGCGTCAAATAATAAGTTTTATGGAAACGCAAAAATTAGGAGTTCTAACATCCCTATGTTTTTTTTTTCGTGCAGCAATTTTAACAGTTGAGCTCAAATATATGAATCGCTACAATTTATCATACGATATTGATAAGATTTGAACGTTAATGTCATTTATCATATGAGCCAAAAAAAACTAATGGCATTTTGGAAAAAAGGTATGAGTGCCAAAAAATGCAATATTTGTCCCGAAAATTATTATGTTTTTTCTTTTCTGTTCGTAGTGATACACGCGATAGTGTATTGAATCGGTATTAATTAATGTTGTATTTCTTGTACATTTTATTGGTGCAAATGTCCATGAATAATTATATTCATTGAAATAATTTTCCATAAATAATCATATTAAATTAATTAATTGTCCATAAATAATCATATTAAATATTTCAATTAATAATCATATTAATTGAAATATTTTAATGGTTTTCAAACTTGATTTCTTGAAGACTGGATTGAGTAAGATATAGAAGAGGACACTGAGATGATTTGGGCATATTGAACGAATAAATAAAGAAAATCTAACAAAACAAATACACAGTGCAAATGTGACAGAAATGTGTGGTAGACGATGACCGAGGAAAGTGTGTTTGGATCAAGTGAATGATATTTTGAAAGAAGAACAAGTAAGAAATAAGATAAATCGAAGCTGTATGAGAAGTTGTATGGATATGGAATAGGTGAAATATGTGTGTCTGGCACTCTGTCATATCGAGCTAACCCAACAGGAAAGCGACGTGATGTATGCATGTATATAACTTCAAAATTTTTATTTTCAGTACTTTGTTTAAAGCTCGATACGAGTTCGAGCGATACTTTATTTGTTCAAAGTTCGATACGCTGTGGAATACTTGATCAATATCAATTTTTACTTACTTATTAGCTTATAGCTTATACAGTGTTTACGCTCGGATCAGGCATGTTGTGTGACGCTGTTCGGTGTACTCGTATAGTGTTCCAGAACAGTACAGTGGGCACATAGAGAGAGACACGGCTCCGGAGGCCTGCTCGTCTGCTCGCATTGTATGAAGTGTCGCACAATGTTATCGCGCATCGGCCGCTTATCAGATGTGAGACCAGCGCTCTTCAGAGGGCATCTCAGCTCTATAAAAGCTCTTTTAAAGCTTTTGATTGAATGGGTACAGGGTTTTCTTAAGCTTTGTTCAATTTTTTTGTTTTACACCAATAAAATCATTTGTCCATGTTAGATTTACAAGTTTGTCCGCTTACCAGATTTTTTCTTGTTTATTACGGGCTCATTGCGGAGCGTCGTGGACCTCTCATATATCTCAAACTCGGTGCACTACCTGTCTTCAACCTTCTCAGTACTGAGAAATTTTGATTGCAGAGCCTAAAGAAGATCCTGTTTATTTTGTTTGGTCCTTCCATCTTATAGGATACCTTCCACTTGCTTACTTTCTTATCAATAAGTTTGAACATTCGTATGAACATTCTCTCACAATTAAGCCCTATCAATAAGTTTGAACATTCGTATGAACATTCTCTCACAATTTAGCCCTATCAATAAGTTTGAACATTCGTATGAACATTCTCTCACAATTTAGCCCTATCAATAAGTTTGAACATTCGTATGAAAATTCTCTCGCAATTTAGCCCTATCAATAAGTTTGAACATTCGTATGAACATTCTCTCATAATTTAGCCCTATCAATAAGTTTGAACATTCGTATGAACATTCTCTCACAATTTAGCCCTATCAATAAGTTTGAACACTCGTATGAACATTCAGAGACTTCGTTTTGTCGCGACTTCAATATGTAAGAACTTCTTTTCGACAATATTGAGTAGTGATTGTTGGGTCTACGCCTGATCTAGCCCGGGAGTTTATAAAGCGGATTCTCATTAGTGCCCAAATTAAAAAATATGTTTCATTCGAGTTTTCTCTAAATATCTCCTAACATACTATATCTCACATATTGATTGGGAAAAAAATCCACATCGCAATAAAGCCGCCAAGTTGTACTGTAACATATATAAGGAATGTGTAATAAAATACAAAACAAATAAATCCTATGTTTGACTAACAAGATACTCTAATAATGTGGAAAAAGTTAATATTTAACTTGCATTCTCAAAGAAGGCATAAATAATATGTCTGAAACAAGGCATTTATATTTTTTGTAAAACAACAATATAATACGAGAAAAATATGTTTCATGACATATCTCAATATAATTAATTGAAAACTTTGGAGCTTTTATGTATTCAACATAATTAATACACATTAAATATACATATTTAAAAAAATATTATTTATCATTAAAGCATTAACACTGTGGAGGTTCAAATACATTGACGAGTAATGTACTCGTATGATGCCAAACACTGTTTATTTAATTTGATATAACGGTATAACCCTACCGGTTTCAAGGTTTTCACCTCATTATCAGGAGTGCACAAACAAAACTAAATTATGTTCGAAATGTTATGTATTTATGAAATATCAATTAAAAATTACAAATATCATTTCAAAAATTCATTTTTCTCCTAACAAATTGAATCACATTTCTCCAGCATGTTTATCGAACCTTAAATTAATATTTTTTTAGATCCTTGACGATGATCAAATAAAAAAAACTTCTTAAGTACTTTATTTTCATTTTCAGGGTGTTTATCACCCTTTTATTTGGTTGCAATTAACCAATTACCATCTTAGTCTAAGTCCAATACAATTTTTAATAAAAGAAAAGAGTCGAACCATTTAAAATCTTTATAAATAATTTACACACTCTCTACTTATTAAACGACAAAATAGTTGAATTTAAAAAAAAACTAAAAATGTGGCAAAAAATTTAGAAAAAACAAGTCAATAAAAAGTTTACATATTTCTTGAAACGAAATCTTGATGAAGCGTTGATTACATCATAGTACATTTATAACACACGTTTTACAAAATATTTTAAACAAAAATTACGAAAGATAAATAATAGTTTAAGATATTAAAAAAAAGATGGACAGATAGCCATTAAACCGTCTAGGTTAAATAATACACACTTAGTTATAACACCAACAACAGTTCAACGCAATCTTATATCAGACAATCTAACGGAGAAGAAGAGCCAAGATTTTGTAATAACCCTGTACATTCCCAAAGATGGTTTTATCAGTGTCATGATCAGATTTTTATGCTAAAGCCCACTGGTTCAACAGATGTAAAGAAGAAAGGTTACAAAGACCATTATTCTTATCTTCACAATAAAATGCAAAGGTCGCAGCACATCTGATGCTAGAAGCACTCAAAGAATTGCTTCTAATGAAATATAGAGACGAAATAGGGAAAGGTTCCTAGGATTTATTATACTCGCAGAACGTTCTCATCTCGCTTTCTGGATTCATTCGTTTTACTGGTACATTATTTATTGTTATAGCTTTGTTTTATTATATGACACTTCCACTGTAAACAGTACAACCTGGCGTATTGCTATACGACAATTTTTTTCCAGAAAATGTTAAAAAAGTTTTATGTTAAACAACAGGAACGGACTTTTTTTAGGTTCTGCCAGGAATACTGCTTCAATACATTATGTTATGCACACTATTCTATCATTCATGATTCTTTATTTACGTGATTAAAAATCAGGTGCACTTAATCTAGCTAAATCTTCCATTTACTTCTGTTTTATATCATGTATTCGTTTAGTCATTATTTCGTTATTCATTCCACATCTCACATTATTATTTGTATTTTCAAAACCATCTTAACGATGATAATAATAATAATAAATAGATAAATTGCTTATCACTGTATTATTATAAAATATCAACAAAACGATACTTTATTTTTTAATTTATTATGGATTTGATTATTTCCATTAAGATTAAGATTGACGTGCAAACCGAGTTATTTCTAAGGTTTCACTATTTAAGAAAAGTTCAATAACTCAAGTGCTCTTTGGCCAGATCTTTGGCTTAAGAAATCAATTATTATTAATTATATTATACATTTTTTTAACACAATTTATCAATTAAAGTACTGGGTCTTAATAGGGAAAAAACGTATAGCTTTTGTGTCCAAGCTGTTGGTCTTCAGTGTAACTTGGACACAAAAAATAGTTAGACGGGCAGGCATTTTCTTCTTCATGATGGACAAAATTACTCTAAATAATGCAACAAAACTTCGAAACATTGTTGAATACAAAATAACTTTTAAGAATATAAAATAATATTTATTTAAAAAAACGTAATATTTTTTTTCGACTATAATTATTTTTGAAAAAACACCTGTCATATTTTACTATTAAACGGACAATTTTATATAGCACCGTTTAGCTCGGAAATTGAACCCACTATTATTCAACAAATCACATCTTGCAGCTATAGCAGCACCCGAGCGAATCATGTATTACATTATCGTTATATACAGTACAACCTTATGTGAGTGGCAATCTCTTCCAACTAACGAAAACATGTTTATGAGGTCTTATGTGAAAACCAGAGGAGAAGGTCTTATGTGAAAACCTTTTTAAAAAATCTGAGTTCCATCGAGAATCGAATCCGCAACCTCCGCATTAGAAGAATGTCTTACCAACTAGGCTTTGACTACAGTTGCGTTTATTGAAATGCAATATAGGGTTTTCGTATCGTTCGTGATACGACTTCTTACTTTAAATTTCTTCCGAATTGGTAGTTTTTTCTAAAATGTTATTAATCCTTTATTCCATGTATAATCGATGTAATATATTTTTAAACATATTTTCTTTCTAAAAACACCCGTTCGTTTAGCGAAGACATCTTGACGGGCTGTTCGTCATTTATATTTGATTGATCGAACTCGTATTTACGAAACACAGCAAACCTTCAGAATACACGAAGCCGATACAATTTTTAAATACAGATTCGAGATATCAATAAGCTCTGTTGAGTTTAGTACCAAAACCAAAAATAATTCGACAAAAATCTCACTAAAAATTTTTTTAATTAAGTTGTGATGTAATAAAATCAGACACACTAAATTAAACAATCGAATGTGAATCAAATCCATGGCAACACAATGACGAAGCAGGCACATAACCTGTCAGACCAATGAGATTCACGTGTTTATTTTATTACAATTTCGTTGTATAGATTTCAACCAGGTAGGTTTATTGTAATATGGCAATTTCTTTTCAAACAGTAAGATCATAATGAGGGCCGAAATGAAAACCTTTTTAGTAAAATTGGGTACCGATAGGAAGATATGCGTCTTTTAGTCAAGCCACGGATGTCATTGTAAGTTTTTACACGATACAATAAATTTTTACGATAAATAGATACGATTACATATAAATTTTTTTTAACCAAACACTTTTATTACTAAAAAGTTATATGTAAATATTTTCTAAATACTTTTTCCTATTTGCCATAAAGGTGCATAGAAATGCATGTAGTTTTGCACCATCAATATTTTTTTTTTGCAATCCAACTCAGCAGTCTACATAACATACTTATGCACAATTTTAGAAATAAATATACTCGTTGCTATGGAAACTTGAACAATTCAGGCATAAAAAGGGGGTGAAATATATATTTTTTAATTAGAGCTTAACGAAACCATAAAGTATTCAGTTAAAAAAGAATGCATGCAGTATTCTATGATTATTTATGTACATATATACCATCACGCCTTTTCGCGCCGTGATTGACAGAGAGAGTGCCTGACATTCTACATCACGCCTTCCCCTTACATTTATAATGCATATTTGTTTTTTTAATATTTATTAATCCATCCAATTTACATGCCTTAACCACCTCAGAGTGCATTCGTTGGTCTCACTTATTACATCAGCCTCAATTTCACATTCATCCCTAATCACTTCATTTTATATTCTATCATACATTGTCACCTCGTGTATTTTTCTCCATGTACGCATTTTTATAGCATTTATTCCACTCCTTTCAGTCTTTATCCACGTCCACTTTCACTTCCATACACCAAAGATGATACTAAAATACTCTGGTTCGAGTATACATATTTTAGTGCCCCTTCGACTTTGTTTCTTAACGTTTCAAGCCATTCGATATACCTCTATTTAAATCGGGTTCGAAAAAAATAAGTTGCCAATTAAAAACATAAAAAAAAAAATATAATCTCTAATTTCTTTACTTTATCGCAAATTTCCAAGAACTGTAATTCCGCGTCTAAATTTTAAACTTCCAAGAAAGCAAACTCCGCGCTATCCGAGGGAGCTCTGGCTCTGTATATTCAATAATTATTGGTAAAACCGAAGCCACCGGCATTCATGGGTATTTTGAGGAGCGGCATTGATTGTCAATCTGGGAGCCATTGTCAAACGAATTCTCCCGTTTGATTTATGACACGAGATGCTCATCATGCCCATGCTGACCTAGGCCTTGTGCTCTAATGATGGAGCAGACATGCTCTCATGCCTTCTCAAGCCTTCTCTAGCGCAGAGACGCAACCGAATTATTGATACTTTAGATAATTATGTCGTTTTCCGTTTAATTGCATCATCCCAAACAAAAGAGTCCAACACAGGTAAAATCTGTTAATATGAATATTATTATTATTATTTATATCTGGAAGAGTTTAGAAGAATAACTAACGGCGTGTAGCAATAGTAAACAAAGTTAATAAAGCACTAAAACATAAAAATTCAAACCAGATAGTTTCAAAATCTGTTAACATGATAGTCCACAACAGTATGTTATCACCAACTTTAATGTATGGGACTGAAACGTGGACGTGAAAAAATACTAAAAATAGTCGAAACATGACGTGGAAAAGCGCACACTTAGTAAAATAAATGGGCGCCAATATATGACCGAATATGGAATGAAGTGATTAGGGGTTATTTTAAACAGGTTGGTGTGTTTAAGACGAAGAAGAGCAATTTGAGCCGGTTTAAGTACATAGAATTCATGAATTAAGAAAGTCTAACAAAACATATATACTGTGCAAATGTGGAGAGAAACCAAGGAAAGTATAGTTGGATCAATTTAATGATATTTTGAAGAAATGAAACGTAAAAAGCCAAAAAAATCATAAGAGTTTTATGATACGGTATATGGATATAGAAAATGCGAAGGATGTGTGTCAATATAAGAAAGTTTTGTGCTCAATCCTATCTGCCTACCCCGATAGGGAAATGGTCTGATTGTATGTAAATATCGATGTTAATTCATTCATGACTCTTCTCGAGAATACATAGTTTCTTAACACTTGCCACCCTGTGATGGATAGTGAGTGACCAGGACTTATATTTTATTTGATTATTCGACGTTTTAATACATAATAAAATTATTTTTATAGCTAATTACAAAAAATAATCTAGCAGATTTTGCATAATTTTAATTTAAAATATACATTTTTCACTGGACGCTTAGCGTCCAGCACCGTGGCTGGCAGAATTTTTTACCACAGTAAGGCAAGGGTTAAAAACGAAGAAAAAAATAAAATTCGTCTATTGGATGACTCACCATCTTCCTTGCTTTCGAGGGATTGCTTGTAGATCTTCTTTTTAACAGACTTGATTTGTACTTATTCATTCTCAACTTCCAATGACCAATTTAGCCTGAACTAAAGAGTTAGGAACCTAAACACGAGAACATATTTTGAAAGTCTCCAGATTCCTCTCAGTGTGTAGCTCTAGAGGCAGTTTTCATTAGACATATTTATCGTTAGTCTCTTTCCACAGACCTGGGAAATCTTCATAGACCGTTTATAATAAACTATATTATTTGTGATTCAACAGAATGTACACAAGACACGTATTTTTTGTCTCGCACTAAACAGGAAAACTTAGACTTATTAGTTATATTTGGCTCATGAACCCGGTTCCTTGTTGAAGAGGCGGTTGTCAATGGTCTTGTTGAATAAGAAAACAACAATATTTAAATACAAAAGTTATCAGTGTTGAAAAAAATACATGAATTTACTGCTTAAACATTTAAACATATTTGTGGCCTTCAATGTCTAAAAATAAAAGGAAAAAATAGTTTTCCAAGTACGTCCCTGGTTTACTGAGTCGAATCAGATTAAAATATACTATTTCGTAAAATATTTATTTATAGCTATGTGTAGGTCGATAGTTTTATCAAGAACACTTTTATATAAAGAAATGTATAATATGTTATTCACCGAAAATAATTATACAGAATTATAAACATTTAGAAAATGTTCGAGTAAATTATTTTCATCTACATAATATGAACTATATATAGAACATGGAGGAGATATTTTCTTGTATTTCATTACATTTATTTATAAATACCATTGGCGTTGAAAGTCTTAACGATTAACGTTTTTAGTTTGTATTCTGACGTCCGAAATTCGATTTAATTACAGATTTCTTATTTTTTTACCTATTGCAAACAAAACACTTAAGATCAATCCTCCTTACAAACTTCATATAATAGTTGGTAAGATGATGGTCTTCCATACCGGTAGTTACGGGTTTGTGTCCCGTTAGGACCCAGTTTTATATTATAAAAGATTCCTGTCTGGTTTTCCCTTAATGCTTCTTTAACAATTATCTGGTTGGTTGGAAGAGATTGCCACATAGCAATATGCCCACCTTATTGAACTGCATATAACTTAAGTGTAATACAGTTAATTTCTAATGTATTTGAGCAAAATTTAACTTATTGCTACATTGATTAATCGTTTTTTTACATGTATAAAGAAATGAGAATTAAGATGGTTCGGCCACCTAGAAAGAATGAATGGAGTTAAGTTTTAAAAAAAAATATCTCGGATAAGATAGAAGATATAAAATGTTTGAGAAGACCCATATAAATATAATACAAACAAATCAATTACAATTTTGAAAAAGGGAAATCTTAATAGCCAATTATGCATGATGAAGTATATGCATTGTTACATATATTATATTATATAACACTTTCGTTGTATACATTGCAACCTGGTGGGCTTATTGCCTTTTGACAATATCTTTCAGCCATCCAGAAAAATGTCCTTAAGTGAAAACCAGACTAGAATCTTTTTTTATTTTTAACTGGGTACCAACGGGAATCCAACCCGCAACTTCCAGACTGGGACACAAGCATCTTACCAACTAGGCCACGGAGATCTTCTTACATATCATCACGCCGTATCCCAAGGTAGAGAAAGAGAACTGATGTCCAAACTGGTTTATCCAAGTAAATAACATTCGCCTCCTTCATATTCACATATCTCGTCATGCATAATATTCCATTACTATTACTTTTCACTTTACCTTCTTTCAAAATCTGATCCACTTGATCCAGTCACGTTTTCCTCGGTCTACCTTTTCCACACACACCTTGCACTTCTGACTTATAAAGCTGCTAAGTTATTCTTTCGTTATTTATTCTCTCCACATGCCAAATCATCATAAAACTCATTTTACCACATTACTTAAAACATTCATATTGCATGACGAAATGTATGAACGTATCAAAAGCGTATGGCTAGATTGAATTGAAGATACATTCTCTCTGCCTACCCTAAGAGGGTCATGACTTAACAATGATGATGATTAAATGAGAAGTAGGAAACTGACCTGTATTTTTAAATTTTGTATAATGATAATAAATTTATCAACAAACTGACATAAAATCTCATCGATAACAACCACAAACGACTATTTTGTATTGTTATAAAATTGTCGTCACCGCGGCCTTGTGGTTCCGATCCTAGATAGGACCGGGTGTCCCGTGTTCAGTTCTTATGGACTGGTTTTGCATTCAGAGCTTTTTTACAATACAAGAATTTATTATTTTATTGACTTCTAATATGTTAAGTGACTAACACAACTTCTTGAACTGTTCACGTAGATTAGGTGTTACGAAACTATTATTTTATTAATTTCTTAATGAATTATTTTATTAATTTCTTCATATTTTAATATAATAAATAAACGAACCAATGTTCCAACTAAAAATAAATTTGTATAAAATTGCCTCAATTCAATTTTTATACTTATTTGATAAAAATTTGATTTTATTTTGATAAGGTTTGATTATGACAAATTATAATTAATACACGTATACCATAACGCCATGTCCCTTTTAGAGTAGAACTCTTCATATCAATATAAACAACATTTGCCTCATCCACACTCAAACATCTCGTTATACGTGCATTTTTGTTTCTCATACTACTTACCTTTTCCTCAGTCATTTTTTCCAACCTTCCATACTATATTCTTTTATTGTTTCTTCGACTAACATCCTCGCATGCCTTTTATACTTGACATGTTTATTTTTTTTACATCTATAATAATAAATAGAAAATTTATATAGCGCCATTTGGAGGTCAAGCGTTCCTCAAGGACGCGTTCCTCAGGATTCGAATCTACTATCTCAACTCATTCTCTCAATATATCTATTATATATCAACCCAAAATTACTTTCTTATACTTATAGTATGTAATCATACTGGTAACATCCGACTCGAACAAATACAGTAGTTATCAATAATATGGGAGAAACCAAAATTTTATTATAAACCCAATTTTAAATTTTATTTTATTATAAACCAAATAATTTTATTATAAACCATTATTTTATGACTTCGAAGAAGAAAAAAAAATCTCACATTTCTGAAAAAAAAACTAAATACGATTATATAATACATCAACAAAAACCATCACTGAATAAATCCAATAGCTTAAAAATAGACATTTGATTCAATATTGATACCATGTAAGGATTACTTTACATTCGTTTTTTTTTTATTTCCATTATCTAAACAGGTCCTTTTCCAAATCCCGGGAGGTCTTCAGAAGATCGTTCTCCGATTCCCCGATTGTCCTGCATTCCTTCTCGCTACTCGCTCCATACAAGAAACGCGATATAATGCCTAAACCTAATTCTGATAGAAACTCTAAGTAACCCCTGGAAGATTATTCACGTGAAGCCATTTGTCAAATGTCCCATATTAAGATGAGTAAGCGATAAAAATGGGACCATATTTTATATGTTGTTATGTGTACCAAGCCGAGATGAATACCAGTATATTCTAGAATTCTAGGCTGGTTCTATTAAGGCAATGAATTATTTATGGGTATAACTTACGACCTAGGTGACATCGGACGTAATGTGGCGCACAATTTGTGTTTTTCTTTCAAATTCTGCTGAATTCAAATCCAACACTGTCAAATTTTGCACGTAACATTTTCATTGCTTTTCCGAAACATTGTAAAAAAATATCGTGAATATTATATAATACATTAAAGGATACCCATTCAACATGTCCAAACTACCTCAACACGTTCTGTATTCTTTTAACACATCAATGTTTAGCTCATATTACATTTATTCGTTTAGCTCATATTACATCATTTAGTCATACATTGACATACCACATATTATTTTCAATGCACGCAATTCCTCTGCATTAACTATCATTCCTCCTTTCATTTATTTTCCACATCCATGTTTGACTCCGAAACATCAATGTTGACACTAATACGCTTTTATGAAGCAAAATATAACAAAATGAAATATTATGTAAACCTTAAATTTAATATCAAAACCTATTTATTTTTAAGTTTGTCTTGTGGTCTCTAATCATCAGCTTACCTTCCATCCTTTTGAAGATCTTTCGAGTAACGATTGCCAGCAAATATTTCATGCTTTAGTATCAAAACCGTTAACGAAGATTTTGCAGAATTTAACAATTCATGTCAACATCTATCAATCTGACGTCAGCAATCTTCTTTTGAAATTTTAAGCCTAATTTTATTAAAAAACTTTCAAAGCTTAAGGATTATACCGTAATATATGGCTGTATAAGAATTTGGCCATTCAGTATTTTTCATTGAAACTAAAACACAAATACGATTTTTTTTTCTATAGAAACAAGAATTGTAAATTATATCACAAAAACATTTGTATTATTTATTTGTTAATTTATATAACCTGTATGTATTATATGCATACATAATTAATGATAAACAAGACTAACAAAAACAGGTAAATAAAGTGGATACTCAATTCATATGGATTTGGGTTTTTGCCTTTCATTTGTCGTGTCCCCAGTAAAGTAGGTGTTTGTCTGTATCTTACTGAGGACATATAAACATGAAACTGACTAATAATCAATTATTTAATATTACTGTCATCAATTCTCATTAACTTAATAAATTATAATGTGTGTACAACATGATTCGACCCTTTGTGTACAACCCAAGCGTCTTATTTTTGGTACCCGGATCATACATATTTTGCAATACGTCTTGAATGTTTGCATATTATCGAGGACCAAGAGAGAAACTCTTCATTTTTTTTAAAGCAGGTGTCTAAATAGGAAAGTTAATGTTGGATGGTGCGACCAGGAGACTAATGAGATAGCAGCATTTAACAACTACAAAAAGGGTACAGCGCTGGAAGTAGTTGAGGCATGTATTGAAGATTCCACCTGATTGCTGTTTCAGAGTATTGCTGGTGTATCGCCCACAAGAGACTCAAGGAATCAAACGGCTATCCTACATCATACAATGATGGAGGATGGGTGTAAGAAGTGTCGACCTAACATGGGAGCACGTGGAGTATTACTTTGCGGAAAGACCTAGATGAAAGTGTTTTATGATATCCATGTGTTTCTGATAGATCATACAAGGTTTTAAGAAATATGACATATATCCAGTTCTTAAAAAGTATTTTGTAAGTGAATTCTTACTTTTCTTTACTGTTATTTGCCATTCCTTGAATATTACTTCTCATACCAATCGCCAGTAAGAAATTCTAGAACATTTTACCCCTAGACCTTCTCACTGATATTATTTAATTTGGATTCACTTCGAAGATTTTCTTAAGTAATCTATATTCTGATATGCGAACGACATGCGCAAGCCACTGCACCGCAACTGAGATTTCTACATATTTTTTAGTAAGGTTTCTGAGTTTTGGAATGGTCATAGTAACTCATTTTATCAAACAACCCTAATTCAAATGTAAGAATTTATAGAAACAACTTTACCTTCGGACGGGAACGATCTCCCAGTCCAGTTGAAATCTCTCTTCCCTTATTCTTCATGTACAATTGCACTCTGTCAATTGTCTAATGCCCCCTTTGATATCTATCGAATCATTAGTAAGTGGATACTTCGCCAAAGAAACCCCAATTTAAATGTGAATGAATTACTTTGAGTATTAGCTGCTTTCTTTGAAACTAAATATTTTACTTATTTTTTCGTATGAATTGGTGAACCTGATATGTTGAAGAGCGTGGCCGAGATATAATTTAGTTTTCGGTTCCAATAATTATGATGGGTTAAGAACCAGAGGAGTACACTTACGGTTCACCATTGTGCATGTTTTAAATACTATTGCACGTTCAAATGTAAATGCACGTTGATTGGCGTGTCTGAGTAATTTTACTAGACTAACTCGTATGCCAAACTACATTTTTGTGGGTTCCATCGGAAATGAAACCTGGATTATTTAATGCCTCTTCGACGCATCTATCACATACAAAATCATTAATTAAGTAAAACTTGAGCAAAGTTAATCCACATTAAATAAAAATCAATTACTTGAATTATTACGTAACTTTATTTAAAAGAAAACAAAAAAGCATTTCGCAATATTTTATTGTTTCAATTACACTTCAAACGAACTACGAAACCCACGCATAACGGTGTCCATCTCTGTTGAAACTCACCTAAGCCAGATGGACGATAATCTCAAGAATGCTGCATTGATTCGAGCAAATCCAAAGATTGATTGATACCGTATCTTCAGTGTTACAAGCCGTTTGGAATTCTTCAAATTCAAAACCTGGATAACTATTCTTAATCGATGATGTCTATTCAAATACCTCGACACATTTTAAGATTATAAATTATTTTATTTCTTCTACAATTTCTTCTCACTGAAAAGAATTGTTTGATTTTATCATTGTCTTCTTCAGAATTATCTTCCAACTCTGTAGGTTGATTATTATTCATATCGTACCCAGCACCGTCAATCCTCATCTTATATAAATGTATTCGTGCGGTTCACTCAGTTCGATTTTTTAGCTCAATCAGACGTACTTCATCCTTATATTTAAAAAAAATCGTTATATGTCTCGTCCTTCACCCACATACAATGCCCATCCTTATCTCTTTTTCGGGTTTGTCTTTTGTTTTATTTTCCATGAGATTTGTCGTTTGTTTTAATTTTTGATACTTTTTCTATAATACGATATCCATTTACAAAATGTATGACCGAAAATAATTTGCTTTAAAACAATAAACCGGCCAGATATGTTAACAATAAAATATATGTCAAGTGGGCAAACAGTATTATATTTTGACATATTTAACTTACTTGAATCCTATAAATGTAGTCTTCAAATCATCATTATAGTTAATTGAACTACTCACTACGAGTAGTATAATAAAAGATGTAATGAAACGGATCTCAGCACAAGAATGCTGTAATTAAACGACTCTGTTAAATTAGCCATTGAGTTAAAATTAAATTATATTAGGTCCTTACATATGAAATTGGCGTTTTGTTTGGGAGGAACATAAAGTTGATTTTTTTTTAATATAATATATTTATTTAATCAAAGTATGTACCATTGCTATCTATGCACTTTTGCCATCTCATAGGTAGTTCATCGATCCCTTTACTAAAAAAACCATTCGGACGGGAATCAATAAAATCTTTGAAGTCGGTTTGGACTGCCCCATCGGAGTTGAATTTTTTCCCTTGCAAGAAGTTATCCAAATTTCGAAAAAAATAGTAATCTGTCGGGGCAAGGTCCGGAGAGTACGGTGGATGTCTTAGACATTCCAATTGAAGCTCTTCTAATTTGGTAGCCGTCTGTTGTGCAGTGTGTGGTCTAGCGTTATCATGAAGCAGCAGTGGCCTAGAGCGATTAACCAGCCTCGGTTGTTTAGCAGCTAGCTTTTCCATCATGGTTTGCAGTTGCTGACAATAGACATCTGCCGTAATCGTCTGGCCAGATTTAAGAAAGCTGTAGTGAACGACACCAGCACTAGTCCACCAAACGCTCACAAGTAACTTTTTTGGAGTCAATTTTCGCTTGGGGCATGGTTTGGCTGGTTCGGCAGGGTTCAGCCATTGCGATGAGCGCTTCCGATTATCATACAGGATCCACTTTTCATCACAGGTAATGATTCGATTCAAAATCCCTTCATTATTGTGCCGGTTGAGTAATGCAACGCAGCAGTCAACGCGCGTTTGTTGATTTGCTTCACTCAATTCGTGAGGTACCCACCTTTCAAGCTTTTTCACCTTCCCAATTTGCTTCAAGTGGATTAAAACAGTTTTATCACTAACACCGCAGCCTGCAGCTAACTCGGACGTGGTTTGCGATGGATCCGCTTCCACAATAGCCGTCAATTCTTCATTATCAATTTTGGTCTCCGGCCGTCCACGGGGCTTTTTCTGCAGGTCGAAATTTCCAGAACGAAAACGTTGGAACCAAAAACGCACTGTGTTTTCTTTTGCGGCACCGTCGCCATACACATCATTAATCCTTCGAGCCGTTTCTGCAGCACTGGTGCCACGGTGGAACTCGTACTCGTAAATAACGCGATATTTCAAGTTTTCCTGTTTTGTAAACTGAGTGACGCAAAGAAAAAAAACAATTGAGGAAAAAACAAATGAATTATAATTTTCGAAACACAAATACTTGAGTAAATAGCTGTATAAATTTTAATTTGGAATTCCTAACCAAAGAGAAGATATTTGAGATCAAAGTTGCCAGTACGGCAAAACGCCAATTTCATATGTAAGGACCTAATAGATGAATTATAAAGGATTACTTTAAATAATAGTATTTATGAAATAAACAGAACTTAACAAATAAAATTAATAAATAAGAAACAATTTTCGATTGATAACATTGGCGTCACACTTCTCTAGAGTAAAAAAAACTTTAAAGCATTTAACTGCATAACAATGTTTATAATCCTGAAAAAGGGCTCGTATAAACTTGAACAATTAATATAGCTAATTGTTATATGCAATTAATATGAAAAAAAATCTTAATACTAATTGTTGAATTATTTTTAGTAATAATTAAATCGGTATACCACCAAGAATGTTCGCAGTTTTTCTTATTTTCTCCAGGGATCTCCTAGCTAAATAATCATAGCTTGTTTAGCAAATTATAAATAACAAATTTACTTATTTATTACAAAATATTTTCTATTTAAGTTAAGGTCGTATATTAAGACTATTTCTAAAAGTTGTTTTATCATTAGAATATTCGTTGACCTCAATGAATATTAGTAAAACATTTGTTTTCTACTAGCACGTTACGGATTCGATTCCCAATAGTATTCAAGCAAAACGATTTAATGTATTCCCTATCAGGTTTTTGAAAATTGTTTTAGTTGGTGGCTCAAAATAGACAATATAATCTGTTAAGTTTATTTCATTCATCGAAAGTGTAAAACAAGACAATACATTAATTCAATAATCGTTGATTTAAATATTTTTTTGTATAAAAATAAGAATCGAAATGAATAAAGACCACTTGAATTTATTTTCTTCCACTATATTTTTAACATTATACTATGCGCAATTTAACACACCATGTCCTCCTCGGGTAAGTAAGTTGAATTAAATTGGTTATTACTTACATTGTCAATGGTCTACGGGTACTCGACTAAGGAGTGACTATACAAATGGTATCTATGGTCTTATAGAGAATACAGTATGAAGAGGTGAAATGCTAAATTTAATTGATTCCCCATAAAACTAAAGACAGTTGTTGTAAGTGTTCTATTGAGTAAGATGAAGAAGAGTATTTTGAGATGGTTTGGGCACATGGAACGAATGGATGGAGAAAGACTAACACAACAAATATACAGTCCAAATGTGAGTGGAAGGCGTGGTTCAGGAAGACTAAGGAAATAATGGTTGGATGAAGTGAAAGATATTATATTTTAAAAGACGGAAAAACAAGAAGTAAGATAAATAATTGGAGATGTGTGAGAAAGCGTATCGATGTGGAAGAGGAGAAATATGAATGTCGAGATAGGAAACCCCCCCAGGCAGGAAACGGCATAATGGTATACGAGTATACTCGTATGTATGTACCTTAGACTGTAAGGAATATATAATTTAGTTTAACTAACTCGCTTGAGGAGGACACATTGTGTGTTGAAATGCGCTCAGAGATATACGCATACTGATATTATAAAAATATAGTGGAAGAAAACAAAGTCATGTTTTATTTTTATTTAAAAAAAGTGAATTTCCACCAAGATGCTTTCTGAACTATTTAAAGAGAAATAAAAATTCATTAAAGCATCTTATTATTCGCATATTTTTTTTTGTCACAGAAATATTCTCTATTCTAAAAGGTTGATTTCCATATATTATTTAAAGATAATATAAACTCTATAATGTTGAATATATTGATTAAAAGTAAAAAAAAAAAAATAAGACCAAATAAATAAAATGTCAACCGGCGTCCTTAAAAGAGCAAACTTATTATCATTACATCATTTGAAGCAACCCGTCTAATAAAATTCTCGATCGAATTCTTCTCTTGATATGTACATCACGGATATCAAAAGATATACCATGATTCTTGTACAATGACATTTCTTACATTTCCCCTAATAACCTTCGTACGTATAAGAGATGAGAATCTACCGATACGAGCGTAGAATCGTTGAAAGAGGAAATAAACGCTCTGATTTATATCTAGGATCATTTAAATCTCATGAATTAAATTTTTGAAGTTGTTGTTGAACAAAAAAACTCTGCACTCAATTTATAGAGCACGTATTTCATAATTCCATGACTCGATTAATTCCATCTGGAAAGTAAAAAAAATATCTAAGTTTGTCGCAGATTTAATACGAGTATTAATGCTATGGAATTAGAATATTCAATAATATATGGTATAAATTAATTACTTCATTAAATACATTTGTCCCTGGTGACTCCATCCAGGCGGAATTTTTATTTTCCATCAACAGTACAATGCACCTTAGAAAATTATTTATTAAAAAGTAGTGAGTGCGTCATTTACAATATATAGTACACCAAATAATCTTGAAATTTAAAAAATTAAACAATAACATGGATTGTTCGTTGGATACGAAACCAAATAAAAAGACAAAACAAAAGACAAAGGGAGGGGGGCAGTTAAGAATATTATACAATATTTAGAGAGATATAGAATATATTTCCATGCAAAATAAACAAAACACCTTATGAAAATATCATTCAAAAGTATATATTTTAATACACTTTTATTGTGTACAATATATTACAGCCTGGCGAACTTATTGCCATGAAGCAATATCTTCCAATCAACAAGAAAGATATTTTTAAGAGTCCTTTTATAAAAACCAGACGAAATCCTGTTTTTTAAAATCTGGGTTCCAATGGGAATCGAACCGCGACCTCTGTGTCGGAAGACAGGCGTCTTACCAACTAGGTCACGGGGGTCATCCGCGTTAAATTCAATGTATGTTTTCTTTTTAAACCAAATTTTAAAATGAATTTATTTTTTATGAAATTATCTACTATTGCATATTGTTAGTTCCAGCAAGCACGTTATAAAGATCATAGATACCATGACAAATTGATTTAATTCCACACTATATACCCGAACTAATGACCTCACTTAGAGTCGCTTCACAGAAGACAGAAGAATGCAAAATCATTATTGTCTTTAGTAACAAACGTTCATTAGGGCAACTCGAGAGATCACACTACATTACAAGTAAGTGGTGTTTTTGGGATAGTCATAATAGACTCAAATGACACACAACACGGTTTTTGTAACGGTGAAAATGTATACTTAGTAAATTCACGCGAATTAAGGAAGACCAACTCAAATTGCTTTAATGGTGTTGATGAAACGGTTTATTTTTATCCAGTACTGATTCAAACACAACGTCAACTTGTTTATACATTTGAAGTTTTTTTATTCGTGTAAGTGACAACTAACTAAAGTTTTTTTTTCTTCTTTGCAATGATAACCCAAGTAATCACGAAAATCCGATTAAGTATCAACCATGTAACTTTGTAAGTGTGAGAATATTTTCTTTTTAAGGTCCGTATTGTTAGTTTTGTTTTCTCTCGCCGTATCCTCATCATAAAAGAAGTTGAAATTCCTTTTAATATGTGTACATTGAAATATCTTTATTTGGCCTCTTCTTCCTCATTAATGTATGATTTGATTGTGAGTTTCGTATATCAGTGGATTTTTCCATATGGAAAAATATATAACAACCATCAATTTCATCTTCTTCCTGTGGCAATAGATATGTATTTCTGCATTATTCCTGAAATGTCAACTGCCAGCTTTTCTTCTATCTCTTTGGGAGTCTGTCTGATTTATATGGGGTTAACTTCAAAAGGGGTAATCATGAGAGAATCTTAATCTCATTCTTCGTTCTTTGAAAATTATCCCACCAATAATGTCTTCCTTGCTTTCGCCATCCTATAACGTCTTCGCTTTAGCACTTTCTTCTTATTTATATATTTTTTTATTCTGTCTCTGAGTGTTTACTAGTTATACATCGCCAGACCTACATTTATAATGTTTTTAGGAATGTTTTCGTTCGTCTGATATCGTCTCTAGTTTCAATAACATGTGCTAACAGCATAGCTCTAACACGTATTTTAAAGATCCTTACTCTACTTTTTGTTCTTGTGTACTTGTTTTTCATTTATTATATTTGAAGCATCCAAATATTGTATTGGCTTTGTTTGCCCGTCCGTTTATTTCATTTTATAAGTGATTATGGTTATTAATATCCACCCCATTGTATTAAAAAAAACTCCACTCGGTAAATTATTTATTACGAGCTAGTTTGTTACAGTTTCTCTAGTATTGTTTTAAAATTAGTATTTTAGATTAACATACTCATATTATATTTCAATGATGCATTGTTTAACTTTTGGGTCACATTTCATAGTCATCAGCCATCAGTGTAGCATCATAAACTTAATATATAAATATAATATTGTAAACTGCGCAACTTGAAGCCTTTATATATTTTCAGGAGATATTTAATTTAGTATATATATATTTATTTTACACTTGATACAAGTGTAAAATAAATATATAAATTAAAATGACAATGACATCAAACAACAAGAAAAAAATAATTATTATGTCACAATATATACTAATGACAACAGGAACAATGTAACTGTGAAGTGACTCAATTATATCACCAAAATTATTATGAAGTTCAATCCATAATTTATCTACCGATATATGAAATATATCGATACATTAATTCAACAAGATCATTCCGTGTACGAGTTATGATGTTCTTAATACCTGAGTTCGTGAATACGGTACCGAAAACAATATATTTCACTCTAAAATCTCGCATTTATTAAGGAGCTATTGGAGACCAGTAGAACAATTCAGATTAAAAAGGTTTTAAATTAAAGCCAGTCTAAAACCAACTGTTTTTAGCCATAGACGTCTAAAGCCTAAGTAAGCTTAATAACTACATGATCACTATGTTAACAGACAGATTTAGTCTAATATAAATAATTGTGATGATTTGCTTACATTTACAGACAACCAATTTATTACTCGACCAATCGAAACCCTTAACAGTAGTATGTATATAAACAACTTCCAAACCTTTCTGACAACATTACAGAACATATGGTAGTGTAACTGTTACAGGCATACTCTAAGATATTGACACTGGCCGTTTGTGATTTGGATGTTTCATTCACGTGTTGCAGATTGCAGATTGATACATCTGAGGTCATGGTGAACTACAAAAAATCATTGTGCAGTGTGTTGGGGTCGCTGTGCGATGGCTACCAATGTGCACAATAGTCTGATTGTATGCTGGATTGAATGACCTAATCAAATGGACTTCTTTAAATTCGAATATTTCCTTGTTCTCGCTATGATTTTAAGAGCTAACGCTAAAGACGAGGTGTGTTTCACTCTTATGAAAAACGTTTGCGTATTTATAACTTTAATAAAATAATATTGTTCAATTGAAATCATTGGCATAAGTTTGACTTTTGAAAACTGATGTAATTTAACTAACGCGTGCCACAACCATCTGAAATTTCAGACACCGTTCCAACTGAATTTCTTTAGTGGCGGCTATGAACAGGCCATTATGAATTCAAAATCAAAGGGATCTTGAAGTGTATTAATGTATTATATTTACTGTTGCAAAGTTTGTTAAACTTTTTTTATTTTTGTAGACTTTTGCGACACAACAACTCGTACTTGTTACGCCAAAATTTTACAAAATCAAGCTTATATGAGAGATGTGTGTGATATCATAAACGCAAACGTTTAAAATTTTAGTCAGCATTTCTTACTGAATTTATTAAGTGGTTCTTATGAAGTCTTTTTGAATTCAGAATCGAAGCATTCATGAGAATAAAACACGTTACGAAACAGCGTTACATAATTCGTATATTTTTTTGTAACTAATTCGCTAAACGTAAAACCAAAATTTCAAAAAATCTAACGTATACGAGAGAATAACTATCTTCAAGGTCGCTCCAACTTGAAACTCGAATTCACTATTATTAGCAGATTAAAAATATTACTCTCCATAAGGAGAGGCGTCGTAAGGGGCTAGCATAGGAGTCACGAAGCTCAGTCATGCTACACGACAGGATGATGATGGAAATGTCCCAAAATATTTTAAAGTTAAGTATAAAGATAAGAAGGTAGTGGCTGCGAGTATTTGTTTAAGTACTCCCCCATCTGTAAATGTTCAGTAAAACATATTTGGTAAGAAAAGAAGTCCCAGTCTCTCCTCGGTTATCTCTCTCAGATGATTTTTGGTCTCCTCTCTAAAGGGATTACTAAGACTTGTTGAAGTAGATGATCTGGAGTAATTCACCATAAGCGCCCCAGTCACCTCTGCTGAGTTATCTAGACTAAATTAATCAAACTTTCTATAGTCATACATATTGAGTCATATACAATATATTGTAATATTATATTGGCCAAGGCAAAATAAATAGTGTATACTGACTGTATTGTTAGCAAGAAAAAACACCAAAAAATAGCATTACTATCAAATCTAATGCAATCGTGTGTATTATATAAATTCACATAGGGTTTTATAAATTCAAAAATTGGAATGAAGTATCGATTTATTTTTTCATGCTATATGTCCTCAGTAAGATACAGGCAAAAGTCTAGTTTACTGGGGACACAACAAATCAAAGGCAACAAACCCAGATCCATTAAAATTGTGTGTCCAAATTAAATTACCTGTTGTTTTTTTTTTCACAAATGGTGTAATATATATTTCTTGTCATGTGTAAAATAAATAAAAAATACATAGATTATTCGACATAATGTAGCAAAATAAAAACATAAACTAGAAGCTCCGCCCCTGGCTAATCTGCGGTCCCACTCCGTTTTGATTTTATGTAACCCCTTGGAATAATTAAAAATAGTTTTTTTAACAGAAAATATCGTATACGTATAATGAGATTTCTTTTTAACCTTTCCTTATTATTTAATTTCTTTAAATTCAATATATCCTTAATTTTTATGTTTTTAATAACATTCTGACGAGTATCTTGTAAATTTTAAGATAAAGTGTTTTACATTTTATTTGATGTTTTTGTGCACTACCCCTGTTTCTACCATTTTGTTGTACTCTGGCCATGTTTCTATTATTTTGTTGTACACTTCTCCTGTTTCTATTATTTTGGAATGAGGTAGTCATGTTTTATTCTAATTCGATGTACTTAAATAATAATATTCAGCATTAAATATTCTGAAATAGCCTATATATTGATATTTTTAAATATAACATTCAAAGAAGGTATGTACATATGTACTATTGCCATCTACAAGATGACGCGCCGCGCTAATACGTGGTGGGGCTGCGGAGCGGCCAGGCACGGTATATCTCGTTTATTTTTAAATTCTTTCATGTGACTTCCATGACTCTCCTGAAATATATCATTTTTGTCACCTGTATTTTTGAACTGACCCTCTCCATCAATATTAAATGAAAATATTTTCAGCTCTCTGTGCAGTTTGGGGATGAGTAATATTTTTCAGGTATGGCCTAATTAGAGCTTCTTTCAACACATTTATACATTAGGTTCGGAATAAGTTATCATTTCCAAAACATAATCTAGAAAAGGCTTATATTTTTTAGCAATATTGTGATGCCGATGATATTTATAGTATATTTTCAAATGCCTAAATAAAATGATAGGTTCAATCCGGAAACGCAATCATCTTATCAATTCTAAATTGGCCACACACAATAACGATATCGTTAGGAATGTAGCGTTACTCACATCACAGCCCAATATTTTCTACTCCGTAACATGAGAACCTCCCAATTGTAAATGGTTATTAAATTTGTATTACTCTTCGAAAAAAACACTAAATAACGGAAGTAATTCGGTTTCCACGCTTGGTCAATATTATTTTAGTGTGTCAATGTTATTTGAGAAGCAAACATGCTGTCCAGTTAATTTAAATCTGATACTGCAAACAAAAAACTAACCCAAATTTATGACTTGTAAAGCGCCTAAAGGAATCTGATCTTAGAATTTATAAAAAACAATTCATTATCATTACTTAATAAATTCAGATGGAATTTTATGTGAAAGTACGAGTATGTATAAAACTAGGACAATAATGAATAACATATATCTTACTCTCCAGACTACCGGCAACGTTAAGGATATCTCGGACAACCTCCATAGGTAGCCTAGTTGGTAATTCATCTGTCTCCCAGTCCGGAAGTAGCATGTTCGATTCCCGCTTGTTCCCATTTATTTTTTAAGTATTTAAATTCTTGTTTCACTTCAGGCCTCTTAGATTATTTTTTTGATTGGAAGGTATTACCACAAACAAAAAACCCTCCTGGTTTTGCTGTATATGTTATAACGAGTATGTAATACAATCTCTCGGATTTCTGTGCAGATATCACCAATAAGCGCCCTTGAGGAGAATTTACTCTCTAAAGGGCGCTATTTAAATAGTACTTTCATTATTATTACATATTGTAATTGGTTTTATCAGACACTGTTTATTTCACTTTTTGTAACGGTATACCCTACCAGTTTCAAGGTTTTCCCCTCATCATGAGGGGAGCACAAACGAGACTTGTTTGTGCTTCCCTGGTGATGAGGTGACTTGTTGCACTGTCAAGAGCCTGGTATATTTGCATCGAAGAGGACTTATTGCAATTCGTGGAACGCCCATTGCTGTCCAGGTGATAGAGTTCTGGACGGAAATAATTTAGTGCCTTTAACACGATAAAATTAAGAAAATTATTAAAAAAGCAAAAATTTCGTTTTAAAAGTGATCACATTTGAATTCATTTTGTGTAGTTATTTCAAGGAATAAAAAAAAGAAATCTGAAAAAAGTACAAAATTACATAAAAATATTTTCCTCGTCGTTTCGGGTCGAGGCTCAATCATTGCTGATGCAGATATCTACTTATCTCAATCCCTGGTCATTTTTTCCACCTACATCTAGCCCGACCACTCTTCTTTCTACTACGCTAGCCTTAAAAAGTTAACAAGGAATTCTTGTTTCTGGAATTCATGCTGTGATACGCTACAACGATCAGATAAAATATATTTGAAAAGGAAAAATCCGATTTTACTTTTTTATTAACACTATTTTCTTTCCAACATTTCATATATGGCGCATTTGTATATTCCTATATTTTGCGTGTACACAGCTGATAACACTAGCCCATATCTTTTTCCACAGACTTGGAAAAATAAGTGGAAGATGAATTATTGGAACATTTTTTGCTTCGTCCACACATATTTCATTTTTCGATTTCCGATCTGTATACTGTGACAATGCATTTGAGTGAAAAACATCGATGAAATATTTCTTTAGTTTGTATTTCTCTTCGAATCCTTTAGCCCATATTTCATACAACTTTGGAAGCTTTCTTATACGTAAATAATTCAGCGAATTTATTTTGTGAAGTTTATTAAAACATATAAAGGAAATCTAAAATAGCTTTAAAATATGGAGTAAATCGAATGTATAAATACTCCTGAAACATGGCTTAAAATTTATGATATATTATTATTCTATTGAAAATTATTATATTATTCTATTGAAAAAAAAGGGGATTCCCCAGTCTTGTTTTCTCTTAGGGACCATTAAAAACGACTGTCTGGTTGGTTGGAAGAGATTGTCACATGGCAATAAACTCGCCAGGTTAAATAAATAAATAAAACCTGTGTTTTGGGTTTATACTCGTAGTTGTGCAAAACAACAACTTTGTCATCTCAGTTTTAGCGATTTTTTAAGGAACGAAAATTCTTGTTAATTTAAATAGCATACATACCATCACGCCGTTTTGCTGTCGCAGTAAGTAAAAACTAAAAAAAACATCAGTATTTCCTATCACTACACACAACTTTCGACTCCTATACATCCATACACCTTCTCACACTCCTACGATTTCTTTAATTTTTTATATTTCCTTCTATCAAAATATCATTAACTTGGTCTAATAATATTTAATATTCGACATATTTTCACATATTTGATACATAAGTGTTAAGTTCACATTCATCCCTAATCAGTTAGTTCGATATTTTGTCATCACCTCATGTATTATTTTCAACGCAAGCATTTTTACGGCATTTATTCGACTTATTTAAGTCTTTCTCCAGTTCGACGTTTCCCCCTTACGCATCAAAGTTGAAATTAAAACGCTGTTGTGGAATGTCATATTAGCAGATTTGATTTTTTTCTGTTTCGAGCATGTGTTTTAGTGCCCCATTGGCTTCTAGCACAACAGTAAATAAAAAAAATACTCATACTCTGCCTCCAAGCAGCGTGAAAGACCATTATCATTAAAAGTGCATTATATAATATTTTCGATATTTCGGATTTATTGCCTTGTGGCAATCTTTTTTGACTAACCTAAAATATGTTAACTAAACTTAAAGTGAAAACAAAACTGAAACCCGAAGATTGAAAACCGGAAACGAACTCGCATTCCTCGGGCTGGGAGCTAGGAGTCTTGCCAACAAGGCCACGGAGATTGTCGTATAAAGTATTATAAAATACGAGGATATCATGTTTACAGTTATTAAAACATGTTACCGTTTCTGAATTTCCAGTCGCTAAGTTTGTGGAAAAATGCAAATGCAAATGAAGACGTTTAAATTGTCAAGCTCCTAAATAATACTTAATTTTGAATTTCTTTAATTTACACAGAAGATTATGTAAATATAATTCAAATATAAATAATAATAAATAAGATTATATAGGTCAGTATATATCGTGCATTAATGAAACTTGTTTTCAAATTCCTTTAAAAAAATTATATTCTAAGAGAATTGATGAAGTAATAAATTTTGTATTTATTAAATTCACGTTTCATCGTCGAGTGTGACTTTTGCTCATTGTAACTATGTACCTTAAAATTTCTTAAGTATTTTGAACTGTTTTCCATACAGCAAGCAACATTTTTCCAAAGATAACATTTGATTTTAAATTAATGAAAAATGCGATAGTCTAGATAATTAACAGACAAGAGTTTTTTTTTTCCATAAACGTGATTTAAGAGACTGCCTAGAATGCTTAATTAGTCCAGTGTTTAGAATACTTACTTAGTACTCAGATTTCCTGCATTCGATTCCCTGCTAGATCCAAAATGTATTATCACTACATAAGGATGTCTTACTTTGTTTTTTATATTTATCATAATATTTGTAAAAAATAAAAATGCATTAGGGCCTTGCAACTGTCTTTATTTACTGTTATCTGGTTAGGTTAGGTTAGGTTAAATTGTGGAGAAAAATTTAATATACATATGTGAGAAAGAAAAATATTTAAGTTAACAAGATAAAAATAAAGTAAAGAATATATTATTGTTCCCGATATTCCTTTCCTCTTCACTATCCTTTCTTTTTCTCCTTTTATTGATGATATCTCACTTATATTTTTATTATGTATTTTGTACATAAATTTTCTACAGATGAATAATGATTTAAACAATTTTTGCGACCATGCTACATCCTTTATTTACTTTTGTCTAGTTGGTTAGAAGAGAATGTCGCCTGGTAAAAATCCCGTCTTTTTTTTTACAATGATAGGTTAAAAAATAAATAACGATTCATTTACCTAATTGTTGTTTCTTCAGGATCAATGGAATCACCGCAGCTTTATGACGTATCCCGATCTTCAATGGTTTAGTTTGGCTCTCATAATATGTCACCCTACATCCCATTGAAATGATTGGAAACAACATTTTTTAAAGACATATTTACTCTCAATTCAGGTTTGATTTTATACCAAGCTCTTGTAATGCATTTACCTAAGAAGAAGGCTGAGGGTTTATTTATTTTTTTCTGATGGTGCCGAATGGCGATTGCTTGCTTATATTCTTGGAATGAGTTGTTGATCTCAATATCTAAAATCTTGTAACTTTGGTTGTATTAAAAAAATGTTAATGAATCTCATTATAATATTTTTTTCTTGACGTCTGGTATGAGGTGTCTCCGAAATACATCAAGAACGAATATGAAACTCGAGAGAGTTTCTAAGAGATCCTGGTCGTTATCCCCATATTATATTAGTCCTCGAATCTTACGCGAGTTCTTATCATAAAAATAACAAAATTATCTTCAACATCGCTTCATATTCGGGGTAGTACGATATTTCTTATATTGATACTATGAAGATATTTTACATATTCATGTCATCACGCCGTGTCCCTTGTAGGGTTGGCGAAGATACCAGATCTCCAAATACACTCATTTCGCCTCCTCTACATTCATACATCTCGTCATGCAAAATCTTCTATTTTTCATACTCCTTTTAAAATCTGATCCATTTAAGCCAGCCATGTTTTCCTCGATATACATCTTACACAAATACTTTGCACTTCTAACTTGTATACTCGCTTACTCATGCTTTCTCTCCACATGTCCAAACCATCTTCAAGCTCCATTCTTCATCTTGCTAAAATATAAATTATATCCATGCATTCATTTCTGACGTCTTCATTTCTCCTTCTTTTATACATTGACACTCCATATTTTTTAGTAATGCGCACATCTTCACAGTATTAATATGAATACCATCTTTCTTCTGCAAAATCCAAGTTTCACTTCCATACATCCAGGTAAGCACAAACACAGAATATTGTATTATTATTTTTGATTTTTTTTATATAGCGTGGATGGTGTCCTTGCGGCCGGGCTCGCCTTATAATAGTGGAGTATGTTTAGGCCGAGGTGATGTTGTGGTATAAGCCCAGACCTTTTGATAACTTTTCTTTTAAATATATTTTCTGCTATTTATGTTGAGATATATGTATATGTGATTTTGGAATGTATTTAAATATGTACATACTTATACTATGTTGCTATCCATAAACCTGTATTTATTTATACTGAGTGCTTCATTTACCTTGTTCCCTGCCACTACCCTTTTTTAATATATCTTTGTACTCATATAAACATACTACCCACATATCAGAACTCATCAACCTTTATTCTATAATACTCAATAATAATATATAGTTAATAAAGAAATATATTTGGTCGATCGTTTATATTTAAAATAGAGGCAATATAAATAGAAATATGTGCTTCGTCGTACGTTAAATTTACACGGAAATGACAAAATATTATAACAGGCGTTTCCATTTATGGGTATTATGTTGCTGTAAATTAAACGAATGTTAAAAATTGCACCGGAATTTGAATTCAAAAGCTATTTCCATAAAATTATAATATTGTTATGATGAAGATTGTCAAGAACGATAATTGCACCACTCTCTGTCTTAACTGACTGAAGACACACACACTGTGTCTGAAAACGAGTGGCGACAGATGAAAAGAATATTTTTAACTTATTTTAAGTTTAACATTTTTTTAAAAGCGTTCCTTATGTGACTATTGTATTTTTTTCATTAATTCGTATGGTACCCTTCGACACATCTGAATTGATGATGTGGATATCGTGGCTGTGCCTTCGGGTTAAGAATTACGTTAGTCGACAAGTTTGCTATCGTGCGTATTACAAATACTACCGCACGTGAACATGCAACAACACTCGCACACGTCTAGCACGTGCGAGCATCGTTACCAGGCAAACTCTTTTACCAGGCGAACTTTTTTACCCGGCGAACACTTTTACCAGTCGACCACTTTTACCAGGCGAACTATTTTACAAGGCGAACTATTTTTCCAGACGAATTATTTTACCAGGCGAACTCTTTTGCCAGGCTGGGACCACTTGTTTTTATTTTCATTTTTAGGGGTACCATGGAATGGAAGTACCACAGGAATGGAAGCTCAAGTGACAAACTAGCTTCTTACCTAGAACACGGATATACTATATATTTGACCGTAATTAAAGGAATGTTTTTTGTTTCTTACTGTCCAACAAGCATTTTTCTTCCCGTATTTACCTTACGCATGGATATTTTTCGTTATTTAGAGTATTCTCACTCGCAAACTTACTGTGAAAATTCCCACTCGCACACGAAATGACTTAATTGAATGAATTTTTCCACTGTTATAATATAAGTTAAAAATTCAGGTTTTTGTAGATATAACTTAGCATTTCAAAGAAAAGCATGACCAAAATTTAAGTAATTTCAGAATAGTTAAAAAATATAATTGAGATTTATTTAACAGTTTCATTGAAATATATCTCGCGGAGTTTTTGCTTTAATAAGTAATTTCTTCCGCTCAATCAACTTTTATTTCATAATAATTATTGGTATCCATGACGGTGTGTTAGTATATGAAAACATAATTTGGAAAAAAAACGATCTAAAATCAAAATATATGATAAATCTCATGGAAAATAGGATTTACAATGAGAATCGTATGGGAATTAAAGATGGCCGAGATCATCGGTTCGAGACCCGCGCGGTGTTACTCGTCTCAAATGACGCAGGCATTTTTTCCGGGTATAAGGATACCTATGACTTCTATCATATCTATTCTTTCAAAAATATGGAAAAAAACATGCCGGTGTGCTTCGATCGTCTTTCTTTAGGTGTGCCATCAAATCCAGTACACCGATGTGGCCGGTTAGTTTGCTGGTGTGCAACCGCTCACTATCTTAAAGACGATAGAAAAAAAAAAGAAATCAACTAAATCTGCACTGCACAGCTTCGCTTTCCAACTAAATTGACGTAGGAATAGCGCGGGAATCCTCGACTACGTGTTCCAGCAACGACGACGACGAAGGATAAGAAATATTTTGAGATAAATAATATATTATTAAAAAATCATTAAATTAAGAATTTCTCAAGAGGAAATATTGTCTGACGAGAAAAGAATTATTTTATAACCTTTTCTAGTGAGTATTTAAATTTATTAATAGACTTGTGATGAAATAATAACAAAATTACATTTCTGAAGCGGTTTTTATAATCTCAGGGGTCTCCGTAAAACCGGGGATAATTAAGATTTCAAGCGTATAATGATAAAGCACTTTTAATTATTGGATGTGTCACCTAAAACGAGAAGAAAAATAATTAACATTATTCGAGATTTTGTGCCGCGTAATGATGTGATATGACACCCACCAGACTCGGCGGCTCTCTGAAGCATGTTCAGCAGTGATCGTTTACACCTTAACAAGCAAGTTGGACACAAAACTATAATAAAATAATAATAAATAAATATAAAAACACCTTCTACAATCATTATCTTAGATGGCAACTTATAAGGAACCGTTTAGTTATACTTTATTGTCAGCAGCGGTAATGGGTATTTATATTTTTTGTGTCCAATTTTAGGTTATCGTTGACTATAAAATGAGGTTTGTATAAATTAGAATTATAATGATCTTTCTATGAATAAAAAAATAAATCGCCTTTTTTATATATTACTTTATTATAAAATAAAAATTGTACATAAAACAGTCACCATAATATGCAGATTCATAGTTATGATAACCGTGTCCGTCATGTACAGTAGATCATTTCATTCTTATGGTACCCTTAAAACATCCTAATTTGACGATACTTACGCTTTAAATATCTACATCTTATTGTACCCTTAAAAATATATACATTTTATATAACCCCTTAAAAATATCCACATCCTATGGTACAACTAAAAATATCTACTTCATATGGTACCCATAAAACTATGTTCATCTTTTAACACCCCTAAAAACCTTCACATCTTATAGTACTCCAAAAATATCCGCATCTTATGATACCTCAAAAATATCTGCATCTTATTGTACCCCTAAAAATGTCTACATTTTATGGTACCCCTAAACATATCCTTATCTTATGGTACACTTTAAAATATCGGTAACTTATGGTACCGCTAAAATATCCGTATATTATGGTATCCCTAAAAATATCTGAATCTTATAAATACCCGTAAAAATATCTTCTTATGGCACCCCTAAAAATATCCGCATATTATGGTATTGCTAAAAATATCTGCATCCTATAATACCCCTAAAAAATATCTTCTTCTTATAGTATCCCTAAAATATCCGCATCTTATGGTACACCTAAAAGTATTCGCATCTTGTAGTATCCCTAAAAATATCCACACCTTACGATATCCCAAAACATGAAAATGATGAGAGATTGGAGCGTACATTGGAAAACAAAATCTTCTACCTATGTCTTATATTCGGCCTAATTAATTGAGTCTTCAGATTTAAAATCAAATCTACCCGTCAGCATTGTACCTGTTGGTAATACTACCACCGTACCGTACCACCTTAAAATTTGAATAAATTACTAATTGAAAAAAATCATTATCGTTTTTCGTAATTTTTTTCTGAATTATTATATATTATTTATAGTTAAAGCATTAATATTGTGGAGATTTAAAGAAATTGTAATTTGCTTTTATCAATCACGGTTTTTATTCCACTTAATGTAACAGTATAGCCCTACCGGTTTCAAGGTTTTCACCTCATCATCAGGGAGCACAAACAAGACACTTAAGCTATTTTTAGTATGTACGATTTAAACATGTTTTCGTTTGTCATTTTACTGACCTCGGTTTCCTTATATCCCCACAAATGTTCTTATAAAATTTAAACACATAAGTTTGGTTGTTTCCTCCCAAATTAGATACCAAAATACAACAGAAAAAGTATGAAAGTTTGAAAATCACAACACATTTTTCCGAGTTAGTATTAATATTCAGATGCTTTCCGTTACAGAAGATAAATCTCGCCAAAAGTTGGCGACTTAAAAAACTTCAATCATCCTTTGATCTTTTCGTCGGAGCTGCTTAAAACTAAGTTGGGATAAGACCCCCACCTTGCCCCTCAGCGGTAACGTCTCCAAATCCATAAGAAATCAAATAATTTCTCAAAAATATTATTTGAAATCCATAACGATTTGTCAATATGGCTTTTTCAAAAAATATTCACGATTCATTTTACTTTAATACTTATTTTTTAGACATTTTTTAGCAATATTTTTTTTTTTAAATATAATTATGCTGTTTCATTTCAACATGTATACGGCTTAAAATATCAAATCTAATGTCCACTGGTTCGGTTCAAGTTCGAAGACATTCATATTTTTTTTTCTACACTTTCGTTGTACAGTATAACCTAGTAAATTTATTGTCATTAGGTCATCTCTTCCTACCAACCAGAGAGATGTTAGAGGACTTAAGAGAATACTGTACTTATATGCTTTTTTTATTAAATTGAGCGACGACGGGAATCGAACCCGTAACTCACGGATCGGAATCGATTTGTTAACTAAACCGCGTTCTTAGAATATATGAAAATAAGCTATTGAGCTACATACATATTACATTATATATTTAGATGAAAAAACGTCAGAATAACATTGAGACGAGAATATGCCATGGTTAGGACGCATATTAATCATTTTACCACTCAATCAGATTTAACCGAAAGATAAAGTAGACTAGTCCTTATACATTGTTAGTTTATATCATCACCTTCAGTGATTGTCTATCTACTGCAAGATGAAGACCTCCCCGCGACGTTTCCATTATTCTCGCAGTACTTCGAATTTCATTAAATCACAAACGCACGTCATTTCAAAGTTAATGTAGGGATTTCGGCCACCAAATGGTACTTTAGGAATGGAACATTGATGATTTTTTTAAACGTGAGTGGTTTATACTGGGGCATACTTTACTTGAAACAGAAGAAAATAAGTATTTTTCAAATAAATTGTCTTTTTAGCAGCAATTACAATGATGTTAGAAAAATCGGTCTAGTATACTGAATTTGAAAGATAATATATAATATTATAAGTAGGCAAAAAATTAATTCAATGACAAATTATGTTAAAGGTATATTAAAAAAATAACGATAGAACATTTTTCCAAACAACAGATCCTGCTTAAAAAAGTGTATTTATCCTGAATGCTTAAGGCTAAAAAATAACGTTAGAGCAATCAATATCGACGAACTACGCCAAAAAATATGAAAGTAATTAGAACTGAAAATTTCGGAACAATTATATCGAAATAATATTTAAGTAACACAGAAAACATTCAAAATTAGCGGGTTATTTTTTAGTATAAAACATACTATATATATAACATAATGCAAAGTGACGTGTCCATCAGAATGTAGTGGATTATGTTATTGTGTATGTCAGAAACAAAGTGCTCGTAAAAAATGACATAAATCATGAAAGGCACGGCACGGTCCAACATTCGAGTGACGAGAATAAAAATGTCGTAAAATCTCACAATAACAGCTGGACTCTGGTTACTACATCCTTAATAAGGATACTCTTACTCTTGATTGTCCTCCCGTTTTTTCGGCTTAATTAATGTAAAACTAGTCATATGCATTAACTCACTTTCACTCTATTGTATAATACAATATGTATTTCATTGCGTACGTTCTTCAACGTTTCTGTTATATTTATTCTAAAATAATAAATATATATAAACTTTTAAGTAAAGAAGTGGGTATCCATTATATTAGTCTATGCTAAATTCAGGATGTATTAAATTCTGAAAAATAATATCCTCCTTGCTATCTAAAATAATATCCCCCTTGCTATCTAAAATATTATCCTCATTGCTATCTAAAATAATATCCTCCTTGTTATCTAAAATAATATCCTCCTTGCTATCTAAAATAATATCCCCCTTGCTATCTAAAATATTATCCTCATTGCTATCTAAAATAATATCCTCCTTGTTATCTAAAATAATATCCTCCTTGCTATCTAAAATAATATCCTCCTTGCTATCTAAAATTAATACCCCCCTTGCTATCTAAAATAATATCCTCCTTGCTATCTAAAATAATATCCTCCTTGCTATCTAAAATTAATACCCCCCTTGCTATCTAAAATAATATCCTCCTTGCTATCTAAAATTAATACCCCCCTTGCTATCTAAAATAATATCCTCCTTGCTATCTAAAATAATATCCTCCTTGCTATCTAAAATTAATACCCCCCTTGCTATCTAAAATAATATCCTCCTTGCTATCTAAAATAATATCCTCCTTGCTATCTAAAATTAATACCCCCCTTGCTATCTAAAATAATATCCTCCTTGCTATCTAAAATTAATACCCCCCTTGCTATCTAAAATAATATCCTCCTTGCTATCTAAAATAATATCCTCCTTGCTATCTAAAATTAATACCCCCCTTGCTATCTAAAATAATATCCTCCTTGCTATCTAAAATTAATACCCCCCTTGCTATCTAAAATAATATCCTCCTTGCTATCTAAAATAATATCCTCCTTGCTATCTAAAATTAATACCCCCCTTGCTATCTAAAATAATATCCTCCTTGCTATCTAAAATAATATCCTCCTTGCTATCTAAAATTAATACCCCCCTTGCTATCTAAAATAATATCCTCCTTGCTATCTAAAATAATATCCTCCTTGCTATCTAAAATTAATACCCCCCTTGCTATCTAAAATAATATCGTGCTTGCTATCTAAAATTAATACCCCCCTTGCTATCTAAAATAATATCCTCCTTGCTATCTAAAATAATATCCTCCTTGCTATCTAAAATTAATACCCCCCTTGCTATCTAAAATAATATCCTCCTTGCTATCTAAAATTAATACCCCCCTTGCTATCTAAAATAATATCCTCCTTGCTATCTAAAATAATATCCTCCTTGCTATCTAAAATTAATACCCCCCTTGCTATCTAAAATAATATCCTCCTTGCTATCTAAAATTAATACCCCCCTTGCTATCTAAAATAATATCCTCCTTGCTATCTAAAATTAATACCCCCCTTGCTATCTAAAATAATATCCTCCTTGCTATCTAAAATAATATCCTCCTTGCTATCTAAAATTAATACCCCCCTTGCTATCTAAAATAATATCCTCCTTGCTATCTAAAATAATATCCTCCTTGCTATCTAAAATTACCGTGTTTATTACAAAATAATCCCAAGATCCCACATTATTTACTGTTGCTATTTGGGAATGTGTTACTATCACGTATCGGAAGATCTATGAGGGTTTTTTATAGTTCGTCTTCCGTTGGTAAGTTTTCTGCGATTTTCTTACCTTTTATTTTTCAACATATGCATATACGGGAAGTACCTAATGTAATGGACGCTGTCACTACCTTCATATCCTTACACTCAATTATATACGAGTAAATATTTATTCTGTAATATTTATAACATGTCAATAATAGTGGGTTCGAATCCCTAGTTAAGGCAGCGCTATATAAATTATTTAATTATTATTATTTTGGGTAACAATTTTATAAATTTAAAGTCTTACTGCCTTTAAATATTGTTTTAATGTATAACATCTAAAACCATACAATCCAACGATTACAAGGAAAAAATCTCTAATCTGTTATATATTTTTCCTCAAAATCTAAACAAATGAACTCTGTAAGTGACTATTTGTGCAATCTTTCAATAATGAGCTTTCGGCCATGGCTAGCGCTAGTAACCCTTGATAATTTCCTGTCTTGTGATGGCTAAATATCCATCTTGGTGTACGATAAGCAGGTTTTTATAACTTTTAATAACTCAATATTCTCTTTAATAACCAGGATTCTTTTTTCTAGGCATATCGCTCATTACTGAAAATAAATGTTAGGATTGTTTTTAACTATTCCTCTTTATCCATCTCTACACTATGTACTTCGGAAAGCAGCGGTTAATGGTAATCCTGTTGCGTTGCTTAATTGGTCAGTCCAAGGAATTGAAGACTTCCTTCTTGTGTCCTATCGTTCCACACCTCTGTTGACCACAAGCCATTCCAAAGTATCTCCCGTAGCGTGGATGGGAAAAGATGTGATGTAAAAAAATATCCTACTAAGCGATATCTATTTGACATTTTTGGTAAGCTCGCTTTTGACTGTATATATGATTTGGCATTCATTCGATACTATATAAGGTAGTCATTTTATTTTAAAACAATAAAAATAAATTAAACAATAAAAAATCATGAAGATTGAGAACTGACGTCTCCTAACAATCGCCAAGTTAGCGAGTGTCGCCCGGGACACATTCAATTATCACATATCTCACCAATTGACTTTAATTGGCTGCTTTTTCTATGAGAAATGTAAGTTATTGACCATCTCCTCCATGAACACAGCATGTGGGCATTAGCCATCGGCCTCATCGTATTGTCCACTATAGTCTTTTGCGAAATTTACGACGTCAATAATTGACAGTTATGAAGAAGTTGTTTGGATTGGACACAATGTATGTCTGCTGTATCGAGCGGGCGCCACTCCCAAAATTATTTGAATTGTCTAACCAATCGGTTGCTCTCTTCTACATATTATTAAATCCATTGGCGTGATATCTCACGATACACAAACAAATCAAATAATTGATTCAAGGGCTTCAAAATAGCCTAAACATCTCCGAGTCCTCCCGGCAATAAATATATTGCACATTTTTTACGATGTGACCAATATGTTAGACCATACCCCGAATCAAAGAAACTTGTGAATTCATATTCACGATGATTCAGAAGGTTGGTGGAACCTAAAGCAAGTCGGGAGAAGTCAGGAAATAACCATACGCATTAATAGCGTATCATTTAGAAACATTTTCTGGTTCTCTCTCGTTAAGGCTTCTTCACGTCGTAGATTAGTTGCAAGAATCAGAAGCTTTGCCAAATTTGTTGATTTCTGAATATCACTGACTATCCACATTGCATTTTTGAGCTGGATATAAAAAGGTGAGTATGCTTCAACATAAAATAGTGAGCCATATGCCCAAATTATACGACTAAATTCTTGAGTAAGCTGAAAGAATCAACATAGAAGCAATGACAAACTATTTAGTCATTTTTTTTGCCGAATACGTTACATTGCATGATTATAAACGATATTTTGTCTGTAAATCTTATAATGGAGATTTTACAACATCCTGTGACAATATCACCTTTCCATCCGTCCAGTATTATTCACATGATGTACTTTCCATATACATATGTTAAATAAATCAGGGCACTGTATACAACCTTGACGTACACCTTTCGGCACCTGGAATGATTCTGAGAGTAAGTCGTTTACACAGTACCTATTGTATCTATTGTATTATATCCTTAACTGTCCCGCCACCCCATCTTATCACGCCGAAATTGTTCAGCGTCTTTACGATCATGGACTAGCGCTACGCTCAAACGGAGATTGTTTATTGGCCTTTCCGGTTCACTGCTCTTATTTTTTACGTCGTCAATCAGTTACAAATGAGAATCAGTTACAAACCAACGACAAGCTAGCTACATCCTTGGCATGCTTTAAGAAGCGATTAAAAAACTTTTCAATTCTAGTCAGTCATTTTTTCTTTCCTCTCCACCACCCTTTCCTTTTTCTTTGATTGATAATATCTCACTTTATATGAAATTTGAATGTTCGGGTGATTATCCGTCTTTGTGGGCGTATGCTCACGTGTGTGTTCGTGGGGATGAATAGTCAGTTGAATTTTTTTTGTGACCATGTAGCTTACTTCATTTATTTTAGTCATGCTGGGTGGAAGAAATTGCCACCTGGCAATAAGCCCATCATATTGTATTTGCAATAAAAGTGTTAAATAAATAGAAGTTACTCTAAATAAACTTAAAAAGTAACTGACAATTACATCAATCTTACCATTAAACAGTAAATCAATTGGAAAGGTAAAATAATATAGTCTAAGGTGGACTTAATATTTATATGTAACACTGCATAACTATGTCTCCTCCTTCGCTCATTCCTGCAAGAACTGGTACATAATATTTATATTGCAAGAACTGGTACACTCATAAAATATCGCCTTTCCGTCAGTGTTTTTCTACTTATTTTCTTTATTATTATAGACATTTGCCAAATTCGTCAAGTTAAAAAATAATAAAATATATATTTATACAAACTTTTATGCTTAAAATGACACTATATTACGTCCTTTAATATTTAGTATCAAATACCTTGTTGACGTTTGGTTACTCCACTGTGCGATCTTTTAATATTTTATTTGCATAAATGGTCGTAATGTGCAAAAAGGAACCAACCCATAAAACACGAAATATCGACTAAGCATATTTTAATCCCGTATGTGCAAAAATATTAAGCCATTTATGTGGATAGTTATATATGTTAGATAGTTAAATTTCGTCTTAATTTATTTTTTCATAAAAAGCGACATGATTATTTCTCAATAATATATAAACAGGTTGAAAGTAGGTTGGGTCTTTTATGCATATTTACATCGTTTTCTTTTCATCGTACAGCTCCGTTGCTTAATAATCCTGACTGTCACTGTCTCGCTTGATATTGGCGCTTTTTAATTTTCACATTTATATACTAATTCAACGTCTGGTTTTAGTTTTAATAAATATCCACATTTCTTGTTCCAGTTAATGTGGGCGAAAGGTTAAACTTTCATAAATGCCCGCAACTCAAAATTCTGAAAGTTTATTTATGTTACACATATTGGAACACTGTATTCAGCATTTATTCGGTATTTATGGTATTCAAATATCCCACGTTATATAATGTGGGTTTGATTAATTTATTCACATGGAAGAATAGTGAAAAGGATATGTTTTGAAGCTTTCGTGGTTCAGTTATATAAGGTATTTTGGAGTGGTGTACGGGGCTGCTTTGTTTATGGCGCTGACGTTTGGTTAATAATCGACAAAAGAAATATATAAACATCCTAACAATATTAACATGGTACATGATAACCAAATCGAAGTGACAACAAAGTTAAAATATGTAACAACTTCAACCTTTGTGGAATCTTGTTCTCCCGTGATGGGATACACCTTTATGTTCACGTTATATGTAGTCGCAATCCGAGATGGACCCTTTCTCTCACGTTACTCCGCTATAAATCTAGCTGTATCCGACACACATTCATTTATGGTAAAATTGATTACAAACAAACTCTGAAGATGAAAACTGCAATGTTTTCCAAACCTCAGCATCTTAAGTCAAAGCACACAGAAATACTCCGTAAGACCTCAATTGATTCGATATGTCGAAACCGTGGGTCACGGAATGTTAGCAATCACGTTGGTTCTGCAAGTTGGTACATAGAATAGAGGTGATTCCTTACACGGTTGTAATTATCGGGTACACAAAATCTAAATGTCTCGAATATTGTGGGACAGTTGAAATTACATTGCAGTACGTCTATTAAAAATCACGTGATGAACTATTGGCTTCTTGATTCAAGGGTTCTATCGTCGATTCTACCGCCAGAAGATCAATGTTATATGGATAAATTTGATAATCACCCTCTGTAAATATCTCAGCAACTATATTTGTATTTGTTTCACCATATTTTTGTTTTTTTACCTGATGATTTCTGAGTTAGCACAGTTTTTCAAGGCATACTCATGTTTCAAACAAATTTAAATAATTATACAGATTTCGCAGAATATTGGTACTACCAAAGTCTAAAAATATTCTAGTTCTAAAACTCAAAAGTTTGTAACAGTCCGATAGTGACTGAGAAATATTTATGGTGTTTTATTCAGTTTTTATATTGTCTTCTCTTATTTATCAATGTTTCAATGACACCCGTTGAAACTTGTGTCTTTAATACACCTTTGATAAATGACTTCGTTTTCCGAAGTGTTTTATTAACCATCAAAGCGTTTGACTAATATCGATATCGATAAAAATCGATAATATTGATAAAAAAAGTAATAAAGAAAGAAAGAAAATTAAAAAAGGGAGAACAAAATCTGATCCTTTGTATAGTGTGGGAGAGAAAGAACATTCGAATATGCACAAAATTAATATATTTTTATAGAAAAACGGGGAGATTTATTTTTCTCTATCTTCCCCGTAAGCTACACAATTCGTGGAGATATGTTAGTATGTTTGTCTACTGCAAAATCATATCGATACATTCTGGATAAAAGAGGAGAAACGTCGAGTTGGAATTAAAATACAGACGAGCTTAAACTCGTAAATTTCAAAAACTTGTGAAGCAGTTAACATATTTATTATTCAAAACATAGCATTACACCATTTCCCTGATGAAGTAAGCAGAAAGGACACAGCACCAAATATTTATTTCGGGAAAAAATCTTTCACATTCATACATTTTGTTATTCAGTTTCTTTTTATTTATTCTACTCCTTACCTTTCGCTGTTTCGAAATTTCATTATATTGGTTCAAACGTACTTATAGTAATTTAAAAAATATTTGAGTCAGGTTTTTAAAACAAAAAATTTGAACACATTTTCGTTATTATCGTAATAATTTCGTACTCCTCCTCTGAGATTCAAATTGAAGGTTACGTCCTTTTGCCTGGAATGCGTTTATTCATTAGCCAAAAAATGTATATTAAGCGTGTTATTGATTATCTCCCAGATTTAAAACATAATTTTGTGTATTTTATAATACCATTTTCATACAGAAAAATTTTCATCATTATTGCTATTTTAGTATTGCAATAATAATAAAATTACAAAATAAGCTTCATTCAGTCGAGTATAATACATTAAATGTTCATTAATTTTAATGAAAGACTAAACATACAATAATTCCTAAGGATAGTTATAATATATCACATAATAATATAATTGCGAGAATGGAAAATATAATAAATTTTTGAAAATATTTCGCACACAATAACTAATTGGGGAACCAATTTATACATTTTACATTTTATTAGAGGAATATATCCTGAAATGACAATTAATTTGACAGTTTGCATAAATGCATATTAATTAATATTATTTTATTGAAATCGAAAATAGCTTTGGTTAAAATGTTTGATGTATAAAAATAAACAATACATTATTTGGTTTTACTTGTAAAAACAAAATCCTTTTGATAATAATATTAAACGACCTCCGTCGCCTAGTTGGCACGACGCTTGTCTCCCGACCGGGGGTTGTGAGTTCGATCTCCGTTGGAACCCATTTTTAAAAAAAGGGTTTTGGTTTTGTGTTCACTTAATACCTCTTAAACATCTATCTGGTTATATGATATTAATACATGGCATAAGGACTGTTAAATTCTCCCACGAATATATAGTCGTGAATAAAATTTATTGAAAATAGACTATATCATATAAGGAGTCAGCAAATCACAAATTGTTTAAATAAGCACGTGTAGATGTTCCAATCTTTATTTCTTGTCGTGTTGATGAGCAGAGAAATCTGAGTAATACATAGTAACATGTTGTTAGTTACGCGGCCACACGGCCGCACAGCTTGGAGGAAATACATAGGTGTACATAGGAAATACGGTAGGTGTAAATTATTTTTCTCCAGTAGATACGAAAATAAAATACGTGTATAAAAAATATTTCTGCGCACTTTGAGACAAAGGATTTTTCTCGTAGTCCAGAATATTCCAAAATTCTGGAATAATAAATTCGATAAAAGATAATGAACACGGCCGATGGTGGCTATAAAAATAATACCAATAATTTATATTATATCCATTTATACCGATCGAGTCATAAAGGCGCGTCTCCGTCCGGCGACGTGTAGCTATCCGGCGTCACCATTGTCGCGCAGTGTGTCCGTCCCAATTACCCGAGATAGATTATTATTTATGACCACGATCCTTCTCTATGGCGTTAATTTGGTATCCTTTTTCATAGATATACTATTTCATTATGATGTTACCCTGAAATTGTCTATACTAAATAATATTATTATTTCTGCTGAAATGAGCATGAAAGGACCAAGATGGACTGAAAAGACGACATTGACCAAATTCTGAAAGTAAGAAAAGTGAGATGTACAAATGACCTGACGTGCAAAGAATGTTTCTTTTTACATTTTCCTTTTTATTTATTGAAAAATAATAAAATCGTTCTGAATGCTGTCGATTTTCAGTTCATAGAATTTTTTTTTAGAAAAGTCATAATTAAACGGTTGATTAGTTCTATACACCCATACCTTCCTTTACGGGCCCTACTTGAACGGAATTTCGCTATAACAGAATTGAAAAAACTATTTCTAATTTGCTTTATGTGAAAAAATTCAATGAAATTTTCTCGTAAAGTAATGAAATTTTTTCTTGTTATAAGTAGCTTGAAAAGGAAAAAAGAAAATGTACAAAGCAGAAAACTTTGGATGAATATATTCGCCTAGTTCCTAATTCTCAGTCGATGAATTCCGGTATTAAATTTTATAATTCTTTAATATAAATGCCGTTGTTCTTCACATATTACACGTATTACACATACATATGTATTACACATACATATGTATGTCAGCGGTGGTAGTCTAATGTTACCATTCACGCTAAGAAAGCTCGCACTTCGCGGTTCGATTCCTTGTGGATTCGCTTCAGGATTGGTTTTATTCTTAGACCGTTTTACATCTTGATTTATCTTTTTGCTTGTAACTTATATGCCGCGTATCACAAAGTTTCAGAGCACTTTTAAACAACACCAAAATGGCTCCATAAAAAACTCTTCTACCAAGGGGTTCTTGTGTATGTGTATAATATTTGTACATAATCATATTTTTTTATAATACCTCTCAAAAAATATTTAAGTAATTTCTAAAGCTGCACATATCACCTATATTTCTTAATACTCAGAGGCTAGGCATTCCCCTCCATGTGTAAGTAGAAACGTTGTGATATTTTAGACATCACGTGAAGGCTGAGTTTTTGCTAAAGTATAACAGATTGCACCCTATAAACCAATACAGGCACAGGCGTCTTCCATACATAAGATAACTGACAATCTTACTCGATGATGAGGGATAGCCTAATATACATATGTATATGTTTTCTCTGTTAATCAGAATACACACTAGACTTTTCTCAAACATACCATTGATTTTATTTCTTCATTGAATATGTTATACACATTCAACGTATTGGGTGTTAACATAAGTTGTGTCCATTTTTTCCAATTTAAAAATGAGCACCAAAAGTAAAACGAAATGGTAAATGTTATACGTCATTCGAAAGAAAATGTTCTGCTCTACAAGAAGGGTATTTTCATGAATAATATGGTTTAAGCGGTCTTCATCGAAGTCCACTGGTCGTCCGGAACGCTCCATGTCTTTCGGGTCGAAATTACCGTCTTTGAAACGCAAAAACCATCGATGAGCTGTTCTTACATTCATAGCATCTTCACCATACACTTCGCAAATATCGCGAGCAGCTTTGGCAGCGTTATTCCCTCGATTGAACGCGAACAGAAGGAGGTGTCGAAAATGCTCGCTTTCGACTACTTGCCATTCCATTTTGAAGGCTTGTAATCAAATAAAATAATATATGTAACGTAAAAGTAAGCACATTATCTTGTAGAGCAGAAAATTTTCTTTCGAATGACGTATAACCTTTACCATTTTGTTTTACTTTTGGAGCTCATTTTTAATTTGGAAAAAAACGGACACAACTTATGTTAACACCCAATGCATATCCAAATCTACGCTTATTTTTTTTAAAGTATAAAGCCCTGAAGGCACATTTGGAGGAAAAGGTTTTATACGAGTATATCCTGACGGTTTGGTCTCCAATACCCAATGCAATGTCCCTGTTTTCAAATTCACGAGTACTTAATTGATATTTTTGTTTTTTGAACAGGAAAAATATATCTGTATCCTTTTTTTCTTCTTATTTTTCAATTGCTCTTTATAAGCTTATGTTGTGATATTTTTCTCTTTCTGTGAATTTTCTCTCTCCCACGTGTTGTAAGAATAAAATGTGATTTCATTATGAAATATTGAATCATTTAAAATGAAATTATGTTTTATTCAATGGTATTTAAAGGCTTTAATATTTTATAACCCCACTCATCAACGCATAGGCCGCCTAATAGAAGCAAATCGAGCGAACATAATGAACCATATGGATAACGCTTTCGGAAAAGCTGATCCAATCACGTGGAATCAAGTGTCGAAATACAGAAAGCTTTGAAAGTGTGTGTCTTTCAATTGTATTGTTTACAAATTACAACAACGAAAGAAAGCGTTCTTAAAGTGACTTCTGTCCCTATACGGTGCTTCAAAATGTAGTTGATTGGTTGTTTTACTACAACTTACTGAGGTATTAAAACCGTTTAACTATTTGAATATTACACTGATGATGATAAAATTTCTGAGACTTTTCTCTTGATAAGAAACCCCTCACTCTTTTTTCTTGGAACAATTTCCGACCGCCGTACACGAAATATAACAGATCTATGATTTTTTAGTACACTTCGTCACACACAACTTGTCTACTTCAAAGAGACGAAATCTTGTGATGTACGCAAGAATTTCACAGACTAATTAAAAACTAAAAATATGAACCTAAAAAGCCCCGCTTTGAGGTGGCATGTGTCTCATATTAATGCCCCGACTGTTTTGACAGTAGCGGGCCGCTTAATAAATACGCTGCTATCATATAGGTGAATTATTATAATGTTACCGAACCTACACTCGGGGGCTTTGTTATTATCAACACACTTTTCAAATTATACTTAATGATGGAAATGAGTTATGGCGAAATTTAAGGCCATTATTAAAAATATTAAGATAATAGTGTTGGCGCGCCCTTGAGAAGAGGTTGTTCTCTAAACGGCTTTATATAATTTGTCCTTTTATTATTAGTATAAACCTGTGAAACAAATATCTTAATTTAAATATTTAGATGCTCTGTAATTTAATTTTATTTATTTGTGGAAGTATATTCTACAGATTATAGGTAACTTAATCTAGACCACAAGTGTTTAATAGTAAATAATTAAAAAAAAACGAAACGTTTAAAAGTAAGCAGGATGTGTCGATCGCCATCAAATAAATTAAAGTTTAGCATAGTACTTAATTAATCCTTTTCAAATGCAGTAATTTAAATCTAAAACAGGATCAACACAAATAATTTCCCACTGAACGCGAACCCCGTTGAGTATCTGCAAATATAAATAAATTAATAAATTTTTTTGTATTCGTCTCACGTGCATAGATCAGAAACAACCTCATCCGAGAAACTTGAGAGGAGAAGGATAGGTGAAAGACATGTGAAAAAGATAGATAACTCAAGAAAGCCCTACATTTTTATACACGGAAACCCAATAAGTATCCAACTTCAAGAAAAACCACGTAAGAGATGGAAACCACGACATTTATGTTGATTCTTTCTGAGATATGCCTTAATGTAAATGGCACTTCTTTAGTATGACTATTATATTAGTTTATTCGGTGATATCCTCGAACTTGATTTTTTTTATCATATTGTTTCAAATTTACATCACACTTCTACTTGAACAAATGTCGTATTGTGGTACTTCCAAATAACCAGAGATATAAAGAGGCATTAAGAAAAACCAAACTTGAAAACTTTATTTTTTTTTTGGGTACTAGCGGGAAACAGGACTTGAAATAATCTTACCAACTAGACCAAGGAAGTATATTTTTATATACATTGCAACAAAAATCACAAAAAATTCAAATCATAACTAATGTCTATAAATTATTATTGAAATAAAAATTAAACCGAACTTGTGACTACACGTTCATGATAATAACGAAATATTTTAGTGAATTTAATTTAAATTCGAAACATGAAGCGACTTTATTATAAATAATTACATTTAAAAACATTGGTTCACCGTTTTAATAAAATAAATCAGCATAAGTCAAAGCTCGGATGCCGTAACTTGCCAATGAGCCATTTATCCGACAAACATCTCTTTCAGAGAACTGGTCCACCCACATCCAAAGAGTTTTGTAGCATAAACAGCAAGAATAAACTCGATCGGAACATACTTCAGATATTCCGTGTATCTCTGATAAATGTTTTTATTTATTAAGCAATCAGGGCCGTCGAATCAATTTTATCCTTTTTGAAATATTGAAACTTGTCTCACAACACTATTGTGGTCTTTTTTATAGTGTCCCTCCGAGAGTTCTCATAGAATTTTCGTAAGGCCATGAGAACTCTCTTGACATTATAAAATGAATTCACACGAAACAAGATTTTAATATGATAGGGAATATATTCCAATATTATGCCATAAAAAACTTCAATGAGATGTATGGTACTCGTACCTTCATGACCCTAAAACAAGAAAAGAGAAAAGCTGGATAACTATTGTATAAAAATAATAATTATTGTGCAAAGAGAAAATTATATGATCTCAGTTTAAGCGAATTTACTTGATAGCGTTTAAAAAATTACTATAAATTTAACTAATACAAATACCATCACGCTGTTTTCCTGTTGGGGAAGACAGAGAGGATAAATCACCAGACTTCCTATCGTGATACACATCTTTCACCTTCTCTATATTCATATAGTTTCTACGATTTCTTTAACTTTTCCTTCTTTTAAAATATAATTCAATTAACCCAATCATAATTTCCTTGTTCTACCTCCATCACGGCCTCTACTCACATTTAAACCCCAACGCAAAATTAAAAGAATAATCATACAAAACACATTTTTGAAATAATTGTTATTTATTTTGGGACATAAGCAATTATTTTATTATTCTACAGATTGTCGAAAAATAAAGTATGTTACATTCCTTAGTCGAGTACCTTTATTTATATTTTCTTAAAATTGGAATAATAATAAAAAAAGACTATTTATATATGTACTGCCGTTTAGAGAACCGACTCCCTTCAAGGGCACTTTACAATAACTCGAAAATATAACCCACTCTTACTTAAAGAATAAACCTAGCACTTTGAAATACGATATGAAGAATACAGTAGAGCGCCGATTATCCAGGGCTCAATTATCCGTGAGTTGGATTGACCGTCGTCTACTGTGGTACATTATTTTTTAGTAATCCCTAAAAATATTATTTACCAAATTTTTTAACCAATGACCACGTTTTGAAAATTACAAAGCAAGGGCCTAAATTGCTATAAAATCTATAGTTAACATTATACCAAATGCTACGCTATTAAGTTGGCGGTGTTTCCCCGCGTCCACACCGACACGAAAATATGTGCATCCGGGGCTCCCCAATATAATTGCCGCGGTATGATACCGGCGCTTAGTGGTTGTATCTGCCAAACATTAAGAAAGCTTGTTTGTGTACTCATCTTGCGTAACAAAATGTATCTATCATTTCAACCTTTAAAATGTTTATCTCAATAAAAACTTCACTGGGATTAACCGTGTTTCAATTATCAGATTTTGAGTGTCCCCTATTACCACGGATAATCAGCGCTCTATTGTACATGTTTTTTTAACATTATACAACTGCCTATATCAGTCATCATTCAAGACTCGTTACCTGTTCTGAGGTAGCTGACTAAAACCCGCAAATTCACGCATTAACATATCAACATCTCCCAATTTGTTTCCAAGAAATCCTGTCCTTTGCGCATTGCTGCCACGTAATTGATAATTGCTATTTTGTCCACAAGTTACGGCCGCTCCTGAGATTTGATAACTTTCAGCTAAAAACAATTTTTGCACAATTACAATAAAATACTCAAAATCTAGGCATATTTATATCAAACACTAAGATTGAGTGGATGAACAATCTCCGTTTTCTAGTTGATACGTCTTTCAGCCCAGGGGCTGTGGCCTTGATACAACTCTGGTTTTCACTTAAGGCTTGTTTAATATATTTTTAGTCGGTTGGAAGAGATTATCAAAAGCCAATAAACAAAAACGTAAAACAATACAAAATAAACAACAATGATCAGATCTAAGTCACGCATTTGAGTTAAAATGCTAACATTATGATACAAAAAACGCATTAAAGACCCATCTGAGATTGCGCATTGTCTATCCTGGAATGTCACAATTATGTACTCGTATATATTTAGACATGTCGGATGGCATTTTTCATAAAATTGCCCTCCGACAATCTTGACCAAACCAACCAGACGAAAATGAAACAGGTTGCTGTTGTTTAAGTACCAATTTGTCACACCTCAACAGTGAACTCCCGAGACATTGCGTCACTCTCTTAATACTGGGAAACGGTCCCAAGTTCATCTAAATATCTCACAATAATCCTAATTTATGTATAGTACATTCACATAATGAACCGCTAAATTGTTTCAATAATCCACATAACCAGACTATACTTTACAATACTTAGAACACAAAACTGTATTAAGCTATCAAAACATCTAGTTAAGTTTTCCTTTGCAAATACAATTTCCTTTGGTTATATTTTGAATATTCTGATTTCGCGACATAACCAAAACTAATCCGATTTCCTTCTCAATCGTATTGCAATTAGTAATAGAGTCATCCTGTTCGTATACGAGTATATTCGCTAACAATTTGTGCGAATCGTGATCAGCAATATTAATGAATAAAATTTCTATATTCTCCCCCTATAAATCATCCACTTTATTCAAATAGCACATACACACTCACAGCCCTCTCCACAGAAGACTCCATCCAACACCGTCTTCTCCATCCACCCTTCTCATCTTGCTCAAAGGGGGATCTGCTTGCTTAATTCAGACACTTGAACCTAATAAGATCTGGCACGAGGTGGGCTCCTGATCCTTCTTGAATCATTACTCAACTTGGATGTTATAAACTGAATACAAAACATATGGTTTTAGAACCGTCTAAACTAACGGTCCGCAAACTATGGTACGCGAGCCCTAGTCTTGCGCTACGCGAGAAAGTAAGCATCAAAATATTGAAGTTCCGTGAAACTTCAACATCATTTACAAAATGTTAAGGCTGGCTTGCATCAACGATATGTATCTAGGTAACATAGAGTTACCCAGTTAAAATAATAAATGTACTGTACAACAAACATTTGCTCGTCTGAGTCGCGTTTACGCTTATATTTTTGACTTGTCAACTTATCAGGTTAACGCAGCGGTTAGCTGGTCAAACAAACTACACATTTCTGTTACTAGCAGTCGTTACATATGGTGCTGTTATCTAGCAGTCGTTACATAGCGTGCTTTTTGAAAACACTATTATAAAAATTTAGTATGAGAAATTTCTAATATTCTGACGGTAGTGAAAATATTGTGGAATTCACTATACATTGAACCTAAAGAAGGTGTTATTTTCTATATGTATTCGTTTATTTTGTTATATTTGTAAGCTTTTTAAAATCTTATTTTAGGGTTTATAATCTACACAATGATTAAAGAGGATAGGTAAAGGTACCTATATTGTGAAAATTGGCTTATGAATGGGTAAGGGGCGGAGAGGTGTACTTACTGGTGGAACGCCATTTTTAGTAACTTTCATTAGGTGGTACAACTCAAAAATGTTTTCAAATCCCTGGTCTATTATTACGTTGTTACAGTTTAATCCATATTTTTACAAATACAACTTTACGTCCTCCATATTAAATTTTAAGAAAATAATTATAAGACCTCTAAAGTAAGTTTAAGAACATGATACCACCAAATTATAGAAGCGGAACAGTGGATTAAAGAAAACCCACGGAAGTCACGAATTATTGAATTATTTTATCTCATATTATTAAATTGCAACCTTCGTGGCGTTGCTGGCAAGATGCTTGTTCACAAACCCGAGAGCTGCAGTTTCTTTTCCATTTTTTTTAAAGTATCCCTTAATAGTTTTCCCTTTAGGACTCCATATTTATGGTTCGTTTGGAAGATATTATCACACGCCAATAATCTCACCAGGTTGTACTGTATACGACGAAAGCTTTATTCAATACAAAAAGTAGAAAAAATAGGACAACATACAGCGAGAGTCGTTAATTCTTCCAAATCCGCCTATTTTTATACGACAATAATTCTTAAAATTACTAAGATATAATTTTGACTAGTTTATTATTATTTTTAATTGCTATCACTCATAAATATTTAAAAAAATAAAAAGTTCAATAAAGAAAAATCTGTTAATTTATTTTAATAAAACAACTTCATTTAATGTTGTAAACTAGCATTCTCTTTCTTTTCGTCTTTTCGTTTCATTTTCATAGGACATTACAACCTTCGACCTAATTTTGACGAGCTCCGTGGTCATGTCGATAAAAAATGTTTTCCATCCCGGGTAGGTACGTATTTTTTTGTAAATGAATTTCAGGCTGATTTTCACTTCTTTCCTCTTTAGCATATTCCTGGTTGGTTGAAAGAGCTTACCACATGGCAATAAACTCACCAGACAGTATACAACGAAATTGTAATAAAATACAAAATAATACATTATTTGACATGTTTAATGTTGATTTTGATCAAGTGTGAACTTGGAAAGACAATGCAGTAGCATGGACGTTTTTTTGTGGATTTTTTGTGATGATCTGAATATTGTAAAAAAATATGACTCATTCTCAATAAGGAAAAAATAGCGTCTCGATACTTTTTAGATACAAATTGCATTAATAAAAGGTCAAATTTTAAATATACTCGTACGTTCATATCGGAATGACCTAATTATAAAGCATTTTATTTCAAAAAGCTGTATATTTTTCTCATTTGGACGTTTGAACAACATCTTCAAAAGTTATCTCCCAATATCTTTGAAGTGAAAGGTCTACAACCAGTGTATTCTTCTAATACTTATATGACTGTGAAATGTGGACGCTCGCAGAATAAAACATACAGAAGCTTCAAACCGGACAGAAGAGCATAAAGAGATGTATGATGTGATATTCTAAAAGAGTCCGTAAACGAAACTCCTGGATTCGAAATATAGAAGATATAAATAAGACGTACAAGAAGATGAAGTGACAATGGACGAGACACATAGCCAGAATGTCAAATTGAATATCCGAAAAATTTCACATTCCTATTTAAATAACTTATTCATTCCATAAATTTCGACCCAGGTGGACAATGATGATGATATTTAATATATTTAGCAGTAGACCACTGAAATTATACGATGATGTTGATGATTTTATTACGTTATATATGAAGATTAAATTGTTTTTAATACTAGTTCCCATTTCGTCCAAACCTTTTACCAAATAAAAATAATGTGTTATACCATTTTCACATTTTTGCAATAATGCCCAATTATATTCGGTTTGTGCGAAATTTATGGAATGAATAAGTTATTTAAATTTGAATTTGAAATTTTTCGGATATTTTATTCCATCGGAGGGATTTTTATTTTAATCATTCAAACAAATAATGAAATTTGAGATTACTTTATTTAAATTTTATTATTAGGTCCTTACATATGAAATTGGCGTTTTGTTTGGGAGGAACATAAAGTTGATTTTTTTTAATATAATATATTTATTTAATCAAAGTATGTACCATTGCTATCTATGCACTTTTGCCATCTCATAGGTAGTTCATCGATCCCTTTACTAAAAAAACCATTCGGACGGGAATCAATAAAATCTTTGAAGTCGGTTTGGACTGCCCCATCGGAGTTGATTTTTTTCCCTTGCAAGAAGTTATCCAAATTTCGAAAAAAATAGTAATCTGTTGGGGCAAGGTCCGGAGAGTACGGTGGATGTCTTAGACATTCCAATTGAAGCTCTTCTAATTTGGTAGCCGTCTGTTGTGCAGTGTGTGGTCTAGCGTTATCATGAAGCAGCAGTGGCCTAGAGCAATTAACCAGCCTCGATTGTTTAGCAGCTAGCTTTTCCATCATGGTTTGCAGTTGCTGATAATAGACATCTGCCGTAATCGTTTGGCCAGATTTAAGAAAGCTGTAGTGAACGACACCAGCACTAGTCCACCAAACGCTCACAAGTAACTTTTTTGGAGTCAATTTTCGCTTGGGGCATGGTTTGGCTGGTTCGGCAGGGTTCAGCCATTGCGATGAGCGCTTCCGATTATCATACAGGATCCACTTTTCATCACAGGTAATGATTCGATTCAAAACCCTTCATTATTGTGCCGGTTGAGTAATGCAACGCAGCAGTCAACGCGCGTTTGTTGATTTGCTTCACTCAATTCGTGAGGTACCCACCTTTCAAGCTTTTTCACCTTCCCAATTTGCTTCAAGTAGATTAAAACAGTTTTATCACTAACACCGCAGCCTGCAGCTAACTCGGACGTGGTTTGCGATGGATCCGCTTCCACAATAGCCTTCAATTCTTCATTATCAACTTTGGTCTCCGGCCGTCCACCGGGCTTGTTCTGCAGGTCGAAATTTCCAGAACGAAAACGTTGGAACCAAAAACGCACTGTGTTTTCTTTTGCGGCACCGTCGCCATACACATCATTAATCCTTCGAGCCGTTTCTGCAGCACTGGTGCCACGGTGGAACTCGTACTCGTAAATAACGCGATATTTCAAGTTTTCCATTTTGTAAACTGAGTGACGCAAAGAAAAAAAACAATTGAGGAAAAAACAAATGAATTATAATTTTCGAAACACAAATATTTGAGTAAATAGCTGTATAAATTTGAATTTGGAATTCCTAACCAAAGAGAAGATATTTGAGATCAAAGTTGCCAGTACGGCAAAACGCCAATTTCATATGTAAGGACCTAATATTAAAACGCATTCTCCAAATAAGCAAATTTGAATACAAAAATATTTATTCAACGATAAATGCGCACTCATTATGAGTATTGAATAATTTATAAATAATCTCAATAATTATTTTTCATTTACATACATCTTTATATAAAAACATTTTTTTTCTTTAACCTTGATTTTCTTTCCATTGTTTAATCGAATAATTTTTTTTATAATAAGAGATCCACTCAAACAAGGATGATTTGTAGTAAAATTTGTAGATTATTGATAGTAAAACTAATTTAACAAAATTACTATTTAAAGCTTCAATTGAATAAGCTTAAAAAATTAACGATCAATCTATAAGTAGGAAAGTTTCTCGATGAAAGAAGAAATGCAATATTCATTGGACGCGGCAAAGATATGACTTTTAGTAAATCAAATCTGTCTCACAAAGGAAAACCGAATACTACATCGTTTATAGTTTAATCATCCAGACGTCACTCGCAGTCGGGATTATCCACAGTAATTATCATGATTTTTTTAGATTTTTGTCAAGATAAACAACACGAAAAAAATATAACGTAACTACGAGTAAGTGTGAAGTCTAACCCAGTCCAAAACTTCTCGGAAATATGACTATTTGTGTCAAAACTGTTAACTACTTCTTCTTCTCAAGATACCGTCTGCTATCGTCGGTCGGCCATCATCACCTTATCTTGTTAATTGCAGCCCTGAACACCTCAGTAAAATTGAACCCAAACCATTAATACAAGTTCTTAAGCCCGAAGATGCGACATCCTCATCTGCCTCGTCTGCCATTAATTTATGCCTGGATGATGATCAGTTGTCTTGTGCCTCTCATTGTGTGACCGAAATTCTACAGCTTACAGACCTCAACAGTTTATACTATTCTCGGTCCTTATACATACGAGCAAGCAATTCCACATTTGTACCACGATCTGTTCAAGTATATTTGAAAATATGTCTGTAGATCTACTTATCAAAAGTCTTAATCCTACGTGATGTCTCCTGACTTAAGTGTCTAGGTCTCTATTCCGGAGAAGAAAGTTGAGAAGATGTCGCAGTGAACCAAGTGCATTTTCAATTCTAAACCAAGATATAGGCGTGTAAAAAGAGATATAGACGTGTAAAAAGAGACTTGATTTTAATGAAAGCTCATTTCGCTATCTCTATCCTTGCTTTTATCGTTTTATTTAAAGATATCTACCGTGGCTTAGTTGGTAAGATGCTTGTTTCTCAACTTGGAGGTTGCGGGTTCGATTCCCGTTGGAACTCAGATTTTTTTAAAAAGATTCCGTACTGGTTTTCACTTAAAACCTCTTTAACATACTTCTGGTTAGTTGAAAAATATAGTTGGTTGCAGTATGTCCGCCAGGTTGTACTGTATACAACGAAAGTGTAAAACAATACAATACAGTACAGTTGTCCTCAATGATATACAGACAAAAGCCTAGTTTACTGGTAACGACAAATTAAAGGCAGCAAACCCAGAGCCATTAAAATTGTAGGTCCAGATTAAATTACCTGTGGTTTTTTTCTGAAATTGTGTATTTACATATTTCTTGTCATGTGTAAATAAAATAAAATACAATAAGAGGATCAGTTTGTGTGAAAGTATCGAGAAAGAGCAGATCTGGTTTTTTTCAGTTTTTAGAAATATATACGATTTCTCATTGATTTATTGTTTTTTTATATGCAAGAATATTGCGCTTTGCGATGAGATTCTGAGGGATTTTCCCTATATAAAGACCGTTTATTCCAAAATGACATAAAGATGAACGAAAATCGTTAAAATGAACCTCTTACTACGAATAGAAGCAGCGACACTTAAAAAACTGTTTCGGGGCTTCGCAAGTTAACGCCATTGACCTCATCATCATGTGACATTATTTTGACGTAATGATACTGATATCTACCCAAACATGCAGAGAAAGGTCAAGGATAAAATATTCCGATTGCTGGGTGTTTCATGGAAGGAACGACAAATAAATGCTTCTACACTAAAAGAACTTAGCATCTTAGAGAGACTAAAAATTATATACTTGACACATTCATCAGTTCTTCAGTCGCATTTTGTTTAAAGACGACTTGGAAAAACTCATAGCCACTGACAATGTGAAGGGTCGTAGAAACATACGTAGATCACCTATGCACTGGAACGACTAGGTAAAGAGTGGTATGTGCCTGCCTTTCCCACAAGCTCTGACGACTTCAGAATGCCGGGAGAATTGGAGAATACAGCAATTCTGGTGTGGGTCACGTTCCTCAGCATTGATGTCATGACACAGAAAACCCCCATCGAAGCCTGCATAGATGGTTTGATGAATATTAGATTTTTTTTTTTGTAATATGATACTAACATCCTTTTTTTTAATCACACCTTTAACTCTCATTTCACCCGAATTTATAAAATGACGTCCACGAACTGTATTTTATAATACAAGTGACCTATTTATAATAATCAATCGCGATAAAATCAAAATAATTAAGCAAACAAAATCATAAATTCAGCTTTCAATTTTCCAGAGTTAAAATTTCAAATCTGTACGAGCGGATGAATGGTTTAGCCAAGGTGTAGGGGTGAGGGCAAGGGATAAAATATCAAAGGATGAGATAAATAATTTTTGATTATAATGAAAAATTTTCCACGTTACTGGAAACCCTCGAGTTTAGGGAATAACCGATGTTAATTAAGCTCTCAGGGAGTTCAACGAGAACTTGTCATATGAAAACTTTATTTTGTATTTCTCCCCTTAGCTCCGTCGTGTTATTTAATATGGTATTTATTTCATTAAAATGTTCATGTCGGAAAATTTATTTCGCGGGTCATTATCTTATAATATACATTAATACATTTAATTTCTTATTTATATTACTACTTACCGTGCAGCTACAGGGACCCTTTCGGATTTGCGGTATGCTCTAGCATACATTATCTTTTGACATTTCCAAATCATCGCTCTTTATTTTTTTCGTCGTCTTTTCCTGCCCATGATGTTCGACTAAAGAAGCAGTTACCAACTAATACAAAACTCGCGCAATCGTTGACGTGCTTCAAAAAGTCAATTATAATTATGACATCACCCTTCATTGACAGTATGTTCATGTCAGCGCCCATGGTGTAACGGTTAGCATTTACGCCAAGCTAGCGGGCGCCCTAAATTCGATTTCTAGCGAATTGACTCCCGAGCTGGTTTTACTCTTAGCCCATTTTACAATTTTAATGTATGGTTTTCTGTAGCTAACATGCTGCGCATCACACATTCTTATAGTGCATTATACAACGCAAAAATAGCGCTATGTGAACAACGAAAGACTACAGCAAATTGAACCTGTCAGTCATCTTGGAACTTTAATATTTTTGTCATCGAAGCTTAATGCTTAAACTGCCAATACTGTATACTTGCTAAAGAGCAACACCTTGCGTACACTAAACCAATACACGCACAGGCATCTTCCACCAGTAGATAGCTCATAATCATCCCCAATCGTCTTTCTCATCAACGTGTTTTTCCTGATTTTTCATCACGACCTTGTTAATTTTGTATATATTTGTTTTTTCCTACATTAATAATCTAAGTTCGTTATTTTCCCCTTAAATCTTTTTAAAACAATTACAACGGTGCTTGACATTGCCACTTTAAAATAAATTCACCAATTTTACGCTGTACAATAAAGTTTTAAATAAATAAAATTAATATACCCTGAACGCGAGGAATCGCCAGAAGATTGACACGAACTTTGTTACTCTTGTCAAGTTGATTGGAAGACATTGCTTAATGACAATAAAACCAAAGACTGTACATTTAGTAATAAAATGTCAAATAAGTTTGACACTCTTGAGATGTGACGTTAGAAACAATTTATCAGAGCCAGGACAGCGCGCAGCGAATGAATATTTTAAATAATTCAGAATTTATTTTACACGAAAGTCTCTCCTTATCGCTTCAGATTACGATTAAGTGATACTTTGGCAACATCATCAGGAGCGAGGAATTAATCAAGAAAACTCATATAAGAGTAATTAGCATTGCGGGGAAAAGTCGAAGGCACACAGAGAATGTCGGTATCAAACTATCGGATCTATTGTCAAATAACGCAATCCAAAATTACTTCTGAAGAACTCAAAACACGAACAAGACAAACTGAATTATCTGGCAAAATAAAAGCGTACAAAAATATAAGACCATAAATAAATATCGCTTATTCTGAGATATTGTTATTGCACATTGAGAAATAGTAGAAAGAATCTTATTATCCATAGGTTGTTCTTCTTAATGTGTCTACATATCATATATTTTGTATTTGAGTGTCTTTATTATATTTTGTGAATGACATGTTGCTTTTTTTATTTTTGTGTTTCTTAACCTTTTCAGACCTAAGATTTTAAAAAATATTCTTGCTTGTGAGTGTATTATTTATACTAAATGCAACTTTGTGTCGTATAAGTTTAGATAGATAGTGCCCAAAACATTCAAAGTCGATAATACAGTATCTTACAATTCATTATCATTGGGAACATAAATATACCACAAAGTTATTTTAAAAGTGCATATGACCTCTATGTCCATTATAATGAACGCAAGGTCTGAAAAAGTTAAAATAAAATATATAAATCCTATATTTCCAAATTTTTTTTAAATTTTCTTTTCAGTGACGAAATTATATAATTGACACGTTATAATCTAATTGATATAAAACAGGAATTCATAGTTAGTTGGCCATCGATACCTAAAATAAATAAATAAAAATATTTAAATCATTTCACGTGTCATATTTAACCATTTTAGAGCATTTCTTTATGTTTATACGCAATTTATATATTAAGAAGATTCACTTATAAAAAATAATGAACTATTCAGCTTTCCCACTTAGGGCACATTTATATTTATAGTATTTACTCTATCGACACCCGTAGTCAAGATGGTGAAACGCTTTAATTGAACAGGTGTGATTCCAATTCTCACAGAGACTAGACGTAAACGAGTGTAGTCCTTGCATGCCGTAATATTGCGCAACACATGACATGATGAACGAGTTTCATGCCTATTCCAATTGGGCTGATTAATGGGGTTGAAAACAGTACTGTCTCCTGGCCACACTCTTCAATGTATCCCAATTACCATTTCGGATGTGTTGAAAAGTGAAATATAAATAAATAAATTAGAATTACTTGCTCATAATTTTATTTAAGAAAGATACGTCAAAGTTCCTCAAACATTAAAGGTAAAATATTAAGATCATTTCATATCGACATCTCTTTTAGATAACAATACCCTAAGATGTTCTTTTCCTTCACCAGCAGAACCGATAAAAAGCGACACGTTGCGGTATCGCGAAATAGATATCGATATTTCATCCCTCCTCTACTCGAAGCATACTTTAGGGTAGAAAAATTATGCATCCCCCATGCACTTAGCACGAAAATCTCAATCTAGAGGAACAATTCAATTCTTCGAATTCAATGCCATGTTTACGTTGCTTTAAAGCGTTACGGAAGAAACGTCCAAAACAGATTTTTTCTGAAATGTATTTATTTGTTTAACATTTTCATGCAAATACATATGGTGGATTTATTGTTTTAAAGTGATTTCTCCCAATCTTTTGTTTCATAATTATTATTGGTATACATAACCGTATATTTAAATTGGTGTATGAAACCAATTTTTGAGAAAAACTAACAAAAATTAAAATATTGTAGAAGACAAATCTTGTTAACAATACTACCCAACACGTTTTCAATCACGTCTAACACGTGTGATTATTGTTGGAAGACAAACATAATTTACAATAATTGAACCCATGACTATCTCCATAGTTGTAAAGACACATGTATTCCAACCCGATTGTGAATTACAAGTTTGACTCCCCATTTTTTTAAAAGGTTTCCTATCTGGTTTTCCCTTAAGAAGTCTTCAACATCTTTCTGGTTGGTGGGAAGGATTGCCACACGACAATAAGATCGCCAGGTTAAAATGTATGCAACAAAAACCTAGTCATATTCATCCTGTCGTGTAGCTCATGACTGAGAATCGTGACTTCCATGATAGCCTCCGATGACTTCTCTCCATCCATCTCTGCACTCCACGTTTTATAGGGCAGTTATTATGGGTAGTCCTGTTGCGTATCTTACTTGGTCTGTCCAACACATCGGGGCTCTTCTTCTTGTGTGTCACCCTTCCACGCATCCAGTAACCATAAACCTCTCCAAAAGTATAGTATAAAACAATATTTGTTTTCGGACATTATCGGAAAATAAACCAGATGAAAGTCAATAAAAATAAATCATATTATATTTTTTCCTTCTAGATTGGAAATGCCACCCTCCGTGCTGTATTATGGGGAATGTGATGGTAATGCGAGGGTGACAGCATCCAAGGAGCATCCATTACCAGCCCCATGGTATAGAGTACGTGGCACAAGGTACTTTGTACCTACACGGTACAAATAGCTACCGTAATGGAGTGAAGGCGAAACGCATGCTGAAAGTAACAATTTGGTTATCTGCATCGCTCTCCGGCTCCCAGTGATTATGCCAATAATGAAATTTCACGCTGGAGGCGAGGCGAAGACATCAATCTTGCGGGGAACACGATAGAAGATAGAGTGGAAGTTGTGGGAGAAGTCACTGGATTAGTTTTCTCGATAATTCAATTTATAGATGTAAAGATGTTTGGATAGCACGGTCAAAAATTCCTTGGGAGAATAATGAAATAAAATTTAGTGGAAATGAAATAAAATTTTGTACGTAGAAAAACATGAAAATCTATATTAAACTATTTATTTACTTCATTATTATTTGATTTGGTATTTGTATTGTAGAACTCCATTTTAAATAGAATGATTAAACATTTAAATGTGGAAAATTCTACATAATAAACTTAAATTAAAGTGATATATGCCTGTTTCGCTAAACAGACAGTTTAAAAATGCATTTGAAAAGCGAAGCAGGTCTGTCACTTTAATTTAAGTTTATCGTGTGGATTTTTTGCACATTTAAGTGTTAAATCATTCTGTTTTAGATGAAACTTTTTTTAAACCAATCTTTTTGTTTATTATTTAACTGTAAATATTATTTTTTTTCAGAATTTATTTTAGTGTTTTTCTAAGTCTTTAGAATTACGAGTACATATTAAAAATTTATACTATTCACAAAATATTTTTTTAAGATTTTTGACTTTGCGAAAATCTTTAAGTAACTACCTCCGTAACCTAGTTGGGAGACGCCTGCCTTCGTACCCAGGGGTTGCGAGCTCGATTAATACTGGTACCTTTTTTAAATGATTCTAGTCTGTTTTTCACTTACAACCTCCGTAATATTTTTGTGGTTGGTTGAGAGAGATTTCAACATGCCAAAAAATCCACCGTGTTTTGCTGTATACGACGAAAGTGAAATACAATAAAATTATAACTATGATAAACGCGCGGTAACACGCTGAAACCGAACTCCGCGCTGTGCTACTCCCCTCGAATAGCACAGAATTTTTTTCCGCATTATTCGGAGGTATAAGGGTATCTATGACTTCGGTCATATTAATTCTTGAAAAAAATTACTTTATAAATTTAACTAAAAGGGTGTTACTGTTGACTAGAGTTTCGAGCTCCATTACCAAACACTTCGTCACGCACGAGTCGCGATAACTTCGTTTTAGAGGAATTCGTAAAGTAAATGGTATCATAAGCACATTTTTATTAATTATTAAATAAACATACTTCATTTTATAATTTATAAAGGCTTGTAGGTACTAAAAAATGCATAAAAAATATTTCATGCAAGTACATACAAATCAACATATCTCACAACAGATTAAAGGTGTCCATTAAATTTTATACATTTTTCAATATAATTTTGTAACGTAAATAAATAGTATTGTTTTGAAAATTACATATAATAATAAAGCAATCAGTTTCACGGCCATGGAAACAAATATAATTATGGTACAAAAACTGGTTGATTGGAAGAAATTTATTTAAAGCAATCAATCCGACAGATTTTTGACTAAAAATGCATAAAAGTGTTAAACAAACACTTGCATGAAAGTGTTAAACAAACACTTGCATGAAAGTGTTAAACAAACAATAAAAAAGATTTGTTTTGCTTCTTTTTTAATTGTTTTTCGTAAACGAACTTCACGTAAGACATGTTTCGTAAGGCGCTAGACTTCACCTAGGGGTTTCCAATGGTATCCAAAAAAATTAAAAATTAATTGTCTCAATCTGGTATTTGCGTTCATTTGATAACACTACTCATGCGTGCTAGACGTGTCTGTGTGTTGCTACATATTCACGTGAGGTAGTATCACCAACAAGTGTGATGACGAACTACGGGTTCCGTGTCTATTCCAGGGGCTCTAAAACACGAGCACTTGATTAATGGAACCGAAGACAATATTGTCTCTTGTCAATCTGTTTGTAGTAATATTTATTTGTCATCTCAAAATGTTAATAGATATGGGTGGCATGTGTAGCTTTAGAAAGCACTTAAAGACAACCCATTGTCGGGAAATCTATCAATATTTTTGATTATATATAAACACAACATTCCACCTATAACGGAATGTATTACTATCAAATATTGGAAGATCCATAAAGGTTTCATAGTATGTTAGTTTGTTATTTCTAGGTAAATTTTCCGCGGTTTTCTTACCATATGTATTTTCTTAAACATATGCAGATGCGTTACAAATCGAATGGCCGCAGTCACCACCTTCGTATCCTTACACTCAAGTTGTTATTTTTTTGTAATATTTTAAATACATCAATTATAGTTGGTTCGAAATTTGAATAAGAGAGATCTTGAGAAGAGCCTGCTCTCTAACCTGCGCTATATAAGTTTTCCTTTTATTAGTATTATTATTATTATTCAATATGTGTACACTTGGAACGCTAGTTTCGAATGTTTTGACTTGTAACATGCGAATTAATGTATCGTATTTCACTTTCATTGTATACATTACAACCTGGCGGGATTATTGCCATGTGTCAACCTTTTTCAACCCATCAGGTAAAAGTTAAATAGGGCTAAAATGAAAACCAGATTGAATCCATTTTTTACAAAAAAAAACAGCTTTACAATGGAAATCGAACAAGCAACTGTAAGTGTCTTACCAACTAGGCCTAGAAGTTTTTTTTGTAGTTAACACTTGTTTGATGTGTTTTTGATTATATTGTAGTTTAACATGTTTCACCAAAACATAGCTGATTTACATTTGAACTATTTTCACATGCAAACATTGACATTGATTTATAGTGAGCAAGATAAAATTTCCAAGCTCAGACAAGCAGAGTCTGATTGCAGAGGTAGATGTGAAGTTCTAGTATTGTGCTGACCGACTGGTGGGGTGGATAGCCCATTGTGCTCCCCGGGGATGTGAACCGGTAGCCACAGAAAGTTCTCGCACTGACCGTGGATCGGGACGGCTGCACCGTGCGGCCCCGCTGCCTATCCATCAAGCGCTGACACTGACCGATGGAAGCAGCGAGTGGTGATGACTAGATTCAGGACCTGTTCAAGGAAAAAAATTGTCAAAATTGTTTTTATTTTTTTTATTATTTACAATACAGAGTACATCGTTTTATTGAAAAGGCGAACTGTAAGTACACTAGAAGTACATAACATTGTTAAAATTTAACATTTTATGGATACAGCGAATGCTCCACTGTGCTGAAGTAGCATAGTTCCTTAATCAAAATTTTCATATGGTGAAATTTTTGGTTAAGGAACTATGCTACTAACAAAAATTATCTAAATACTATAATACTCAATAAAATATTCCCACTCAGCATTCACATCCTTACACACACACATAAATCCCAAGCTATCACATGTACAATAACAACTGCACGATAACTTTTTAAACTTAAATGTTAATATGCTTTATTTATTATTTTTTAGTTGGAAGAAAGCTGATTATACGTTTTAAGGGGTTTCATTCTTAATAGTTCCCAAATAAACTTCTCAGCCTGCTTAAAATGTTGCTACTCGTATCCAAACTGATAAACGCTAGACATGTTCGAAAATTGTTTCCTTCGCGCGGTAGTAATTAATGAAATTTTTAGACGAACCACAAGGGACGTTTCTACTATAGTGAATCTTAACCTGTAAACTCACTTGTTGGGGATGAAGACAATTGTGACTCTCGAACACGCTCTTCAACATGTAAGCATTACCAGTGCGGACATCAAGAAGAGAATGACATAAAATAGTAGACTAACAATTTATAGACTAATTTATCTAATGTATCCGCTTTACGTTTGTGGAACTATATATTAAAATACTGAACTTGCTAGATTTTTGAACACCGATTTTTTTAGCTTTAGATAGAGGAGAAGAATAAGACAACAGTGGTTTTTACGAAATATAATGTATTGTTATTTAAGTATAATACATATATTAAAATGACAGAGAAACCTTGGCACCAGGATACAACATTGATGCCGTCTATCTAACAATATTTTTTTAGCTTTAGATAGAGGAGAAGAATAAGACAACAGTGGGTTGTACGAAATATAATGTATTGTTATGGAAGTATAATACATATATTAAAATGACAGAGAAACCTTGGCACCAGGATACAAAATTAATGCTGTCTATCTAACAATATTTTTTTAGCTTTAGATAGAGGAGAAGAATAAGACAACAGTGGCTTGTACGAAATATAATGTATTGTTATGGAAGTATAATACATATATTAAAATGACAGAGAAACCTTGGCACCAGGATACAACATTGATGCTGTCTATCTAACAATATTTTTTAGCTTTAGATAGAGGAGAAGAATAAGACAACAGTGGCTTGTACGAAATATAATGTATGGTTATGGAAGTATAATACATATATTAAAATGACAGAGAAACCTTGGCACCAGGATACAACATTGATGCTGTCTATCTAACAATATTTTTTTAGCTTTAGATAGAGGAGAAGAATAAGACAACAGTGGCTTGTACGAAATATAATGTATTGTTATGGAAGTACATATATTAAAATAACAGAGAAACCTTGGCACCAGGATACAACATTGATGCTGTCTATCTAACAATATTTTTTTAGAAATCGCAAATCATATTTTAGGGGTCTTCATGATTTTAAAGAAAATAGAGTTCACACGGAAATTGAGAAACTTTAGAAATACAAATAACAACAATAACGAGCCAAACAAGGAATGCAAAAAAATCCCCCGGGTGTAAGATATTTCTTATGGGTCAGCAGAACATACACGGGCTCCAAAGGGAACAGGATCTTGTCTGAAGAAAGCCAAGCTAAGAGGGGAAACATTCTTGGTTATTAAGTGTGGTTAGTGGAACGACAAATTAATGTTTCGTTTAATATTCTACAAAATACTTCATTGAAATATTTAAAACATTTTCAATCAGTGAATTATTTTCTTACGTTTATCTTAGAATGTGTGCAGTGTAGCAAGATGTTGAACAGTTGTATCTTGTGGATAGTATTGGCTAATTTAGAGTCACCTTGAAAGTACTTAGCCCCTGATCCGTTGACACCTCGAACTCTTCACTTTTAGCTTCAAGTAGCTCTATGTGCACGTACTGCGGCCACACCAAGAGAACTGTATGAGCTCGCAGGCCAAACTTGGTGGAAGAGCACAAAGGCTAGTCACTTTTGCTTTTGTGTTTCCCTATCCCCTCTCTCGTAATACTTCCAGACCCTATCCACATAAGTTTATCCCAAAACATTTCTACAACATTGCCGCGCCCACTTAACATCCACAAGTGCACATTTCCTTTGGGACCTACTACTAAACCTCAAAATACTGTGTGTTCTCAATAGAGCTCCCAATATACACAACATGTGTATATTGGGAGCCCTATTGACTCTTATAATATCCACTGCTATGTGAAAGGCAATTGAAAACTACCTTTAAAAGTACTTAAGCAAACACTTTATGATTGAATAAGTGAAGCCGTCCCTGAGTAAGATTCTAGAGCGTGCTCCTCACACCAATTTGTAATTGTAACAGCTAATGTGAAACCTCCGGCTTGGCGCCGACCTTGACATTTCTCCGGTCCTTGGGAGCAGCAGGGATCTCTCGAGGTACTGGGCGAGACTAAGGAAGCCATGGGTAGACCAAAGCAGAGTTAATGTGATCGAGATTAGTGCTATCGTCAGGAAAGAAACATCATAAATTATGTCCAGCCTGGAAACAAATGGAGATGTTAATACAAGAGGATATAACGTTAATGATAAACGAGATGTGAGGCCTATCAGTCAGTAAATTGTTGTATTATTAGTATTTCAATACTTATTTTGTCGGTCTTTCAAGACCACCGTTTATTGATTAATTTTTGCTTTTCTTTCTTTACTCATCATTGATATATTTGAAAAAACACCTAATTCATACCGCCAGAACAATTTTACCGACACTTGGGATATTTTTAGTCACACAGAGTATTTCTAGTTAGATATGATTTAAAAAACGATTTAACTTTCATGCAAATAAATACATACATACAAAAACGGCATTTGCCTGTCGGGGTAAGCAGAGAAGTCGGAGTGCCAGACTTTCCTATCTCAACACATAATTCGGCTCTTCTACGTACATAAATGCAAATACTTCTTGCAGATTTATTGTTTCAAATCAATATCTTCCACTCAACCAGCTTTGTTTCATAATTAATATCGATATCCATGGCCGTGTCTTTAACTTAATATATGGAACAATGTTTGGAAAAACAAACACTTAAGTAAAAGATTTAAAGGAAATTTATTTTATGAGAGTTAATGACACGGAATATTTTGAGAAGAATAATTCTACTTAATTTTATTTTTAAACATCCATAGAACTAAGCACGCCTGATTGAGACAGAATGATTATTACAAAATCGACCCGAGTGAACCGCAAAAGATGATGTATTATTGTACAAAGCATTATGCCATCACCAAATCGCAGGGATAGTCCATGCTAAGAAATAAACTTGAAAATTTCACGCAGATACTGAACATAGCTCGATTGTCTGTCTAGTTTGATAAAATATTCAGATATTCGTTTATTAAAAATAAACCTATTAAAAAAGTTTGGAGCCCCTCCAATATATTCAACAACTACTCAATGATATATTATGACAATAGAAAATGACCAAATTATTAAGTTATTCATAACTAGAATAGTGATACATTTGCTCAATTTTAATGTATCATTGAGTAGTTGTTGGATAAACTGGAGAGGCTCCAAAACCTTTTTAATGTGTTTATTTTTAATCTAAAGTAAATTTAGATTTCAAATAAACGTAATAAAAAGGTTTGGCAGACTCTCCAGTCTATCCAACAACTACTCAATGATGCATTAAAATTGAGTAAATGCATAACTATTGTACTTAAGAATTACTTAATAATTTTATATTTTTTTAGTAACATGAGTCATTTAGATTAATAAGCATTTACTATAACTGGTTAAGCTATTTAAGTTTTGGAAATATGATACAAAAGAACTACTAAGTAAAGTAATTCCACTGTACTTAAGAGCTAAGCGAATAAACATATTTTATAAAAATGGATCCAATGATTAAAATTATTTTTTTCAGCATTAATGAACCAGAGACAAAGGGTTTTATATTGATTTATCCGGAAAGTTTTTTCGGATAGATGTATTTGTATTACACTATCGTTGTATGCAGTATAACCTGGCGAGCTTATTGCCATGTGGTAATATCTTCCAACCAACCAGAAAAATGTTAAAGAGACCTTAAGTGATAAGCAAACTGGAATCTTTTTTAAAAAATCTGGGTTTCAGCGGGAATCGAACCCATAACCACCTGGTTGGGAGACATGCGTCTAACCATCTGTGCCAAAAAGGTCCTCATAATAGATGTCGTTAAGACAAAACTTTCGTTACTAACTTCCTTTCAAACATGCTAAATGCATATTTTTATTCAATAGTTTATTTATAACAATAGTTTATCGTATTTTTTCGGTAATTGTTTACTCAAATTCTTTGATAGTGTTTTTGGATTAATTTTGAAAATGGGACATAATAATTATTTTTTTGTGCTTGATACTTTTTACTACTGCAAAAAAATGCGACATAACAAAAAAACATGACCATTGTTCCTATATGGCGACGATGCAGTGAGCGATCTGTGTGAAGTATGGATTGAAAAAATCCATAATTGTGATACGACACTCGAAGATGTTGTTCGGTCTGAATAACCAGTGTTTTTTTGGTCGAGAATAACCAGTGTTCTGCGACAAAAAAATTATGAGATACTGAAAATACCGAAAACCAACATCCACGAGCATTTAGTACAATTTTGCATTTGAAATTATCTTAAAATACGAAATTACTTTTCCGACAACCTATTACAATATAAGAATGTGCATAGCGTTGGTGTTGGTCACTAAACGAAGAAATGTTTAATGTTTTTTTTGTATATTAAAGTATCTAAACTCTTGTTTGACAGCCTATTGTAATACAAGAATGTAAATAAAGTACCTTTGGAGAAGTATTGTTCACTAAACGGAGATTTGATTTATTTTTTCACTATAAAATTGAGTGTCCAACTCTTGTTTAACAGCCTATTATAATACAATAATGTAAATAAAGCGCCTTTGGAGTAGTATTGTTCACTAAATGGAGATTTGATTTATTTTTTCATTATAAAATTGAGTGTCCAACTCTTGTTTAACAGCCTATTATAATACAAGAATGTATATAAAGCGCCTTTGGAGTAGTATTGTTCACTAAACGGAGATTTGATTTATTTTTTCACTATAAAATTGAGTGTCCAACTCTTGTTTAACAGCCTATTATAATACAAGAATGTAAATAAAGCGCCTTTGGAGTAGTATTGTTCACTAAACGGAGATTTGATTTATTTTTTCACTATAGAATTGAGTGTCCAACTCTTGTTTGACAACCTTTTATAATACAAGAATTTAAATAGAACATCTTTGGGGTGGTTATTGGTCACTTGGTCACTAAACGGAGATTCGATATATTTTTTCACTATTGATTTAAGTATCCAACTCTTGTTTGATGGTACAAGGTTGTAAAATTAAATCAATTTTATTCATGTTTTAATTTTGAAAAAACATATAAAATGTAAAATTCAAATTAAGTATTAAAAAAACATCGTTTGTGAATTTTAATAATATATTTTTCAGTGAGTCATTATCAATCTCCCGCACTCTGTTCCTAGTTAAAGAAAAAAACGTGATATTTTTCTCTATTTATAATATTTTACGTTATTAAGAATTTCTTTGAAATTTTAATTAGTTTGCAAAGTAAGAAGTTTTAATTTGAAATCCATCTCTCATTTTATTGTTCTGTATATTTCAAAAAAAATCTTAGGAAATGGAGTCTTCAGAAAAAATTATATAATTTGAATTGAGATATTTTTAATAATAAAAATCATCACATCCTTCCGAGAAAAAGAGAGTGCTAATTTTTGTTTATTCCAACAGATCCCTTTAAAATAAATTGAAAATAACAAGATTCAAGAGGCCTTCAAAAAGTGCTTGTTAAGCTTTGAAACAAGTAATATTATAAATATATGATTTTAAAAGCATTGTTCCGTCATAAAATGTTTCCACAAGAGTGCTTTGTTTTTTAATTCATAAAAGTGTTAAATTTATGAAATCGCAACTTAACAGGTGGAATGTTGACCTCTCTGGCCTAGTACATGTCCTCTAACATTGGGTTTATGAGTTCAATTGCCGTTGGTGCCCTTTTTATAAAATGAGTAGTAATCTGATTTTTACATGAGGCTTGTTTAGTACATTTCTGGTTGGTTTGAAAAGATTGTCAAATAGCAATAAACTTGCCTGGTTGTACCATTACAACAAAAGTACAATTCAATACGATAAGGTATGAAACAAAGTTTAAAAAAGAGATGTCAACAATAAATAAAAAGTCTATACTCTTCACCAAAATATTTGTATTGGTCATGTGCTAAAATTTAAAAACAATGTAGATTGTAGTGAGCATTCGACAAAATAACATTAATATCATCATTAATGCTCATCCATAAGTTAAAGTGACCAGGTGAAAGAAATTGTTAGCACGAATCTCACATTACTGCCCAGAAGATCAGGGGGTAAAGTCGTGTCGAGGACATTGATTTAGTATATAAATTGAAACCGTGACTACCAATTATGATTAAGTGTTGGTAGCGAAATGATCATCGTCAGATTCACAGAATAGCACTTCATTAATTCATTCGTTTATCCCTTCAGCATACTAAATTGAAGAACATGCCTAGAGACAATATTCTCTTCTGCCCCTATAATCGAGTATTTGAGTTAAGAAAAACTGGAGTTAGAAAAGGCGCTCCAACACGGGACTCGAAACCCAATATAATTGACGGATATAAAATCATATTAAATCAATATATATATATATATATATATATATATATATATATATATATATATATATATATATATATATATATATATATATATATATATATATATATATATATATATATATATATATATATATATATATATATATATATATATATATATATATATATATATATATATATATATATATATATATATGTAAGTTGAGTGCAAGGATGTGAGGATAGTGGATAAGGTAGGATTAGATAAGTTACTCCCCACATCGACATATGTTCAGATAAACATATTTGAAATGAAAACTGTAGAAAACTTACCAAGGCAAAGACGAACTAAAAAGAAATCTTTGTAGATCTTCCGATATGTGATAGTAACAAATTCGGCTTTAGGTAAAGTGTTGTGTATGTGTATAATATTCATATATAATCATAAATGTTGATAATACGTATTAGAAATACTACCGCACGTAGACAGGCAATAAAACTTTGACCTTTTACGATAGTAATACTATTATATTTTGGTGGTCAAAACTTTTCACTCATTTTAAGACCTTGTAAGTGATTTCATGATCCACACGAGAGAGAAAAAATATTGAATATATGCTAGTGTATTGGTACCCTTGAAGAATGGTAGTGAAGTTTGGGCGTAAGGTAGTGAAGCTGAGCGGAAAAGGGATTAAAGTAAGTTTGATTCCGAGGATATGCTTACACTAAATAAAATTACGTCGAGTATCAACGAAGACATCAGAAATGAATGCATGATAATATTTCAGCTAAACTCTGTAGAACTCCATTTAAGAATTCTTAATTAAAATGACTAATTTAACTTGCTAGATCGTGCATCTTTCTTCAATACCAAAATAAAGTACTTACTTCTTCTTTTACTTGTCGATTGCTTTTTCTCCTCTACTTTTCTACTTGTCGAGTGTTGGTAGGGTTAACCTAATTATTTATTTTTTGCTGATATTCATCAAAGTTTTCTAAAAAAAATTCATTGGATTTGTTTTCGAAAGTCAATATTTCCAATTTGAAGAAAAAATTTACTATAGAAAAATCCACGTTATCACACCACTAACCAGATTATGTTAAATGCATTTACTCTCAAGAGTTAAAGAGATTTGTAACATAGTTAACTAACATTACTCGAAGAAAGAACAAAAAAGGAAAAATTAACGAACGAATTCACGCAGTTATGCCACTGGTTAGATTTCTTTCAGTTAAAATGTATTTAAATGAAGAAAAAATGTTATTACTTGAATGTTTATTGCGTTTGTTTTCAAGAGTTAACGAAAGTTTATACGCGAAAATTAAAGATATAATTAATGTACACAGTCGCGTCACTGGCCAGATTATATTTAATTAAAATATATTTTAAGAATCAGAAAATTACATCTTAATTGATTACTTAAATGCAGTTTAAATTTACTTTCAAATATCAACGAGATTTCATGCCAACTAAGAAAATTTTAAAGAAAAACCAAAAAATACATCTACATAATCACGCCCTTGAGCCCAATTTTATTCAGTTAACATATATTTAAAAGGTCCTAAAATTATATTTTATTTGACTGCTTAAATATTGATTACATTTGCTCTCAACTTTCTGTTAACTAAGAAAAATCATAGAACACATTCACATAATAAAGCGATACATAATTCAGTTAAAATATATTTAAAGGAACAAACAAATATGTTTTGTAGAATTACTTAAATGTTTATTACATTAACTCTCAACAGTTAAAGAGTGTTGCTTTTAACTAAGGTAAATAAAAAAACACATTTATATAGTCGCGCTACTGACCGGATTAAATAAAATAAAAATGTATTATATTTAAATGAAGAAAAAATCAATTTGATTACTTACTCGTAAATGTTGAGAACGAAAGGTTCGTTAAATATGACAAGCTGATAAAAGCCCGACACGACTGGTACATGGAGGATACTTTCGTCCAAAAGAAGTCAAGTGCGTGGGCGGGCCAGGCGGAGAGGATGCGAGAGAAAGAGAGGCAAATCCACTGAATGGTCTTTATGATGACTATATTATGGTGCCAGCGTGATACTATCCATATTATGTGGCATGGCAAGGTTTTGAACTTGGTACGAGATGCTTGCTCGGCTATCTTAAATGCTTATAAGATCAATGCAGAATAAATATATTTTATGTTTGATTATATACTTGAATTTGACTTACAAACAAGTTGCACTTAGCACTGTGTTTATCGATATTTCAATTGAAAATATTCAAAACGCACAGTGAACAATGGTGTTTTAAGACATTTAGTCGTATACAAGTCATCAGCATCACGCCGACATGACGACGACCTTCGTAGCCTAATTGATAAGACACTTGACTTCTACCCGGATATATCGGGTTCGATTCCCGATATCTCCTCTACATTATATCCTAGCATATATATTTCGCTACTACGACGAACAACGGCCAAAACCTTGTCATAATATCCCACCCTATTGGATCAATTCGTAATAATCAATTTATTGGATGAAGATGAGATCGACCTCAAATTCTACACCTTTCCGAACGAACATTTCTCAGATACTGATGGTATAATCGAGACAACGTTTTAAGATACTTGAATGCAAAGAGATAAAGTTTGAAATCAATTCGTTCACGATGTGAAAGTGAAAGTGTCGTAGAATATAAAACATCATATACGAGTATTGTTTGTACATCTGGAAAGGCATTTAGACCTAATTAAGTACTCAAGAACAAAGGAAGCATTCGCTGATATCATTAAAACAACAACCAATAAAAGTCATTGATCTCAAAATCATTACAATATTTCGATTGTCACGAGAGAACATGAATACCAATCGGTCGAACCTCCGATGGTACATGAGAACAAATAAGTAAACATTCTGCATACCCACTTCCAAAATCAATTTCCATATCCAGTCTATGGTATATAGGAGTGGTCCAAGCCAGTGCCGGGAGCTGGGAGCTGGGACAAGAGAGGATTTAACAAGGGAAAGTCAACAAATTATAACCATCGCCAAGCTTACCAATAGTATTGTATTGTATTTCACTTTCGTTGTATACGGTACAACCTGGTGGTTTTATTGACAAGTGGCAATCTCTTCCAACCAAGTAGATAGATGTTAAAGTGGCCTGAAGTAAAAACAAGATTGGAAGCTTTTTTTAAAATACCTGGGTTTCAGCGGGATTTGAACCTGCAACCACCGTGCTTGGAGACAGGCATCTTACCAACTAGGTCGCGAAGGTCCTCGTAGTGTGTAATAGTGCATATCGTCGTAGAGTATAGAATATACCGTCGTGCAAAGTGAAAAATTAGATTATCACATTTTCGACGAAAATGAGTGCATTGAGTTATGCACATATACGGACTCGTATACTATCACACCGTTTCCCTTTTGAGGTAGGCAGAGAAGAAAAACCGACCAATATCCGATCACCACACACATCCTTCAAGGCCATTCCTTCTTCTCGTATATTTTTTTGATTCTCTTAAACCTAACCAACCCTTCTTTCAAATTTTCCTGCATTTGGTGGAATCATATTTTTCTCAATTGTTCTTTACCATGATTCCCACTTTCGTTGTCTTTTATCGCCCAATCGTTCAACATGTCCAAATCACCTAAATGTGGTATTTTTCATCCTACATCAGTTTTTAGCTCATTTCCATCCTTACATTTCTAATTTTCTCATCCAACGACACACGAAATATTATTCCGTTCCTCCTATATATTATTGTTGCACTCCTATACATTACTAATGCACTCTTGTGAACCATCATTTTAGTAGATCTTTATATTGCTTGGTTTGTTTTCTCCCATCCTTTCTGTTCCCCCAGTTTCTCCAAGGCATCCAGAAAGCTTTGCATATAGCGCTGTTTGAATTGAGTCTATTTTATGGTCATGATCTACTTTGAAATTTACTAGGAAAATATTTATAATTTTCAATCGTAAGTATAATTTATTTTTACCGACCAAATTTACTTAGTAAAAAATCTAAACACCTAAATTTGAACGCTATTGTCATTAAATTATCAACAAAAGTTGAATGAAATCTGTAGTGAAGGCGCGTTCTCACGGTTCAAGTTTAATTGACCGATTGTAGTTGATCAACAAAAGTTGAATACAGGAACGTTCTCACGGTTCAAATTTAGTTGACCGATTAAAGTTGATCAACAAAAGTTGAATACGACTTGAATCAGTTTTTGTTCACACGTTACAATAGAAACTGATTCAATAAACAGTTTCAATTTAATTCAGTAAAAAATGGCGTCGAAAGAATTTTCTCTTGCATCTATATTTTTGTATTTATCGAGTTGAAAGCGAACTTGACAATCAACTTGAATTCACATGTTCACATGTTTCAAGACAGGTTTCAATTTGAATGCAAATGGCGGATGACTCATCACTTGAACGATAAAGTTTGACTGAGTCAATATTTTCTTGATCAACTAAAAAGTTGATCAACTCTATTGAAACAAAGGTTCTCACTACATATTTCATTCAACTTTTGTTGATCAACTTTAATCGGTCAACTAAACTTGATCCGTGAGAACGGGCCTTGAATCAGTTTCTATTGAAACGTGTGAACAAAAACTGATTCAAGTCGTATTCAACTTTTGTTGATCAACTTTAATCGGTCAACTAAACTTGAACCGCGAGAACGAGCCTTTAGGAATAAATGTCCTACGAAATTCACTTATGAATAATATAGTTCAACAGATCCGAGCTGCAAGCCGCTCGCGTCATTTGACAACTCTCAGCAAATGTTTGTTTCTCTCTTTCTACAATAACTTATTTATCTTTTATGTAAAATTTTGGACTCTTTTTTAGTTTCTCTCTTTACGCTGCAGAGGATATGAATTTGTGTGCATTTTAATTTTCTACAATTTTCATACAAATTTATCAAGTTTATAATTGTATTAACTGCTTATTTATTCTCATAGCTTCACTCTTTCACGTATTTTCTTTCCTATTGCTATTAAAAACACATACATGTGTAATTTCCGGACATGTATGTATATACTATGTTGCAATCAATAAACCTATATTTATTTATTTCTTGAATCTTAGAAAAGACGTTTGTTTCACTATGTGGTGTCGTGTTTATATTTAAAAAAAAAACAAATTTAAAAAATTAATATTTTGTATTCACTATTGTTCAACTACCGGTTCCAAATACACCCGTCTTTCTTGTCAGGTGAAGTTGAACTTCAACTTCAGTTGTTCATTCGAGTTCAGTTTTTAATTTCAGGATTATTATGTTTAATTTCAGTTTTTAATTTCAGGATTATTATGTTTAATTTCAGGATTATATATTTATTTATTTCTTGAATCTTAGAAAAGTCATTTTTCACTTCGGGTTTATGTTTTTTTAAGAAAAAAAAATAAAGCATTTTTTTATTTTGAATTCATCACTGTTTTATTTGAGTTCACTACCGGTTTCAAAGACTTGCGTAATTCTCGTCAGGTGAAGTTGAACTTCAAATTCAGTTCTTCACTCAAGTTTTTTCCACCTGACGAGGAAGACGGAGATCTTTGAAACTGGCAGTAAACTCAAATAAAACAATGGTGAATACAAAATAAAAATGTGATTTATTTATTTCCTTAAAAACTTACCATATTTATTCATTTATAAATGCTAACTTAAATACTAATGATAATTATTGACTCCCCTCTTTGAAGACGACAAGAGATACCTTGTAGTTATGAGTACTAGAGGAGGTAAAGCAAGCAACGCTGAGGGGCTACACGAGTTACATGTGCCCATACCGCTGTAGAGCCATTCAGCCAGCAGGAACAACAATGCTGGTCAATGATGCAGCACTTTTGGAAGACCTCTCCAGTTTGGCTCTTATCCGCCTGTACACAGAGACAAACTATCTTGACATTTCGATCGCGATATTAATAGCATTCTCGTGTCGAATGATACTTGGAATGTTTTGTTAATAATTGATGAAATTTGAGAGGTTTACATTTAAACTCATCAATTCAAATGAATTATATTTTTTATAGATTAATTAGAGAACACTTTAATTTTATATGTTTTTTACACATCTTCCAACAAATGATTAAATGTCAAAACATTGTGCCACTCATTCAATTCATAGACATAACTTCAATCTGTTTTGCTAATCGATAATATATCGCACTCAATCTCCAAATTTTGTCAGTGAAGATTCGCAAGATAACGAACGTTTATTTTTTTTTATTTAGTTACAACTTATGACATAGAAATACAATCCTCCAATTACGAAGAGCTATAAAAAACATTATTCTTTAGTTATAAGGACGCTGAGCCCTTTTGGTAGAAAAATAACTTTTTCACAACTTCAAAAATCTTTGACCACCGTACCAGATAACTTCTTCCTACTTTAACAATGACACCATCCAGTGAGAAGTCACAGGTGACGTATCTCACCCAACACGAAAAAAAGGATCTTCAAAGCTTTAATGGAAACGTCAACCGCCACTCCTAATAAATGTATTTTTAAGGTATCAACAGTGACAAATAAATCAAAATATATTTTTATTTTACTTTTTATTTCATAATTGATCTAAAAAATACTGTATTGAGTGCGTTGTATACATTACACTTGACTTATTCTAGACTAGTGAAATTTTAATCGAAAATTGCACATAAAAAGTCACACTTATGATAAACGTGAAGCAATAAAAACACATAAATCGAGATACAAACAAAAATTTGGAAAGAAATTCCAGGAGAAATGGAAAACAAAAGTCAAATCAAAGAGAAAAGAAAACATTTCAGAGACACTGCATTGTGGAGGGTTTCTTAAGCGATGATGACCATTGAGATGGACATAATTGTGCAATAGTGAAGGCGAAAGGAACAAAATAGAAAGTTTTGTGTATAATTCGTTAACAGTATTTAATTTATTTAGAATCAAAATGTGCGGGGATAGAATAAAGTGTTCAATGGCTTAATCTGAAACGATTGTAATAATTATGAAACAAACAATAAGCTCAGTTTATTGTCCATTTTTGTACAATAATATTATTTCACTTTCATTTTACAATGAATTTGCGAATTCGATCCGAGCACACAATAACTAAAACTGCCAATCGATCGTGTGCAGCTTGCTTGCGAGGGAAGGAGGGTATATGTTTTGCTCAAGATTTCAGTTTGATTAGATCTTCTCTAAATAACTTCCCTCAAAGAATTTCAAAGGGCGTTGAAACCGCCCCTTCTTTCTCCTATACTAGGGATATGCCTATTTACTTGTACTAGGGGAGAAATCAAACGAGTTTCCAGTATTTTTGGCCGAGACAAGTGCGCAATTCGATTAAAAGGCGGAGAAATTTTCTTTTATACTTAGGAGCGCATAATAGCACACTGCCTTTGTTATAAAAATGAACAAAACTCATTTACAACTTTGCAGCTTGTTTCCTTTATTTTAAGTGTAAGGAAAAAAATATGAAGGAACAGAATATTATAATATGAGAAATCTATAGACAATTACTGTTAAAAATAAAATGAAATAAGCAAGATATTAAAGATTTACAAAAATAATCTAAACAATATGTATAGCAGACAAGTTGTATAACAGATACGAGAAGTTGTATAGCAGACAAGTTGTATAGCAGGCATAGAAAAACGTAGCATAAACGATAAACCAAATTATGAAAAAGAGAAGAATAAAAAGTCAAAAAAGGTCAGTGTGGATGACGAAGTATATGGACGGGAAAAAAAAAGAAAGATTTGTACCGGGATTGAATGAATTGGTGATCTTTTATCTCTGGTTAACTCAATGCGGATTTGATAATGAAGATAGGAGTAGAAGTTAGATATTGAGTATTTATTGAATCGTGATATTAATATATTACAAGTTTTACATTTTTCTTCAACACAGTTCTATACTTAAAAAATAAAAAGTATATATTATCTCTAAAAAAATTCACGTAAATCAATAAAAACCAAATTAGCCGTGAATTAAAAAAAACATGCTACATAATCCCTTATTCTTGAACGAAGTTTTTTTTTATTTATATATATATTTATTTTTACTATTGTATATTTACTATTGTAAGATTTATAACTTTTAGATCGATTCGAATGCTTTTTTTATAAGTAATTCACGTGTTAAAAACAGTTTCACTAATTTACAAACAACACAAAAATCACACTCGTTATAAATTAATTTATTGGAGCACTAAAACATATATACTCGAACGATATTTTGAAAGAAAGAGAAGTAAAATGGAAGAAAAGCCGTAGAAACTGTATGAGATGGTATATAGATGTAGAAGGGGAGAAATATGTGTATCGAAATAGTAAAGTTAAGCTATGTCTGTCGTCAGCAAGAAGATGGCGTGATGGTATGTATAGGTATATACTCGAAATCACTCAAAAATACTATTATTCGTTAAACATGTTATTTTGTTCATATTCGTATTACACTACCCAGCTTACTCTTTCTTTTAAATATTCATATACTATAAGCGTATTATTCATGTTTCCCTCTTTAATTAGAAACGTTTAATTGCGAGCACATTCTTGTAACAAAATGCAAAACAAACAATTTAAGGAACTTCAAAGGGCTCTCCGTATTAAATCTTCAAACGCCAAACATTAATCAGACGTTAGCACTAATATTCCTAAAGGGAAATAAAAAAACACTACAATAATAAACGGGAATTTATTCCATTAGTATGACTTGACATGATATGCAGAAATTGTACAGACGAGGGTTATAACTGAAATAATAACGACGATATATTTGCATTTTAGTCGGGAACCCTTCGTATGCAAAGGTATGCATCTGAATACCATGTACCCAAAGAGTTCCCGTTATTTGCGTGTTACGAATTTAAATGTTTTTTTCTTGAGAAAGAAATATTTTCTTTGAAGTTATTAAAAGTGGTTGGTTATATACGAGTATAATAAAAACAAAGGAGACCTAGCCATATCTTGTTGCACTTAACAACTTTAATTAATCTAGAATCTAAGCAATCACCTTCCTATATTTCCACTAGACTTGTTGTATTTTTGTTATCTGACAAATCGAAAATTTATAGAACGCTGTTTAAAGAGCAGAATCTCTACAAAGGTAAAATAGTATTATTGAATCCCGAGTTAAATCACCTTTGAGAAGAGTCTACTCTCTTAACGACGCTATGTAAATTGTATTTTTATTATTATTACCAAGCGAGCTAATACTCATATTTAAGTAAAATTTCTAGTTGATAATTCGTAAAACGTTATTCATCAAGACTTTTTTATTCAGATTTCTCATTATAACGAGCAATTAAGGTCCAATAAAAATTATTTCCGTAGCTTCGTTGGTAAAAACGATTATCCACCAATCCGAGGGTCACAGGATTGAATCCCGTTGGAACCTATATTTTAATAATATTAATCATTAATAATGGATTCCAGTCTGGTTATCATAGGTTGAAAAAATAGAACAATAAGAAACTGGAGTAGATTCCTCCAAATCTACTTTTTATGTGTAAATGATTTTAAAAATAACTAACTCTTAATTTTCACCATTTATTATTATTGAATTGTATTATATTCATAAAATCGAAATAAAAACGCTTTAATGGAGAAACGTTTAATTATTTTCATATAATAAAAGAGCTCCATTTAATTTGAAAGATATAATTCTAAAAGTTTACTTTCACTTTCTATCCATATTTTCGTTCTAAATCAATGGGCATTATTGATATTATATGTTATTTCCATATGGCAATAAACCATCTACTTTGTACTGTGTATAAAAAAAGTGTAATACTCGTACAATACAATATAAAGCGACTGGTAATATAGGTTACATATAAAAAACAAGCTGATTAAAACAAGGAAATATTTCCCATTAATTAAATTCTCAACCGCTACGGTATTAGTTATTACAGGAAAATAATTGCAAATCGTCTCAACTGATCTTTATATTATATTTGAGTGAACACAAAATGATCTCGCTTCCCTTGCTTAGGCGCAAATTAATATGTAGCATTAATAAATTCAAATGCAACATTTTTTGTACACTTGGAACAATGTCATTTTTAACACCAATCATTACCTACATACATACCATCAGGTCATTTCCCTATCGAGGTAGGCAGAGAGGACAGAGTGCCAGGCTTTCCTATCTCGACACACACCCTTCGCCTCTCTTTCTTCCACACACCTTGTCATATAATTACGATTTATCTTACTTTCTACATATCCTTCTTTCAAAATATTCACTTTATCTAACTATACTATCTTTGATCTTCCTCTCTCACGCCTTCCACTCATATTAGCATTGCATATTTGTGTTGTTAGTATTTCTTAATGTATTCGTTATTCATGCCAAAACCATATCAAAGACTCTTCTTCAACTTACTCAACGCATCGACCTTAAGTTCACATTCATCCCTAATCATTTTTTTCCCGTATTCTGTTATACGTTGTCACTCCATGTATTCTTCTCAGTACATGCATTTCTACAGCATTTACTTTGCTCCTGTCAGTCTTTTTCTACGTCATTTATGAAAGTTGACACTAAAATACTATTGTGGACTTCCATCTTAGTAGACCAACCTTCTTGATAATGGGTTTAAGTTTAGCTTTAATTTTCTTAAATATTTTAACTAACGGTAGAAATTTGAAATAAAATATATTTTTCGATTGCATTGATAATCCTTCCATTCATCCTTATATCGTATCAAGGACAATCCACCCTATATTAACCCATACCTGAGTCTCATGCATCAAGATCCTTACCAACTTATTAACTAAATATAGCTTTGTTATGTATTTCGTGTTTAATTTTGTATATATACTTATGTCTGTTTTGATTAAAACCGAGGTAAATATAATTTAGACTATTCAATCGTATAACGTGACTAAATCATTAAGAAACGCCTACTACATCTAAAGTCTGTATTACTATTCCAAAATATAACCATATTGCATTAAGAAATTTCGCCTAAGCTTTAAGAAAATAACATTATTAATGATAAACAACATTAAAAAGGAGTCTACTGGTAAGATCGACTTACGTTTGTGGCCTCAGATCAATATTTTATATTTAATGGGAACTCCGGAAAGTATTTCGTATTATTCAAACGTAAAATTAACCGAATTCTCGTGGACACATGTTTTCAATATTTTAACAATATCTCGTGTCGTAGAACGTTGATTATTCTCAATCAGAGCCTTGATTTAGTGGTCATCGGCCTCCAGAACTGACACCAACTTCAAGTATCGGATAACCATTATGTTTTTTTAAAATACATTTGATACATACAATCGCTAACTGCATCGTCGTGCATAAACTGTTCTATTTTTTTTTGTTTGGGTTGATTTTTTTCTTTAGAGGGGATAAAAAACACCAAGCACTGAAAAAAACTATTTATATTGTTCCATGTTCTAAATGGTGCATTTTGACATTTTGAAAGAAGTAAAATTATATAGTCAGATATATCGTAAGAGTTGCACGATAAGGTGTATGAATGAAGAAGAGGCGAAGGAATTGTGTCGAGATAAGAAAATCTAACTCTCTGTCCATAATAAGTAAAAATACTATTGAATTACTGGATAAATATGTGCTGTTTTATTTTCAATTTGTTCTGCGGATAACCTTTATCAGTGAAACCTTAATTCATATTTTAGTCCCTTTTATTTCGTTAATTCAACATTTAAGCGATTTAAATTATAATTCCAAAAATTTTCTCAGCTCTCATAATGAATACACCTATTAAAAGTTACACGTATAAATGAATAATTTCCATTGCCAGATTTATAACCCCCCCCCCCCTCCCCCCATTAGGCAGCTTAGCTCCAGACGGCACTCGAACCATTACGACTCGAGCATTAATTAGCTTGCCACTCCAAGCAGAATTTCAGGACATCCAGCAGCCATTAATTTGTTGAGATCAATCCACCGAGAAGCTGAGGAGAACTGGAATAGCCATCCTCTGTTAGTCCTTGCTGCGACACGTAATATCGGCATACATCAAACGAATGGTAACCAAAATTCATGGCAATCATTTTCGATATTTCTTGAATAAAAATTCACTTTTCGAATATCATTAAAAATAACTTTGTAAAGAGTTAGGTGTCTAATTTACATAAAATGATTGGGATTGTAATCCTAACCAAATGATTGGGTTTCTAATATATATATATAAGATGCATTTCCTGATTTTTGTTAAACGGGAGTCAGTAATACCAACAAAATATCAATAGAAAAAATAAGGTTTTATCTACATCAAATAATTGAATTTCTAATCTGCACGGTATACTCGTATATATAACTGTATTTCCGATAGTATTTCTTGAATGGAAGTCCACTTTTCCAATACCATCATAATAACATTGGAAATATGGGGTTTCTAATCTATCTGATCTTCGTAACTATCTACCCCGATATTTCTGGAATGAAAATCCAATTTTCCAAAATCATCATAATACCTTTGAAAACAATTGGGTTTCTAATCTAGACAATCGACATAACTACCTTTTCTAATATTTCTTGAATGGAAGTCCACTATTCCAATATCATCAAAATCATATTGGAAATAATTGGATTCCTAATCTACACAATCGACATAACTATCTTTCCTATTATTTCTTGAATGGAAGTCCACTATTCCAATATCATCAAAATTATATTGAAAATAAATGGGTTCCTAATCTACACAATCGACATAACTATCTTTCCTATTATTTCTTGAATGGAAGTCCTTTATTCCAATATCATCAAAATTATATTGGAAATAATTGGGTTCCTAATCTACACAATCGATATAACTATCTTTCCTATTATTTCTTGAATGGAAGTCCACTATTCCAATATTATCAAAATAACATTGGAAATAATTGAGTTTCTAATCTACACGAAATAATTGGATTTCTTATCTATACATAGCCGTCTTCCTGGCATTTTTAATGGAAATCCACTTTTCCAATACCATCAATATAAAATTGTTAAGAATCGTGTTTCCAATCTTCACCGAAAAGACTTTCTGAAAGGATTCTGTTGAAGTGCTCCCTGAAGCTGTACATGCCACTCATACATCTAATACATTAAGACAGACAAAGATCAAAGATCGATCCAATCGAAAAATTAAGAAAAGTATATTTATGTATGGTGAATACGTCAGCAGTGTTTGCAAAACTCAATCAGAGAAATAACGCCACTGATCTTCAGCGGCATTGTCCTCCCTATAGTTTTCTTCATCTGTGACATGAGTACCGTACAGAAGACACTTGGAGAATATGAAAATCTTCCAGTAACGCTTCTCTTTTGAACTTGTCGTTCATTACTACTGATCGTGTTGAATGACTTTTATTGATCAACAGTGATATAAGGTAAGCGTCCACGCTAAGCAAACGGCTGCCACAGGTTCGACTCCTGATGGATTAACTTCCAGATTATTTTATTCTTAAACCAAATTTTATCTGTATTTTTGTTTATCTGTAACTTACAAACTACTTATCATAAATTCTTAAAGCGCTACTAAACAATACGAAAATAGCGCTATAAAATCGTATAAACGAAAAGCTGCAGCAGATTAACCTACCGTTCATTCTGGATCTTTGACCATCAGAGATTTAGGTTTGCTCTATCAAAACTGTATGTTTGCTAAGGTGCTACATTTTATACGCAATACTCCATACACGCACAGGCATCTTGCAACTATCAAGCTGACAATCATATTCAATCGCGAAGGATTACCTATCATCATCATCATCAATTTAGTTAATATTTTTTTTATAGTTGGATATTCATAATTGACATGGATATTCATAATTGACAAGCTGATTTAAGTATCTTTCTTCCAAACTATTAATGGCACTTTTTTATGAATTCACGAACGCAGCGCTCTTGGAGTCATAATATATTACGAAATAACGCTCTTACTTCAAATTTCTATTGATTTATATTTTTGGCCTAGTTGGTAAAACGCTAGTACCACCATAGTTTTGGGTTTGATTCCCGATGGTACCAGATAAAAAAACGAAAAAAAAATCCAATCTGGTCAATGGGTTTATCTGGTAACAATAATCACAAGTGTTAGACGCACGGAAGTGTTAATGTCTCTTCACGTCCGGGTAGCATTTCCAATTATGAGAAACCATGAGTTCTAGGCCTGCTCAAGTGGTTCTAAGCCCAAATACTTACTGAATGAAAACGAAGATAATGTTATCTCCCGGCCACGTTAGTAATAATAATAATAAAAAGACATTTTATACAGTGACATTTAGAGAGCAATCTCTCCTTGAAGACTTTCTTAACTTGGGAATCGAACCCATTATTATTGACAGATTAAAAAAAGTAGGAAGTTGGTGGCTACGCACGTTCTTCAATATGCCTGAATCACCAATTCGGATATATTGAAGGGTACCATATGAATTAATAATAAAATAAACTACTTTTAAATTTACAAAGTAAATTTTCAAGATTCGTTTTTATATGTTATTTTAAACTCTATACATATTATTCAAGATTACGTTAAATTAACTAAATAACCGTTTAAAGTAGGGCAAAACTGATTATATTTTATTTATTAAAACAAATCGATTAAGTTGTTAGTCCCAAAACCGCAATACACTTTTTTTTAAGATAATTCGTCACACTTATAACTATAATCGTCACACCTATAACTATAATCGAACCAGATATCACAATCACTATTATGTTAGTAACGGATTAATCAAATACTATTAAAATTGGTTCCACCAAACCCACTTTACCGTCTGAAAGTATTTTAGTTATTAAAGTACACAGGAATGATTTTGAATAAATGCATTGCAAAAAACGCATGGTCCCCCACTTTGCAAAGATTGAGTGCTCCCTCCCCTAAAGAAATTGTTTGCTAACTTTTAACAAGCCTGTCTGTCAATCATCGCAACGTGAAATTTCCACCAACGACTTCCTGAAGAAATATTCCCCATTGTAGGCTATGCTCGTGCTTTTAATTCTTTGTGTTTCAATATTAAATGAACATGGGTTTCAATGACAGCAATTATTTTGATAACCAGCTATAAATGTTGAAGACTGAATAACTTAATAATATAAATAATAATGTTTATCTCTCTTTACATTTTTATTAAAATAAAACCGATACGAATGTCATTCCCGGTGACTAAATAATTAAGTTTATTTTTTAATTAATTTTTAATTTATTTACAGATTTCTTCTATAAAAAATTACAGGAATTAAAAATTTTACTACAAAAACGGATTTTTTCGTGTACGAAGTAGGAAAGAACAGAGAAGGGATACACACATCCAACCCTTTAAGAGGGAGAAGGACATCGCAGATGATAAATAACTCGTGGTTTCCAAAGCCATCACATATCACGCGATACAAAAATTAAACTCAAACTAGGAAATAGAATACCTTTTACAATCTCCTACTGGTCAGCCAATTAGTTGGTAAAACGTCTGTCTTGCAACTAGGCAGACGTGTAGATTACGAGCACGATTCTCAGGTTTTTTTATTATTAAAAGATATATATCATAATGGTTTTCACTTAAGACCTCTTTAAGATCATTGTGGTTGGTTGGCAGAGATTTATACTTGGCAATAAACCCGCTAAGTACTACAACGAAAGTGTAATATAATTCTGCCACCACAGACACACCAGATATCTGAAATCCCAACTCAGGGGTCGATTGCCTTTATAAAAAATATGCAATATATTTTTAAAGAATACCTATTATGGTATAGTTAAACAACGTTCCACGAATTGAGTCAATGAGGATTATTTCACGAATCCAGAAAATTTCGGATACAACGAACAAAAATGATAAATAAGAAAATGTCGGATACTACGAACATAAATGATAAATAAGAAAATGTCGGATACTACGAACATAAATGATAAATGTGAAAATGTTGAATACTACGAACATAAATGATAAATAAGAAAATGTTGGATACTACGAACATAAATGATGAATAAGAAAATGTCGGATACTACGAACATAAATGATAAATAAGAAAATATAGGATACTACGAACAAAAATGATAAATCAGAAAATGTTGGATACTACGAATATAAATGATAAATAAAAAAATCGATTTATTTATACCGCATAAGGTTTTAAAATATTAAAGCTGTCATAATTGGAGAAAATTTTAAGACGCCAATATACGATTATGATATATACGAGTAAACGTACAGTTCTACACTAAAACCAACGAAAATATGAAAAAAATATTCCCTTAAAAACCATAATTGCTGAATTTTAAAGTGGACAAACATTAAAAACTTACTTAGAAAAAAGTTTGGAATCAAAACATTTTTTTTAAAGTATCTACCGACACATTAAACTTTTGAAACGTGAACTCACAGTATCTTTCAATCTCGAATTTAAATCTCTTTAGCAATCTCACTTTCAATACCACCGTTTCAGACGAAATGGAAAAATATACAATAACATATAGTTTCAGGTGTATGAAAATATAATATAGTTTGAGGTGTCAACTTGTTCACTTCTGAACATCGAGATGGGCTGATCATGTTAAACCTCCTATTTTCATTGTATACATCACAAATTGCCCTTAAATAACATACAGCAGGGTTCAACATAAGGGCAGCAAATACCTGAATACCCGAAACTTTAATGACAGAAAAGTATTCACATAGATTCTAAAAGCATGGACATCTGGAACCTGCAAATCTGCAAGCTGGGGACTCGATTACAACAAAACTCAACAGATTGGAAGATAAAAATTAACGAAACGATAGAAAAATAAATCCTATGCCTATTACGCACATCAAAAGGATTTTATGGAACGGAAGAAAAAATAATATATTCGTACAAAATGTTTAGCTAACAGCTAAAAATATTTCAGGAGGTCATTATATATTTCTCAAAAGAAGAACGATCAAATTAACCTCTTTTGTAATGTAAGTATCATTCGAGTTTCAAACTTTGTTAATACATCTTAAAAAATAAATCAAAGTTGGCAAAAGGGCTCCCCGTTTTTAGGCAAAGATGCGGAAATGATTTCGCTTAAAAGCACATTAGAAAAAAAATTCAAACTCGATTTCATAAAACTTCCCTCTCGTACTTTGCAAAGAAATAATTGCATAAAAAGTTCCCCGAACAGCATTCAAACTCTTTTGAGCATTATAATGAGTGGAAGCATTTCCTAATCCTCTGCCAACATTTGAAATTAATTCTTTAGGGAGATGTCACTGAATGGGTTAACTGATGTGAGAAAATCATATAAAACGAAGAAAAGTTTGGACATAAAAAGATTAACTGAGTGAAAATTAACGGTCCGATTTCTTGCAAAGGAAAAGTTGCGTATTCAAATTACAGAAGATTTCAAAAATCGTTTAGGGCCAATGGTGGGATTATTTTTTAAATGATATTTAATGTAACATAAATTTAAAACGTTTATTGATTTATTTTTTTCATACGTAAATACTTTTGGTGATCCATGATGAATCGAAAACCTTGATGGATCCAAACCGATGTACGTGGCCTAGTTGGTAAGATGCCTGTCTTCCAGGCTGAGAGTTGCGGATTTGATTTCCGTTGGTACCAAAGTTATTTTTTAAAAAGAGTTCAAGTTGGGTTTCACTCAATGCCTTTATAACATTTTTCTGGTCGATTATCAGAAATATCGGTATGGCGATAAGCCTGGTAGATAGTATAATTCAATGATTTTAGGTATACTTAAATACGATGTTACAAGATAATTGAAAATGCGATATTTTTTTTTAAAATGTCAATTAGAGTTATTTAAATGTTGTAGTCGTGTAGAAAAGGAGTGCATTATTTATCATACTACAAAAACTGGCGGAAATTGTGAATATTCTTATTTAAACCGTTTAATTTAAAATTTTAGCTACATACACTGGTCACCAAATCATTTAATTTACCAGCCTCAGACTTTTTTGATGAAATTGTTGGAAAAAAGTGCTTCTTCATAAGTCATAGACCCATACGCGTATAACTAATGACATCATTTACCAAGAAATGTAATATACACCAGCCGAAATATTATAAAATGGCATAATTTTCACATGTCCAGTTTTATATAGCGCCCAAGCGACTTATTTGCCAATACAGTCTGAAAATGTTCAAATAAATTAATAAAATAAACTCGAAATGGATTTGAAATTAAAACATTTTATCAAAATTATTGGCAAGTAAACCAAATTATGACATCAGCGTCAACCGGTTTAAATCTAGAAGAATCCGATAAAGAGAGATCGAATGCCAAAGAACATTCGTACTAAGTGTTATTATCTCATTTCGTAGATTCTAAATTATTACACTATAGTTTAACATACAACGTCTTATGCAATGACAGGACCCAACCGAAGTTATTTGATCTGACTCAAAGCTGTAATAAATTACTGCACTTCATTAATTAAATGACAACAACTTTGTGGTTCTTTCAACAACATTCATGGAGTCCTAGATTTTATTTCCGGAAAATTCCATGCATGGTATGAAAGTTCTACGGGTATACAACAGCGTCTAGAAAGTAGTATCACATAGAGCTTGAAAAGGCTCAACGTGAAGAAGAAAAAGACTTGAGAGACGAAAAGCGTGATAGGACAATGTTGGGAAATGTCTATAAAGTCATCGGTAGTAAATACATATAAAGTAGAATATTATTCTTCATCATTTTCTTGAGATAGAGAGCACCAGCAGCCTCTTCAGCTCTTAGGCGGTCTTCCTAGTATGTATGTATTGCAGAGACCTCTTATGCCGTTATGTATGGAAGTCGTCTCTCCCCATCCTATCCACATCACCACGCCAGTACTGTCTTCTCTTCCTGCTCAATCTGACGATATACATCCTCTGGGTTGTTAATGTGTCGAATGTGAAAGTTTCTGACCACATCTCTAAGAGATTTTCAAACGATGATTCGTAATATTCTCATTTCTGATATTCGAATACGGCTCTTAGTTCTAGTTGTATAGTCGCTGGGTTCAACAGTAGAAGTCATGATCGGTCTGACAGATTTAATATATTCGATTTGGGAAAACAATAACCTGCGAATCTATTGATTTGCAGGTTATTGTTTTCCAAAATCACATCACTTAGACAACCAGGTATTGCAGCTACCTTATTTATTGTAGATATCGACATTGTTAAAATCTTAGTTTTGTTTATTGAAATGCTCATATTAAACATTTTAGCTGATTGGTTGAAATGTATAAAAAACGTTGTGGGTAATTATTACCTTAGTATTTTTCACGATACTCCACATGTTTATGATACACATTCGTTGATCTTGAAGATGGTAAATATAATATCAGCGAAACCTCATCCAGTCATAATCAGTAAGTGTGTGTGATAATTCCCGTGATAATAATTAAAATACGTTTGATCTGTCAAGTTTACTGCTTTTCAAAATACTATATGTTACAACATAGCTAACATTAATAAAAGCAATACATACACAATCGTCATACGTGAATTCATCATGCATTCTGGTCTGGACTCAGCGGAAAACTAATTGTGGCAGAGATAACAGATCTCCAAAATTTTCTATCCAAACATAAAACTTTCACCTCTTCCACATTCATACATCTCGTCGTGCACAATTTTCTAACATTCATTCTTATCACTTTACTTTCTTTCAAAATCTATTATATTTAAATATTCTAGTTATTTCAAAATCTAGCCATATTTTCCTCGGTATACCTCTTACACATACACCTTGCACTTCTGACTGGTATATTCACTTAGTCGTTCTTTTGTCATACATTCTCTCCACATGACCAAGCTATCCCAGAGCTCCCTTCTTCATTTTACTTAACATAAAACAATCCATGCATTCATTTCTAATGTCTTCGTTCTGCTTTCTTTCATTTGCACTCCACATTATTTTCTTAGTACACCCATCTCGACAGCATTACTCTTACTTTTATTATCCTGTCAAATCCAAGTTTCATTTCCATACGTCAAGGTGATTATTACCAGCACACTATTATATATTTTCATTTTTGCAACTTTTGATATAGCACGGTTGTTGTGTATTATTTATTACATTAAGGGCTCCGATCACCCAGTTTCTGTTGCTATTCTTCTATCAACTTTACTTTCAATTCATCCATCACACGGAATTTTATTTATTTATGAATACTTAATTGCAAAAACAATCAGGTGGGCTTTTGTCAGGCGGCAATCTCTTCCAACCAACCAGATAAAAAAAAGCTTGTTACATGGTCGCAAAAAACATTAAAATAACTACCCATATCCACGAAATTCATTAACATAGCATATACGTAAGCTTACGCTCATAAACCCCACAAATACTAACAACTACCCGAACATTATTTTTCATGTAAGATGATGTATCATCAATCAAAGGAAAAGAAAGGAATGGTGGAGAGGAAATAAAAATCACGAATGAAACACGTTATATTACTACCTTAGAATTTTAAGTGTTTTTAGTCGTTTCTTCATGCATGCCAAGGACGGGGTGAATCTAACTACAGATCTATCTAACTGTAGTTACAGAGTCTCACTGCGTAGAAAAAAGAAGGGGGGTGAACAGGAAAGGCCAATAAATAATTTATGTTTGAACGTAGCGCATGTCCATAATCTAGTTTTTTTTGGCGGCGGAACAGTTAAGGGTATTATACAATATAGATAGTATATGAATGTGGTGTCTATTCCTCTATACTACACAGATAAGATAACTTATCAAGCTGCGCCAGTTTCCCTTAGTTAACTCAATTATTACACATACTATTTACCACGCCTCTTTCTGTATCTTGGATTTCGCTGAATAATGCGTTAACTCAAATTTATCAATAATAGTTATATCGTTCTTCTATTCGTTTATCTGAAATTACTAACAAGTTTTTCCTTCCTTAAATACTTTTACAGAAGCTGAACCACTTGCATTTTGCTCATAGTTTGTTTGGAAGTTTCTCTCAACAAATACTCACTAGTATGTTATACGAGTATGTTAGCTGCCTAGAGTTCCCTATTGCTGCATTACATACAGCTACTTTGCTGCCTATGTCAGAACTGCCGAGCTGCCTAACAGCACGGTTCTATTCATGGCTCAACTTGTTAGAAACTTCTGTAAATTTATTAAGAAAGCTAACGAAAGCATATTTCATACAAATAATGAGATCATTATATTTTGCCGGAGAAAATGATAAATCCGCTTAATTTGTATTAGAGTTCTTTTGTTGTATGAGTTTAATAAGTTATAATATATTTGATACATTTGATTCATTCATTCAATTATATCTATCATCCAATTATTTCTTCAGTCAACACATTCATAATAATCTCCAAAAAATACTTTGTTTTGTTCTACCAGCTTCCATGAGACTTAGTTACTTTGGAAAACTTTACTACAGACTACTACTACTTTGTCATTGCAGTCGTAATGGGTGGAAGCAGAAACCAATTACAGTGTGTTAACTCAGAGAGGTTTATAAATTTTACAACTATATTTTCTTTGGGCTTTCTTTACCCCACTTTTCACTACCAGTTGTACTATATATTTGATGCGTTAATAAGTATTCATTAATTCTTTCTACATGTCCAAGCCATCTCAGAATGGTTTGGACATGTAGAATGAAGAACTCTTCTTCATCGTTCATAATACATCAGTCTTAAGTTCACATTCATCCCTAATTATTTCATTCCGTATTCTGTCATACATTGTCAACCCATGTATGATTCTCAGTGCACGCATTTATATAGCTCCTTTATAAAAGTTGGTTGAAGGAAAAATATTTTACCGTAGTAAACTTTCATTGTATACAGTATAACCAAGCGAGCTTATTGCCATGTGGTAATCTCCTCCAAGCTATCAGAAATATGTTAAAGAAACTTTAAGTGAAAACCAGACTGGAATCCTTTTTAGAAAAATCTTGGGTATGTTTGTCTAGTTACATTTTCAGCGTTATCTCAAATAAAACTTATTAATCAAAATATATTATGTTGATAACTTCCAAACTTTGATAGTGAAGTATTATTTGGTCTGAGTTTCAGTTAATATAAAAATTGTTATGACTTCACATAATTCTTTTATTCGCGTGGTAACCTTTCAACGGAAGACATAATTGTTTTCGGCCTCATTAATTGGGCCTTTGAGTTTATAACTACTGAATCGACACGGATCTACCAGTTCTTGAAATACTGCCAAGAAGCAACAACGCACGTCTTTTTTACCAGACTAGCTCTTTTATCAGAATATTACAGTTTTTCTTATTGGTATCGTCGGAAATCGAACCCGAAACACTCGGTTGTAATCGTCAGATGAGAAAGATATACAATATTTAGCTGGTGAAATAATGATTTATTTCTCCGAATTTGAAGATCATATTGTTAAATTTCAGTTTAAATGAGCAACTTCAACATCGTTAAAGCAGTCGTTTAAAAATATTTAATACTTGGAATATTGTTTTAAAAAGATACAAGAACTTTGAACAAATCTTCGCGTAACGATATTTCCTCGACGAATTTCAAAAACTTATAATGAAGAAAATGTGTAACTGATATCAAAGACAAAAGTTCACAACTAAGAATCAAAACACCGAGAGCAAGAATAGGAGCGGAAGTTCCATCATCTTTGAAATATTTATCCCAGCCCTCCACACAAGACCAACAGCAACCCCCAGAGCAACAGCCACCCAGTTCAGATTTAAATGCCTCCAGAAGTGTTGCAAAGTTGGAAGTTTTCTGAGGAGTTAATAATGCGGTAAAGACAACGACGATAGAAACAAACCTCCTTTTACGTTATGTTCTTCAAAATGTTACTCCATCAAAGAAAAACTGAGAGTTTAACGATCAACTATTCTCAAACTAGGTTGGCAAAATAGGTAAATTATTACTTTGTTTAATTAATAGCATGCACAAGTATTATTGAAATAACAATAATGGGATACAATATCACTGTTCAAAGTAATATTCCTCCGTTTCATTTTATTTGTCTTATAATTTAGGATATTGTAGGTTTAAAATAAACCAAGAATGTACTAAAATATACATTTTTTTCTCAGTAAATCTATAACCATATACGATTTATTGTGAATTCTTATTTATCGTGACACACAGACTACCATATCAATTATAATTTCTTTGAATATAAATAGCGTTTTACTTTCAATATTTGATGATTCAAAAATGTATGATGTTTTGATTTAAAATTTTGAAAATAGAATCACTTGAAGTGTTTTACTTTCAATATGTAAAGGTAAAACGATATAAATAGTGTCGATATTCAAATCATAGAACACTCATTTTTAATAAGAAAAATCAAAATTGAACAATTTCATAGTTATATATCCTGTATTTATATACTCAGTGACAACTGTTTAGATATATGATAAATGGCGTGCAGTTTTACGAGGCTATTATATAGCGTAACAGTGTCACTGAGTAAATACTCGTAAATAAAAAGGATTAGAACTATCAAGGCGTGTATTTTTGTTTTTCTTAATTAATATGGGTAATGTTTTACTTATGAAGAACCATATAAAGTCTTTCACTTTGTAAATAGTGTTTTACTTATAATGTTTGGAGACTGAGCAATGCATAAATATAACATATATATTTTTTTAAATATCGCAATAAGGAATAAAAATTACAAAAGCTCAACAGGTTTGTGAGATACAAATAAATGTAGGGTTTTATCTTATTTTAAAACAAAATATATACATTTCATTTGACATTCATGAGTCTGAGGTAGTCTTCTCTTGGTCCGTTCACCGGTTTGGTTTTCAGTGATGTTCAGTTTTTTTAAACAAGTTTCCAGCTTGGTTTACATATATTTCAAAGAAAATATAAAAAAAAGTTACGAAGGGAAGACGAACAAAAAAACACATTGTTTATTTTTTTGGAGATGTGATAGTAGCACATTCAGCTTTAGGTATAAGTACAATATAATGTATGTGTATAGTGTTCATACAAAACCATACATTTTGATAAGACTTTCCAGAAAAGGTTGTCTTCAAGACTTAAAACACACAATCAATGAAACGCAATGTTGAGAAACGCTTTGTAATAAATTAGTGCCTAAGGAGTGATGCAAATATGGGAATGGAGACGTATGGAAAAGTTTTAATTACTTCAGCGAATTAACGCCCACTAACGCTTGCCACCACCTTGGGGTAGAGCTCTGCAGGAAGGAAGAGTAAAGAGCGCCGTGTGGGCGAGACAAGCTCGAGGCTTGCTGTTATTTGTTCCCAGCCACTGTTTGAGTAGCATATAATAAGTTGACACTCTACCTGAACTGTTTGTTCTTGTGGAGAGGTATGTGAAATTCATCGCAATTTTGATATTCGTGTTCTATGAAACTTGAAACTCTTGTACTTTGAGTTGATCATTGAATTTTCGATACTAAAGACGTTTAACAAGGTTGTTTAATGTAAGCATTATATTTCGTTAAATAAGACATGGACTCATCAACAAAACATTTAATTGATGTAAGATTTAGTTGTATAATTAAAACTTCATATAAAATATGATATTTCAAGAAACAAGTTTACAAGCATATGTGTAGACCAGGATTGCGGCTAGAGGATATCTCGCAGGAATTGAAAATACTCAATGTCAAGGAATGGAAGCACGTAATTAGACAGCACAATGGAACTTTTATACAATCATCTGAAGTAAATATGTATAAATACGATATTTTTTTACTAAGTTTAACTGTATTCCGATTCTTATAAAGTGCAGTAACCCCCTTCTTTGGATTATCTTGAAATCTCCCATTATGTACTAGGTAATTAAAGCTAATAATAGTATGTAACTTAATATTTTATGTACGCTTCTATCAAATGAATAACCATCTTTTAACAATGTCTTCACTAAGTTTATGAAAAGTTGTTAACAATCTCTGATTGAGCGTAGCGCAAGTACATAATCTCATAGACGATGTATATTACATCGAGACAAGACAGGGCGGTAGGAAAGTAAAGGATATTGGTGGCACCAACAACAAGTATTCTAATCCTCTACTTCATAATTTGTCTTATATTATACTCATTGCGGCTAACTAAATTATATGTAATTTCACTAAAATTATATATAATTTCGTAATCTCTCTGACAACTCCGACAGGGAAATGGTGTGATGTTATATAGGAGTATGTAAGAAGTCCGAGAATTGTTCTACGAGATCGATAAAATTGTAAATGTATGTTATAAAATTTGCTAAACAAAGCGGAGGCTTCACATCAGATTTTGGTGTGACATCCAAATATCACAACAAAATCTAATGTGAAGTGAAAAAATGTATGTACAATAAAAACTACTAAGAAATAAAACGTGTCTTAGTCAGTACCCTTTTCCCACGCAACCACTCAAATGAGTTCAAGATCTATTTTTCGCTTGTAAAGAAAACAAATTAAATTAGGTGAATGTTTTCATTACAAATAAAGTGTGTACAATGGTGCTCTGAAAGGCGCCTGAAACTTGAAACCGAATCTGGTTCCTCAGACATGAAAGAGAGCAGCAAGGGTAACGAGATTCATATGTCCTGGAGAAACACGATCCATCTAAATAAAAGCAAGAACAAGCCACACCACTAAAGCTTAGCTAAGCTAATCAACAACTGCTTGGAATGCAGCGGGAAAGTGCATTACTATCCGCTCGGCGGTTTCCTCTTGCATTATCTTTTTTATAAACAAGATTTAGTGACTGTTAGTGTACAAATTGTTCGCTTGCTATTTTTGTTGTTATGTTAATCTACAAGGAGAAAACTAAAATTGTTTTTTTAATTACTTTTTTTCTCAATGTTACTTTCTTATTTTTCTGTATATATGGTTAAATATGGTACATCTGGTGGATTCGTTGCTATACAACAATTTCTTCCAAGCAACATTAAACCGGTGTAATCCTTGGCAGATTTAAATAAAATTCAAATGTTTGTAATTTTAGTATGAAAAACAAGTGAATTATTAATCTATCAATAATGGTAGAATGAGAGGAAAGGAATTCGTGTAAGGATAAGGAAATTAATCAAATGAAAATTAGGATGAAAGGATATTCTTAGTGATGTAATTTTTTTCAAGTATCTCTCAAACGTTAATAAGCATAGTGCATATCTGGTAAATTTTGGAAGTTCGTAACACAATCGCGCCGTTCCACAGTGAACCGCAAATTTAGATGTGATAAATGTGATGTGATGTGTAGTATGCAAAAAAGACTCTCATCGCCTGATTGAAAAGAACGTCCGTTTTCTGAAAGAAACTGAAAATTTTCGTAAAAATACGAAAGAGATTTGATTTTATTTCGCACGCAAAATAATGTCGACATAATGTGAAGGTTCCTTAGATGCCTGATTTTATTCCGTGACATAAATTTGGGGTCATTATGTCGGGCATCATGAGTGTTGGTATCATTATGTCGGGCATCATGAGTGTTGGTATCATTATGTCAGGCATCATTTCGGAGTATTGTACCACGTGGTACAACACTCCGAAAAAACTTATACGTCTGACACGAAGAACCGCGAGAACCTCTAAACATAAGTACTATATATTATTTTATATTACTTCATGGTTTTTTCTGCTTTTTGAGTGTTAATTAATTCCTTGAATTGTGTTACATTACACTTTTCTTATATAGAATTCAGCCTTACAAGTTTATTACCACGTGAATGATGTAAACGAGGCCTTAACTTAATAATGAAAACATTTTTTTTTCATGTACCAACAATAATCGAAATCGCTATCCCGGGTTGGATGACAGGCGTCATACTAACGTAGGTCACCGTTCATTCATACATTATTTCAAATGGTACCCTTCAACTTATTAAAATTTGTGATTCAAACAAAAGGAAAGCGTGAATGACAGCCAACATTGTCGTCGATCCCATTAATCGAACCTTCGAGTTTATAACTACTGGAATATGTAAGATACTTGTTCGTAATCACACGTCTCAGCAATACTACTACAAGTAAAAAGATAACAATACTCGAATACGACTATTGCGTAGTATAGTTACAAGGCATACTTTTTTACGAGACAGGGACATTTTTTCTTTTTAAAAATACTTTCGGGTGCCATCGGGAATCAAACCCGGAACCCCGGGGAAGTCAAACGTCTTACCAACTAGAACACGGTCTATGTTTGTTTTTCAATTTTGAGTGTTAAAAACTTTTATTATAAAACGAATATATTCGGACATTAATTTACAAAAAATATTATCTTTATTTAATCTGTTTTGAACTTCTTAAAAAATCCCAGTATCGATCTTTACTCGTAAAAGTTGATATGGATCACACATCTTTGAGATCTAATTGATTATGAAACACAAGATTTATCTATTGCACATAAAGTGTACACATTCGATATAACCAATAACTTGAAAATATGACTGACAAATTACATTAAATCAGATTATACATTATTACTGTACATGTATACATAATGTTTGTTCAAGAGATTATATATTTTTTCAATTACGCATTCCTTAAACATGTTATCTCTCTTTTACTAATAATAAAGATGTGCAAGATAAAGAGAAGTTTTATGTTTATTTTTTAAACGTATTGTTTAAAAAATCCAAACAAAATTCCATTCAAGATTTGTATTGTATTACGCTTTCGTTGCATATAGTACTCGTACAAACCAGCAGGTTTGATTGTCACATGAAATTAAAACCTGTCAGATTTATTGGCATGTGGCAATATACCATCAACCAGAAAGATGTTACGGAGGCCTGAAATGAAAACCTGGTTGAAACTATTTATTAAAAAAAATGTTCAACAGTATTCGAACCCTTAACCTCCAAGTAGAAAGACCTTGTCTAACCAACTTTTCTATCTTTTTTCTAGATTTATAATTTAATATTTACAAAAATTCTAATTAAAATTGAAATGATATAATTAAAAAAAACCTTAAATACACAACATTTCGTTATTGAAAAGATAATATTTATTTACCCGACATCAAACACTGATTCACAAATATAAATACAAACTCAACTGCATTTCGATATTATTATACAGACGAAAAAGCATCCAGAAGAGACACAATGACAAATCGAAATAAGTCAGTGGACAGAGTGGGCTTCCTTTATCGTTTGAGAGGGGGAAGCCTTAGTCCTGCATCCCCTCGACATCGACTACTGTCCGTAAACATGAGACACTATTTATCTTCATCATCTAGGAAACACAAACAAATCCGATCTTAAACGGAGTTGAACGTGACTTTGGGCTTTTTGTTTGAGTCTCGTACAGAATACTTTGCTAGCGATATTGTGAAGGGGAACAAGTTACTCCTCTTTCCAAATAATGCATACGTATTGTTTCCTTAGATTATAATGATGTTCAAATTGCTGAATTGTTTAAATATATACTTTAATATTTACAGAAGAATTTATAATATCTTTGAATTAAAATATTTACATTAAATTGTATATAAATAGGATAGACTGTCCTCCTCAGAACGGATTTACCAAGATAATTATTACAAGGCTGCAGGAAACATTTTTATGTGAAAATTACATTAGAACAAATTATTTTGCGAATTATCCTATACCTAAACTACACAGAATCTCGGATATTTTAGGAGTTAGTTTGTTGACCTATAAGGAGTGCCTGAAAAAGTACTGCTGAATATTGGAGCCTTGAAATGAGATCCCGTGTATCTTTCGAGGAATTTTGAAAAACTTTTTGAACCGCTTTTGAATATATCATTATGTTTTTCCCCGTGCTGAAGAGGATTTGTGAAGTTGCACATGTCTGATTCCGTATTTTAACTTTATTTTCAAATTTTATTTTGTTTTTCAATGATTTGTCTTTTGTGCACGTATTTTTGAGTAGTGCGGGTTGTGCGCCTGTGGACAGCCCCATATTGTGTTGGTAACATGGGATTTTGTACGATTTAATACCTGTTTCTTTCTGATTGTTTTTGTTGTAATAGTGCAAAAAAAATATTTTGGTTGTGTGTTATATTCTATCAATCTTAATATGTTGAGCACTCATTACTGGATGTCATGTTTTATTATTTTTGTTATAACGCACATTGTACCGTTTGCTTGTATAAATAAATAAAGTCCGCCAGGTTGTACTGTATACAATGAAAATGTAATACATACCATGTATATGCACACGTACATAAGATAAAAAATATAACGATAATCAGTAAAAAAAGAATTATTATAAAAAAAGTGGAGGGGAAGAACATTGCAGAAAGATAAAAAAAACTTTATTTAAAAGAGCGAGGAATAAAACAAAATCAGTATTATAAGATATAGATTTTATTCAGAAATTGTCGATTTTAATTAGTCTGAGAGATTTCGTAAGTCAGGTCATGTTTGAAACGTGTCAATAGAAGTAATTCCAAAATCTTTTATTTCAAAAACTCTTTCTAATGTGTAATTTATGGCATAACGCATATTTGTTACGGCAGAATAAAACAAATTGTAACATTGCTAATATTTTCATTATGGAATAAACTTCCCTTCCTGCAGTATATAGTATGCTTTAATTTTAAAACAACATAGTAACAAAATACTTATATAAGTAGCGCTTTTTATAACAGATTACACTCCAAGAATCTATGTTAGACATCTGCAAAGTGCCATTCCTACAATGAATTCTTAGAGTGACCTGAAATAAAATATCTCCAAAATTTGTCGGTATTCGAATCCACGATGACCGAATGCCTAAAAAGATTGTTTCAAGTAGTTTAAAACTATGCGTTACTTATATTTTTTAAACGTTCTGAAACTCGTATGGTGATAATAATTAAGTAAGTTACATCACACGCATATGTTCTCGTATTAAATTACACTGCATACATGTAGATTAGTATGCAGTTATAAAATATGAGAAGATGATATTCATATTATTGTTCAATAGATTTATACTTTTTCAAGATCAACTAGAAAATAAAAAAAAAAGAACCATAAAGCATGCATGGAAAATAAATATAATTTTATGCATGATTGCAAAATATTCCATAACACTTTTAAACGATTATAAATTGCGTTATTTATTCAGTTGTTATCTTTTTCAATTTACCCAATATTTTTCATAAACATTCGTTTAAAATCATTCACTTTACAATCGTGCAAACTTCAAAAAATTAATAATGATTTCATAGAGCAGTTTCTCACATAAAAACACTTCATTAAAACTTGTGTTATATTTTAATGAATTTCACAATAATAATGACTTTATACCGACTCGATCTGACCTCGAAATCAAGGTACTTGGGATCGAAGTTTTATAATGGAGAGACCTCGCCTTCTTCAAGTGAAGTGAGGACTCTTAAAAAATGAAAAAATCTCGTATTTAAAGGTCGGTGGGTAAACTCTTGAGGAGTACGAGGCATACCAAGGGTCCTCCAGAGCAATAAACACAAACCCAGAAGCCACTTCATGAAGTCCTGGCCTCAGAAAACATCATTGTGTTGGACAAAAAATCTCAAATATTCTTCACATTTTGTTTAACCTTTGGAATAACTTCCATACACTATGTAAAGAGAAAAATCTAAACATCTTTACTTTTATTTTAGTTTTGTTAAAAATATTTTAAAAACATACAATTTCAAATTCAAAGTAACAGTAGATATTAATTTGTATTATATTATTTATAGTTAAGGCAATAAGGCTGTGAGGGTTTAAAGAGTATAATGTATTCTAACGGTAGAAGCGTTTATGTAATAACCAGTTCGAACATAATTCAGTATTGTTTGTGCTCCCCTGATGATGAGGGGAAAACCTTGAAACTGATAGGGTTATACCGTTATATAAAGTGGAATAAAGAATGCTGAACTAAATAAGTAACAATGGTAATTTTTTATATATTTTTGTCTAATAAATTTTGAACAGGGTCGGTTTTATGTTTAATAATAAAAATTAAGAAATACACGTTTTAAACAATAATCGGGATATTTAGATCCTTTTTCGAAATACGAAGTTCTCAAAAAACTTTTATATACATAAATAAATTATTTTATATGTCAATTTGAGTTAAGTGGAAAAAATAGCACAAAATTGTATTGAATTAAAATGATACATATTCAATCCAATTCTTCTATTGAGGTAGATGAAACGGACATGTATTAAGCTTTTTCTTTCATGACATTAATGTTTCACTTTCTCAACATTCATATTTTATAATTGAATTATACGAGTATTACACTTCCGTTGTATAAAGGGTACTTAATCGTATTTTAGTTTATTTTTTACATTACAAACTTTCCCTCGCAAGAATGGATATTAGGTGACGCATTGTATTCTACTTTCGTTTTATGCAGTACAACCTGGTGGGATTTTTTCATGTGGCAAGCTCTACCAACTAATCAGAAAGGTGTTAAACCCCTTTTTTTAATTTAGGTACCTACATGAATCGAATACGTAATTCCCGAGATTTAATACTAGTGTGTTATCCACTATACTATGGAGAATACCAAGCTGGTGAGGCATGTGTACATCTCATATAACTCATCCAGTTTCACTAACAACTGACTTTTACTTTTTTCAAAATTTCATAATTTTCTCAGTCTTCCTCTTTCCGCGATTTTCACTCAAGATTGCACTGTAGATTTGTTTTGTCCATCTAGAACCACTCATTTTTTGTATATGTCAAATTGCCTAAAAGTTTTATTCTTCCTTTGTGAAAATAGGAAATAATTTAAAAGTATTTCAAAGTTGGTCAAATTTTACTTTTCAAGTAGAGTATACATATACTCGTACATCATGAATGTTTTCAGTTTATTGTCAAGTTCATTGACATTTAAAACTTGGGTAAAATACCTGATCTTGAACTTGGTAAAATAATTACTACCCGAAGTGGGTAATTGATGATTCAAGTCATTAAATGGTAATACAGAAGTAAATAATCGCAGACCAAGAGGTGGTGGAGCCAAGTGACTGGAAAAAATGTCTGCGGAGCTTATGTGAAGACTTCATTACGGGTAATAACATGTCTCAAGACAGATCGTTCAAGAAGCAGAAAATATATGTATTTCACATTAACTCTGGGGTCTCTGGTGACCGCTGACAATATATTGATAAATGAGATTTTAAATATTACACCTACTTTAATGATCGTTTTTTTTTCAGTCTGGACGGTATAATGATGCTAATTGCGTGTTTGGTATAGGGATGTGTCCTACAAAAGGCGTGATATGCTAAGGCTGGTTAGGAATTAATTCCCATATTGAAGTGAATCAGTTTAGAATATTTAACAATAAATACACACATACATATCATCACGCCATGTCTCCTGAGGGGTAGGCATAGAGAACAGATTTCCAAATGTTTCTATTCAAGAACACAAATTTCACCTCCTCCACATTTATATACTCGTATGTCGTCATGCATAATACCTATTCTATAATTCAAACTTCTCAGTTTACTTTCCTTAAAAGTCTGGTTCATTTGGTCTAAGCACATCTACATCTTTCACGCACACCTTGTACTTCTGACTTGTATACTCGCTTAGTCATTCTTTCATCATTCATTTTTTCCATATGTCCAGACCATCTCAAAGCTCCCTCCTTCATCTTACTTTAAACATCCTTTTTATACATACATTCATTTCTGATGTCTTCATTCCGGCTTCTTTCAAATATTAACCCTCAACTACTTTCCCTTAGTGCACACATATCCACAGTACTAATCTCACTATTGTCCTTTTTGGTAAATAAGTTCAGTTCAGTTCGATCCCACTACCATTGACACTGTTATGGTGGAAAAAATATATTCTAATCCACTGTGATCAACACTAGAAGATGGAGATCTTCTTTATTTATTTATCAAGCTTTTGCAATAGAAAAGCATGCATGACAAGATTATTGAACGTAGCAGAAGCGAAATATATGTGCCAGAACAGAATGAACTAGATATCAGTTCTTGCTGCCTACCCTCATAGGAACATAGCGTAGTGGTGGTGATCATGAACGTAACATCAAATGCTGACGAAGAAGGAAATGCGCATAGAAACCCGGCGGCTACAGCAAAAAAAATACTCGCAGCTCAGTAAATGTACTAAGTGGCTTAAGACCGGGAGTTGAACAGCTCAACAAATTTCAAGTATTTTCGGAAAACACTTCAAGTGCATCAAATTCATTATTTGATGTCACTAAATTAGAGTAGCTAATCAATCCATCAGAAGATATATCGATCTAAGACTGAAGGAAGATCACTTATAGACTCGATTTTAATCGTAGTACTGCATAATTTGATCTGCGGATTAATCCAGATGATTACAAAATTACAAGACGAAGCAATAAGATTGAAATTAAAAAGTTGAAAATTAAAACTACTGTGGCCAAGAGAAAATGGATAGTCTAAAAGTTTGGATTCATCCACCTTAAAAATGCCTTAAGTGAAAACCAATTAAGATATATTTAAAAAAATCTGATTTCTTAAAATGAGCTTGAATCTCGAGTTGGAAGACAGGTATCTTATCAGATACGCTATAAAGAAGAAGAAATCATTGTTTTACTTGAAATATGTATCTTCCTAACATTGATTCTATAGAACCCTTAAGTTGATAAGTTTTCATATTTAGATCTTTCTCTCACATGTCTCGTAAAATTTAGTTGCTAAAAAACTCTATAATTCATCTTCATTTTCCTCTAATACTATCATTTCATCTGAATACAGTAATCTGCATACATTCCCATTCGATATTTTTATGCCACCCATGAGCCTCTGTTGTTCCTTCACACATGAATTTATGTAAATATTAAACAACTGGGGTCACATAATACATCCTTGCTTTACCCATTTTGTAATATAAAACCACACACTCAAGGCACCGTTTACTCTAACATAATATACTCAACTTTTGGTATTTAATGAGTGGTTTGTAATATTTAATTTATTGTTTATCGCAAATATTTCGTCATATTTTTAATATTACTTCGCCATCATTAAAAAATAAAAGAAGGGTATTGATATACACAAATAATAAAAAACTACATATAAAAAGTCAATATTTTCTTCGTGACATCAGAAAAAGGCTTAACCGGGTACCAATGTCTTCAATTCGCTCCAACAAGCAGCGAATTGACAAACACACGGAATACGCAACAACCCTAAAGAAGCCTTAAATCCAGGACTAAGTTCAATCCACAATAATGCTTCGGCTCCGAGGATTAAGATTCAAATCCTCTTCCATGAGTTCGGTATGCTGTTTAAAAGGAACAAGTTGAGTCCTAAATAAATAGTTCTGTCATTTGAAGGTCCTTTATGTGTATATTTGAAGGTCCTTCTCATATCGCGTGGAGTTTATTTAATAAAACGCCAGCAGGATTTAAATCTTTGTTGCTTTGCACAGGGAATATGTCAGTTTTGTTCGCAAATTGTTTTTCCAGCGTGACACGGGGTTTGACAGCCATATGAAACAACACAGTTCAATTATTATTGTTGAACGGGTTGCCTCAGGTGTCACCAACTCGAAAAGAAATTATTTATTTCAGCGCATGTAAAAAATAATAGGCGTAGAAACATACATACATATTATCACCCCGTATTCCTATCAAAGTAGGCATAGAGGACAGAGCGCCGAATTTTCTTCCGATTTAATTTATTTTTTAATTCAACTGTGTTTTTTTTACTTCTCGTCTCATTATTTTTTAGTAATTAACTATCATTATTTTAATTATTATTGTATATTTTTTACGTTCATTAGATTTTTCATTTGTAAGTGTAACTTTGCTCTTATCGCCGCTCTGCCTGCATGTGCACTATATATTATATATGTATATGAATTTTAAAGGTCTTCACTAAATTTACCTAATAATCTTGAAAAAAAAATATTATTAAGCTAATTTAAATATAATTATGAGTATAGATAGCAGTATTTCAAATCACAATACTTTTTACGAGAAAGTTTTTTTTCTATAATGCATTCTAAAACATTTTTTTAAACATATGAACCAACATATAAGATTAGGCGTATAATCCAATAAAACTTTAGTCTATTTCTGCTCTTAAACTGGGTCTCTTTTATAAGCTTTAATTATTCGTGAAATTTTATAATGTTCACTCGGATTATTATTGTTATTTTGTTATTGGATAGCAGTAAAAACTAAATATCTCTCAGCTGGTTTTTTTCTTCAAAACTACTAATGTGTTCTTCATGAGTATCTGCCCGATGCTCAGAGATTGAAACGCCTTAGTTGTTTTCAGAAAACTAGCGGGAATATATGATATTCAATAAATAAAAAATATCATTCTAAACTATATTTTTTCTTTTTATAAAAACTTGGTCCTATCAGATATAATTATCAAAAAAAAATTTTATCTGAGCACGGAGACAATAAGTCCACAACATCTGACATAAACCTTTGACAAAAAGAGTCTTTTGCGAGTCGAATTTATTAAATAAACTTCAGGTAATTTGTCAAGACTTATAAAAACAACACGGAACCCGAGACTTATTTACACTACACGATCTTATTGAATATCGTCAATGACAATGTGTGTCAAAAAAGAAATTTCCTGTCTTCAATTGGCAAAGAAGAAAAAGTCAGTTGAAAATATAGGTGAGAAAGAATAAAAGTTTGAAAAATACAATTACAGTAGCAGGAAGAAATAAGGACTTGAAAAAAACCTACGAGAATAGTTGAATGACGCATACGTCCCTCCAAGAAATCGCCTTTTTTGGGATAAATATTATAGATAAGATAAAACTCCATGCATTTCACACATACCAATTTTTGTCTCTTTTACCTTATTTTAATATACATGTATATAACATATAATTGTTATTCCTTTGTAATTTAAAGAAAAGACAGAACGAATAAAATCGAAAGAGCTTTTAAGTTTTAAAGTAAAACTTTCTAAAAAAAAGGGAAATTCAGAATGGAATATTAAAAAAACAAATAACCATGAAAAAAACAAATAAACAAAACCACAAAAAATAATAATTGGTTAAATTAATTTTAATATCACCAAATTCATAACAGCCTGTAAGAGGGAAAGTAAAAAGCCTTTTTAATTGCAGAGTATGCATGATACGGTATATGAACATGTCAGAAGTGAAGAATATATAACAAGGCAGAATGAAGTAGATATTTCTTCATTTTGCTTATCGCAATATGGACATGGCGTGATAGAGACGATGAAAACAAACCAACACTTATTATAGTTTAAACAGTACTTACAGTACCCGGCGGTAAGTAATACACATCGGGCTTAAGAAAGAGACTGTCGGCCATAATCGGCTAACTTCGGCTTTGTAGAGCGTCGTCTCTGTGCCTAGAACGCTTGACAACTACTAACAAATCGCGACGGAACACATGTATGAATGACAGCGACGACGCTCTACAAAACCGGAGTTAGCCGATTATGGCCGATAGTTTCTTTCTTAAACCCGATGTGTATTACTTACAACCGGGTACTGTACAAGGATTTTCTAAATCAACCTAGTATGAAACAAAATGAAAACCTCGTTATTCTTATATTATAAATGTATTACTTAGCTTTCATTTTATACAGTACTACCTACGTGAATCGAACTAGCAACATCTCGGGGTCGGCAGACGGATGGCTTACCAACTAGGCCACAGAAGGCATCAATCTTATGAATATGTTGTAAATTTTACATAACCGTCCACAAATTATTCAAGGTAACTTACCATCAGTTACAACAGAATCATATGTTATGACCAAGTAATAAAATGATGCTTTCATCAACTTTTATTTGTGTAGTTAACTTTGTAATCCTTTGAAAATAATGATGTGCAGTATTTACGAGTATTACAATATATAAGTTTACTACGTAGTTATAATATGTAACCAGAACATTCACTTTGAATTCTCGTAATCATCAGCATGGAACCATATACCTATAATATAACTCCCCATAGACTCTAGAAGGAAAATAAACATTAGTAATAACCGAACCATCAGTCGACAAGGAAGTTAATATGGATGTACCATGTAAAAGGACTCATCAGTAGACATTGAAGTTAATATGAATGTACTGTATATTCATAAAAGGAACCATCAGTAGACATTGAAGTTAACATAGATGTACCGTGTATTCATAAAAGGAACCATCAGTAGACATTAAAGTTAACGCGAATGTTCCATGTATTCATAAAATGATTAAACATAGTGGAAACATTCGTTAAATAGGTTACCGAAAGTAAGCTCTGAAAAATGAACATCTTAAAATTAGCAAAGAAAAATAAGTAAATCATCATCATCCTGTCGTGTCGTGATGATATGTATGTAAAATGGCGTGATGATATGTACATAAAATATGTTACAACGTGGAGGAAAAAAAAGGAAAAAATAATGAAATGACCATGAATAGTAAGCTTGATTATAGTACAAAGTCATAAACCGTCACCAGAACATAACATAGTCGAGGCAGTCGCTCAATGACCGTCCGACAGATACTTGTGCGCACCATCATTGAATATAAAGTTGTTAGTTTGTTGAACCGCGCCGTTCATTTGTATTCCTCGGTGTTCCTCCGACCGTGAACAATTCCCATTGGCCTGTTTTTTGGCCAATCGAATTGTATCATTTCATCACCCATGTCCATCTACATGTGGAATCTTTAGGCAATTTATGGTAGACGCAAATTGTTTTTCAGGAAGTCCTATGTCCGATTCATATCTGTTTACAGAAACATGCAAAAGTATGAATCAGAATGCAACTCGCTTGTAACGATATAATAAGATCCAAGAACTAACAAGTCATGTATTTAACAATGAGATAATTTGATTGCGGCAAGATGTTGAGTCTTGAACGAAAACATACACAGGATGATTTTTAATGTTAGTTTTTACTCTAGAATAAAAGAGACTGTAGAGCTTTCATCACTAACCGAGTGACAAGTCAGAATTACAAGGCGTGCGTGAAAGAGGTAGACTGACGAAAGCTTGGCTATATTCAGTGGATCTAATTTTGAAAATAGGTAAAGTGATAAGTATAAATAATAGAATATTGTTCATGACGAGAGGCATGAATATGAAGGAAGCAAAAATTGTGAGGTCGGACCGAAAAGCATTAGATCAGTTATCTCTGACTACCTCACAAGTGATGATACGTATATATAGTCAACGCTATTACGCCATACTTCCTAAATAATTAAAACGATGCATCTATTGGGTATATTCGTTTCTTTCCATAATACTATTGAAATTAATAGTATTGATACATTATCACTCGTTTTATGTATGTATTTTTATTATTGTTATTTGAAATTATAATCGTTTCTTAAAACATCTAACCCAGTTAATATTTTAGAGACATTTAGATATACGAGACGAGACCGCATTCTGTTACGTAACTGAGATAATTATTAAATAGCCCCTATGGCATAGTTGGTAAGACGCCTGTCTTCCAGCCCGCGGGGAGTGGGTTCTATCCCCGTCGGAATCCAGATATACACATAAAAAAATCTAGTCAAGCTTAAAGCCTCTCTAGCATGTTTCGGATTGATTAGAAATTTCTGTCGCGTTGCAATGAAAACTCCAGGTTGTATTGTATGTATACAATGATAGTATAATAAACTCCAGGTTGTATTGTATGTATACAATGATAGTATAATAAACTCCAGGTTGTATTGTATGTATACAATGATAGTATAATAAAAATTTATTAATACTGAAACAAAATTATTTCTGGTTTTCTTTATTTAAAAAACAAGTAATGTATGTTAAAAGGCACACATATCTCCTTATTAAATTGAATAACAAATCTTTTATTCTTATTGTTTACGTACTTATCATATCTACTCCTACCAATGTTGATTATTGCTCTGGAAAATTTCAGTCAACAGCAAATAAATTCCTTCATAAAAAACAAATCTACCATCAGTTATCACTTATCATACAAACGATTATTACTCTCCTGAAACTTATCTATATGCAGTATACACTATACCTTCCTTAAAATACGGAACATATTTCTCCACCTTCGAGTGCAACCAAAAAAGTGTATTTTTATTTCTCCCTCATCGCTTTCTGTAATTATTGCGGCTGCAGTGAACTGCACTCGGCATTCCACAACGCAATTACCCGCATGAAACAACCTTTTTAATTTATTCAAACAAACCTGATTATTGAAGTGCTGGTTTCTCCTCAATAGGCAGTATTATTTACTAGATATTAATTACTTTCGCACTACACTTTCTATTGTTCGTTTTCTCAAATGAGAATTTTACTTCAGTTTATGTTAATTCTATTTTAATTGTCTCATTTCATGACAAAGCTGTTCAGAAGTAAACATTACAAACGATTGTTGGAACTCGATATTATAAAAGAACAATTTATGGCTACTTACGTGGATAAAGATCATATCATTTGTGTTTTATCGTTTTACATTGAAAATGCTGTATTCTTTATATAACATAAATACAAGGTTGTAGGACGTTTTTACGTGACCAGTTCTGTACTACCGTTCTTTGGGAAGACGTTTTTCCTCCAAGTTTTTTACGCTGTATATTTTGGCGAAGCGACATTTCTGTACTGGAAATTCCTATTAAAAAATTATATTCAAAAAATACAATATACATATAATTATTTTACCAAAATACAAACATACCACCATAACATTCTTTTAGTAAGGGAAAAATTGGAGATAGGAGAAAAATTTATAACTTTCTATTCATGCAAATATTTTTTGATCTTCCATATATCAGTCATTTTTCTTAAACATATCGTATTTTCCACAGATTAAATTTCTACAACTATCCATTTCTATTCGTTTCATTTTAGCAAAAACTTTTAATAAATTACAATGAAGATTGGAGACACAAATGTTACGTTAAATAATTTAATGGTATCTGTTTTGTTTTGTATATCATTAAATATATATGACTACGTAATCAGTATTTACTTATTAAAAATATGACATTCATAAAATATTATCCCTTGAATTGATTAATTATAAAATACATCGACTAATTAGGCTTTTGCAAAAATGCGAATTGATAATGAATAAGATTATTGTTTTATAATACAAAAAAAATTGATTGGTTTTATCTATTGTAACAACGTGAATATTGACGTAAAAATTAATTAACAATTATTCAAAACATTTTGATCAATAGAGCATTAATCAATCAATTCTCATTGAATCTTTTATTTTTCTATGTATCATTAATTCAAATGACTAACCAACCAATAGATCTGTTTTTTTTGTTTATTGGTGGGTTATAAAGTCATGTTGAAAAGAAACCGATTTAACATTAACTTTAATTAAAAATAATCATGACCATGTTATATGGAAAGTATTTTATATTTCTAGTTGACTGTATGCAAGTCTATAACGAACTATTATGCTTACTCATCTAATATTTTTTTATATTGTTTTATACATTAAGATTTTCTATTTGTTAGATATTACGATTCTTAAGGTGAATTAGGAAAGATATATTGATACGGTTTACCTTAAAATAGATTATAAGATGGGAAGAACTACGAAATCAAATATATAACCCTTAAATAAATTAAGAATGAAGAAACGGTAAGTCGAGAAAATAATGAAAGAAGATGCAGTATACATGAGAAATTTTATAGGAGGGAAAGGGGAGAAGTTTAAGAAATAGAAAGATACGAATAATAAAATATACTCGTAGGTGTATGGGAATCGATAACAAAAACTACGTGCGTTTGAAGATGTCTTTTCTGCTTCCCGAAAGTCTCAAAGAGACATAGTTTGGTATAATTTCTACTATATTTAAATTGAATAATTGGAAAAACTACCGATCGACAGAGAGAGAAACATTCAATTCCTTTCTGTATTCATTCACGGTGTATTTGTTGATCATACAAAAAATGCATTAGTAATATATTTACTCTTATATTAAGGTGAAAACCTCTTAAGTCAAAATATAAACAAATGATCTAGCAGTTTTATTAGAATATATGTATACACTTGAATTGTAATATCACCTAATGTAGTCATGTGGTAATTTTATCCAACCATAGAAAAGGTTTAAAAGTTATGATAATTTATGTAAAAGAGTTATAATTTTTTTTTGTCACCACCGAATATCAAACCGAAACGTAAAGCGTTAACACTGATATATACTGTTTAATCTTTCTTTAGGCTGATTTTTAACAAAATAATTTTAATTCTATTTTTCTTTGTATTCACCACTGTTTTATTTATTAATTCCATTACCGAGTTCAAAAACCTCTGTCTTCTTTGTTATCTGATAATTTTCTTGTGGTAACTGGTAAAGAAAGAGAAATGTTGAGGAAGGACAAAATGTGTGTAAGCGGAGTCGAGAATTGGGTGTTTGAATGAGAAACATGTGAGGAAAAGACCATCGATTAAATTGATCTGGTTATTTATAATATCTTAAAGTATTTATATATATAGATATTTAAAGGTTCTTTGATCGATGCTTTTAATCTTTACAAGTGAAGCTTGTGTACATAAAGAAACATTTTCATTATTTAAGATCCACGTGTTCACGTCTTTTTTCCAGATCTAAGAAATACGAAAAGAATTATTAATGTCTTGCGTAGAAGTTTTTATAACGTTTTTAATAATACTAAAAGCTAACAACAAGGTTTCAATTTATACAACTTTATTTTCAGAATTTCTCGGTACAACTTTTTCCCCTGATATTAAGAGTCATTATTTATATCTATGAATGTAAAATAATTATTGAAATTAAAATAAAACTTGTAATACAAAAATACTATCAATGTTGCATATATGAATGCGGCAGTATTATTAATTATAATATTGTATACAACAAAAGCATAATATTATAATAATTGCTTTTATTAATGAAACAAAGTTTGTAAGTTAAACTACTACTTAATGTAAAATATTCAAGGGGTTAAAAGAGCGGGCATGCACTAAGTATCTCTTAACTGTTGTCTCTATTTAAAATAGATAATCAGATCAAAAAATGTTTAGGGAAAATTTAAATTAGATTTTCGTCATCAGTATTACCACTGTGCAGTATTCCTAATGAGACATGCAGATAAAATAGATTTAAATTTATCATTACCCTGATATATAAATTGTGCCACGTCCATACATCTTGTCGCGCAAACTATTATATTTTAAGACATTTCACGAAACGCTCGCTAACATGATAGTACGAAAATCTCTAGTGATTTATTTAAACAATACTTCTAGAGTGATTCTTAATGATAACTTAATGGCACTATTAAAATAGGTATTATATTTTGTAATAACAAAAATAATATCACTTCCTTTCTCTTTTCAGCATCTCTCCCTCCACGACGGAGATACTCTATCGATATCGATACTTTGTAGTCACATACATACAACCTTCAAAATTATACATTTTTAAATATGTTTAATGTTCGATACTGGCTCGTTTCATTTAATATTATTTATTTAGTACAATTATTTACAATATTTGCTCTTTATTAAAAAAATTACCCAAAGGCTGCAAAAACTCTACTGATTCTAGAATCTGACAGCGTTAGTCAATGAAAAATGACGTGATAGCTGAAGAGTCTTGAAACTATAATACTAGTACTTATTGTTTAAAAAAGGTTTTACTACTTTGTTAAACAAAAATCCAACAAAATCTTCTTTAAAGCAACATGTTAAAAACCTATGTAAACAAAGTCAGCAGATGCGGTGATATCACCCTTGTGTTAACGTCTAATGAATCGTATTCCTTCTCACTCGCATGCGAACTCGATTTAACAGCCCCTTTTATACCTAATTGTGACCATATTTCCGATCTGCCATTCATCCTGCCCTGGGTCCGGGTGTAATAACTTAATTACTGTTTTGGTTCATTAAATTCACCGGCTGTAAAACGTGTTGATTGGGTAAACATTTAACATCAAATAAAACAGGGAGATATTAAAAATTAACGGTCCTTATAATAAATTATATTCAAAGGTGACTACTGTCCATGCACATTATGCTTTATAATGCCTGTTAAAATAATACTTTATAGCTAATATAAAGGATAAAACGGACACTTAAGTGTGAGTATATTCCATAGATTTTAATAACTGATAAATTATTTTAATATTATTTAGATACACCCTCACAAAACCTGCGTAATGTTTTTATTACAAAATAAATATTTGATTAAAGATTATTAATAGAATACCTCTCAAATCGTTTATTATAAAGTTTTCTTAACAACATGTTTTTAAAAAGATTATTCCTTTCGACACTTTTGTTCTGTCAGTCAATTCAGATTTTTTTACGGATTCAATATTTCTGACGAGTGTACATATCATCAGAATTGTATATATTTTAATTATATATCTTATTTTTGACATTCATCAAATGAATGGTTGAATTAAAATAGGCGCTAAGTACCAAAAAAAAAAACAAAAAAACTAAGTATGCACTTTCATTATATATGACATATAGAACGTAACTGCATACTTAGTTTTTTTTTGTTTTTTTTTTGGTACTTAGTGCCTATTTTAATTCAACCATTCAAATACACATTAAACTTTTTGAAACAGATTTTCTATACTTATATATTTGTTAAAACTTTGGTATAAAAAATTAAAGGAGACGTGTAAATGTTGTAAACACCCATATACGAGTAGCGAGAAGAATGTGTGACTTGACTAGAACGACAAGGGCATTTTAACATTTGATCGGACCAAGAAAATGAAATTTCGAGACAATGAATGGTTACGAGTCAAAGAAACGGATTAAGTTTTTTAAAAGGTAAGTTGGTGAAAATATTCAAATGTATATTTCAATGAAATACTAAATTACTTTTTGACATACAAGTTTTATCTTCTTCAATCTTCTTTCCATAAGAACTGACTAGTTAATATATTTCGTTCTCTTATTTCACAAAGATACAAACCGATATCGGATAATTGGGAAAAAATATTTTGTTCAATAAAATCACCTGATAAATGCTTATTTACAAAGATCAATAAAACTAACGTGTTCAATATGATATGATATGTTCATCAGATATGCTTACAAAAATAAATGAAATCACCAGATGAATACTTTTTTACATGTTCATTAAAGTCACCAAATGAATACTTATTTACATAGATGACATTTTATTTACAAAACAAATATAATACGCAGACTTAAAAAATATCCTAGTGGAAGAAAACTGAGGAAAAAAATTAAAGAACCGAATTTTAGAAAAATGAACATACTAGAGTGAATATTGCAACTTGAATAATATAATTTGTGGAATAACTCATATTCATTTGAAAATCATTTCATCTCTTATAAGTAATTCAAAAACACGCATCCTTCCCATAGTCTGCCATAGAGAACACTTAGACTCAAATGATACAAATGATTGCTCAATAATTTAGTACGATGGCTAAAAGGGTCGAAAGGGTTACTGTGTCATTACTCGACGGTGCGGGAAAGATAGTGGAGCGGGGAAGGGGTAGAGAGGTTACGGAGGGAGGCTCATTGCAGCCGGAAGTAAAAAATCTTCTCCTAAGTGGACTGCTTCCGTAATGACAGACAGGGGTGCTTAACCCATTTGGCACTTCGCTTGTTCCTCTATACAGCAAAACGGACAATGACGAATGTCAAAAATGAGAAATCCTCAGATTTCAGTGCGTTTTTTGTGCTATCTTAGAAGTTAAGCTCTAATTCAGGGATTCCCTATTTTTTAGGACCGATGCGTCTTTGGGACATCTCATAGCTTACTTGGATAAATAAAACAGGATGGCACTAGATATGTTTAGTTCTTGAAGCATGGAGAAGGTAAAAAAAAGTTTGATAATACTAAAATTTTGGTTAGCTTACTATGTTATAAAACCATAAATTTTATTTATAGCTTTTGATAAACTAATTTCATTCCATACATATAAAATTCCACAAATGTAACTGAAAACCATAGATTCGATTTTTTTATTTCATACAGATCTTTTTTGCAATCACATACTCGAATATAACACCACAATGCCCTCTTGGTCCAAGCCCTTTCACCCCCTAATAACTACGTTCACCTCAACGCCCCCTAAAAATTTAAATATTTTCCCACGTTGGGAATCGCTACTCTAATGTATAGCATAGGTCAAATCACATCCATTTATGGTACACACTCAGTAAGATTCATGTTCCTTAACTTGCCCATGATATAAATCAATAACTTGATTCGCAAATTTCTTAAATTAATAGGGCAATTGAAATCAAACATTAAATCTTTAAATTATCAAGATAACTAAAAAAATTGAACCTGCGACGCAAGACTGCAAAATAATTACATTAACCATTACAACTTATTTAACACCAATACTCACATATTTTGTAGTACGCAGATATTTTTATGATTATTATTTTTTTGTCTTAATTATATTTTCGAATAAAAATATGATAGAGAAATTGAAGGAGTCTTATATATAATATAACCATAATAAAGTTAAGATTACAATTAACCATTGACATAAGGATAACTTTTAGGGACAAGTTGGGATACACTCGTTTCCACACTGGTTATCAGGTCCGATTCCAAAATAAACACCCCCTGACAATTTTTATCACTTAAAATCAATTTCACATATTTCGGGTTATTTATGAAACTAATAATAATATTGTATAATGAAAGAACATTTTTGACAAATTAATTATTAATCAATTTTCTACAGTTCAAAAAGCTTAAATAGAGCGAAAAAGTCTGTTATTTATTGTACGTTTATCATGTAGGTTTTTTTTAGAATTTAGTTGAAAATTATTTAGTAAACATATTTTGGGTTGTTCGTAAGAAATTGCCACATTGTATGTTAATGAGTCTGCCGAATAGCATTGCGTAAAATGGAAGTGTATGCGGTACAGCATTTATCAAATACAAAAATATTTTCTCTTCAAAAATTGTTTCATCTCTCATCATTTCTTTGCTATATTTATATAAATAAACTCTTTTCTATATCACATAATATCAGTTAATAAATATAGTGATTATTTTTCAGAAGAATACATTGTACATAATGTTTTGTATACTATCACTACAAAAATCTCCATTCGAATTCTATTAAAAATTCCCAGAATACAAATGGAAAAAGAAAAACAATAGCACAAAAGACTTACTCTTTGTGCAAACATTCATACCTTCCCCAAAAATGCATTAGGGCAAATTTCCAAAACACTCTTATTTTCTTCGATAGGGGATGCTTAGCTTGAGAGTCCCTTCTGGTACCAAGAATCCATTACCACGGCACACGAGAGCGGGCAGTCCGCCAAAGGGGGAAGGAAATAACAATATGTGATGAGTGGAGCCAAAGACTAGAAGGGTTGGGACTCGGGAGGAAGTCGCTACAACCGAATAAATCACCAAACATGGTTCTCCACTTCCTGTGCTTGCCGATAAATCCTGGTGGCTGGACTTCCGGGGGCGTGGCGTGCAGCAGTCACTCAGCTACCGGCGACGACAATGCAGACAAACTGTTCTGCTAGGATGGCTTCGGAAGTTGTACGAAAAAATAGTCGTCAGGATGGTTACGGGGAAAAAAGTGAAATAGTTAGAACCGCAGTCAATAATAAATAAAATGCTTTCCAGAAACACACAAACATTTTTCTAGTAACTAATATGAATAAAAACGTAATCATTGTGTGTTTTTACCTTCATTATTCATAAGGGTTTTCTGTGTGATGGCCAAATGGACCACAATATATGCTTGCTTAACGCCCATACTTCCTTAATACGATTTTCAGTACGTCCGACTGATTTTATTTGTACATATTATTTGATCCAATGTTTGTTGAGCTGATGATGCCGAAGGACTGCCAACATAAATTCTTGAAACATTCTTATTTAACTAGTGTAACAAAATAATGCTATAGAAATTCCTTGTAATTTATTCTAACTTTTTTAAAAAAAGTCGGTGTTACTTTGTAAATGAATAATTAAATAACTTAAAACTTATTATGAGCCATTGGATTTTTTTTTAAATTATCATGAACGTACTTATTTAAGTTAAATGTTCAGTAAAAATGTAATGATGTCGAATCCTATATTTCGTCTGAATTCAGAGTCTGTTATGGTGGCTGGGCCATAACAGTCTCCGAAACTCCGAATTAACACTAAATCCTAACCTTTTAATTTCGGCATGTGTATTCAGAATCAGTCCTCATCAGAGAATAGATATAATAATATTACAACTTAAGATTTTTTCTATATTCAAATAATAAATAGGTAATAAAGGGCGTTAGGATTTAATATTTAGAATATTGATTCGTTTTTGTTCATGAATTTCGCTATTTTATCGCTCACAAGGTACGCGAAAAACGGAACGCCAATCTTATACCATACATCGGTGTTTCTCAGCAATTTCGGAAGTACTCGGCTGTGGATGGACCTGGATGGAGGTGTTTTATGGCATTCCTGATGAAACGTATAGGGTAAAGGTAATTTATAATTTGGTCAGTCTCTGAATTCGAACACTCCTATTTTTTTGTTTAGAAATTAATACATACTTTATGTTTAAAAGTTATTTACTCAGAGGTCTAGCAAGTACAACTATCTCCCAGAGATGGTTTCTAAAATAATTATCCCAGAATAGTTAAAAGAGTAAGTCGTATACTATTATTGCTAACTCCTTGAGCGGTAGTAATTATCGACACGGAGACAGTAAAACCGCGAGTGGATACAAAAAATTGAATACCGTAAAAGAGAATGAAATATTAACAAAACGATATGACAATTACATTGCATCTTACCAATGACATATTGGCACTTATCAACAACATTAGAGCTGGTCATAATTTGGATGAAATGGAGGTTGAGAGAACAAGAGGTATGAGACGTCCGTAAAAAATATGGATTGAAGAATTAGGAAAAGATTTTTGGACGCTGAGATTCAGACAAAACCCAGTTGAAACAGAAAACTTTGAAAAGTGGCAACTCCAAAAGCTGTGGCTTAGTGGGAAAAGCCAAGATACCCTTCTCATATCGGAGGTAGGCCCCCATCATGACAATCCTTATTTTATTCACTGCAGTCAAGAACAACTATATATAGTATAACTGCACAAAAACCACTCTCATAAGCTCTTAAGCCAAGAGATCCGATATCATTATCTGCATTGTTTGCAATTATTATTCCCTGGATATGTTGTATAATACTGGAATATATCTTGTACCACTCATTGTGTGACCAAGATACTGTAACGTGCGAATCTTCGACCTCCGTGGCCTAGTTGGTAAGACGCCTGTCTCTCTACCCGGATGTTGCGGGTTCAAATCCCGCTGAAACCCATTTTTTTTTAATGATTCCAGTCTGGTTTTCTACAATATACTCGTAATACAATCTTCACAGTTTTAAGTAGTTAAAGCTTGTATTAACAACTCTGAAACCTGAGCTTATAATTGAGAATGCGTATGGTTCACTGCTACATCTTTTCAACGCTCCTCTATGAAATGGAGACATGGACACTGAATCAAAGAACATCACATATAATCGAGGTGGTCCAGATGTGGATCTGCACACGTTTTATCAAGATTCTGTGGACAGGTTGTGTTATACACGTGGAAGTGCTTGCATAAATGTATAAGAAAGTCATAATTTTTTTTTAAACTTCCTTACATTGGCTAGATACTTCCCAACATTTCAAAATTAAATATTTATTACGATTCGTTCGAGTACTTTCTCCTATATATTGCATAAATATTTTTTAGCATGTAACCTTTTGCTAGCAACCCTCTCGCTAGTTGTCAGCCCAACAATGCTGGCCCCTCCCGGTCCGGAAGTGGTGCCAGATTTAACAGATTTTATTGGTCCTTCGAGCAGGAAGTTTTCGGTTGTTTGGCGGCCGCCATCTAGGCGGAACGTTCGATTTATTTGAATTTATCTGTGTTTTCGCGCCACAAGCCAGAGAGCAAAATCGAATCATCTCCCTGAATCCCCCAAATATGTGTAATAAACAACGATATTCCTTTGTTTTCCTCACAAAAACTAAATGACTGGAATTATGTTAGATAAAGTTTTCTACCATGATATTTTTTATGAAAATAAGTTTTAAGCCACACTGCAATGGGGAACTTTATCACTGTGTAAAGATTTTGTTGAACAGCTCGAAAGTTTTAAATAAATGCAAATATTATTCACAGGGACTTAATGTAATTTATCATACCGCGTATAACATTATTGTCTTATAGATATAACGAGAACTAAATGTAATATGTCATATCACGTATTACATTATTTCTCTTAAAGATGTAACAAGTACAAAATTTTAAATAATCTTTCGCATATAACATTGTTTGTCTTATAGATGTGCAAGGACAAAATATTTTTTATCATATCATATTATTTGCCATTTAGGTGTAACAAGGATTAAATTTTAAACAACTTACCGGTATAACATTCTTTGGCTGATAAACAAGGACTAAATGTAATTTATCATAATGTGTCTTATAGATGTAACAAGGACTAAATTTAATTTATCATATCGCATATAACATTGTTTGTCTTATAGATACGAGTATCACAAGGACTAAATGTGACATCATATCACATAATACATAGTTGGTCTTATAGATGTAACAAGGAATAAATGTATAATAACCCATTGCATATTACATTATTTGTCTTATAAATATAACAAGTACTTGTAATTTATTTATGTTTCTTGTAATATTGTAAGCTGGTCTTTGCCCCTACGATAAATTAACATGAAACATTATATCTCATATCAATTTATCGAAGTGTGATTTTTAATTATTTTACCAAGATGTGTCTTCAATAATAATACGAAAATCATATCATGAATCATCATATAAGTTTCAATTCCCTTAATAATCATAAACCACAATTTATAACCGAGAGCTTGTAAGAGTAATTTTTGAGTAGTTGTTAATATTAATTAACATCACTATACTTAGTTAACACCCTTCCTTCTTCATCCATTGTCCTCCTTAAAACAGGCGCAATTAGCATGGCTTAATCAATTCTGAACCGTATTAAAAATAAACTCAAAAGTACGAGGAGGCAATTTCTAGAGTACGGTGAGCTTCAGTAGACCGAAACGTCAGCTAACTACACTTATTCCCATCGTTTAAAACAGAGTCACTTCAGATTCGAACACAATTTGTACACTGCACTCGAATATGCTGCACTCATTTTGTGTATTCTTTCGTGAAGGAAATGTTTGTTTTTGTAAATTTTTAAAATTGATAGATTTTTCAAATTAGATTTTTATAAATTTTAGAATATTGTAATTTATTTTAAATATTTATATTGAAGTATCCTGAAAGCGTGAAATTTTAACATTTTTTTAATGGTGTTCAAAGCTCTAAATAATCTGGCGCCACAGAACATAAAAGGATGATGTTATGTTAGAAATGTGTCCTCTGGGATACGTGCCCCACTGAGGTCATCTGGTTTAGTCAAATCGAGTTAACTGACCGGCTAATCTCGATTGGTATTCGAGAATGGCTGACCCAGTGGCGTTAAATAAACTTATTTTGTTATGAAGACAGGCTGATGGAATAAAAGTATTTAAGATGATTGATAGGTTTACACTATTTAAGATCTATTACATTAAAACGTAGGAGCCCATTAATTATTCTTTGGTTACGAAATTGCGCTAGAAATATGAATAAATCAAATCAAAGCTAGATATCAAATTCGTGTATATCACAATATAGACTAGACCTGGAGAGGTTTATCAAGTCAGATAAAAACAAATGTTTGAAAATGTTGACGAGTCAAACATATTTTAATCATGTGTATTTATGAAGCTCATATATAATACAGTATGTTATACTATACAAGTGTGAACAACAAGAACCATAAAAAATCTAAAAATTAATATCAATATAAGAAACAACTTAGCGGATTTACTACTATATGAAGATATCTTGAACTAATCAGAAAGATCTTGAAGAAACCAGATTGGAATCCTTCGAAAAATAAATTGAGTTCCAGCGTAAATCGACCCATATTTCCAAGAATGGTTGGAAGACAGGCGTCTTATCAACCTGGCCAAAGAGATCGAACTATCAGTGATATAAACTATGATTACTATAAAAGAAGAACTTAGATAATTAAGTATATTTGAGTATTTTTAACCAACTAATTAATTTATTATCACTACTGATATAGTCATTGATTGTTTTTTAATACTGCATTATATTTTTGAAGGCGTCATTTAATTAAGAACGCCTCTGGTGCGACGACACATGTTCACTTGTCAGCACTTTTGAAGCAATGAAAAATATACGCTATCTTCATTTTTGTGGGCTATAAAAAATATTACATCCATATGTGCTGTCATCGCACGCATTCTCAGTGTGATTGATACTCGTGAAAGATTGATGAACAACTCCGAGAGAGCAGTTCTCTCGAACTCTTCGATCATGAACAAGTGGAATTCTCCACTCAGAGGTGGTGACTAAAGAAGAGTGAGTAATGAATTTTCTAAAAACACTCATCTTCATTAATTATAAATTGTCATTTTGTGTTTGCTTTGTCGCGAAGCGCGAGAAGAAAAAGAAAATTATTCCTAAAAATAGTTCACGGAGTGTAACAATAACATTAGCAGTGATGAAAGAAAAATATGTAAGTTTCTAAGAATACTAATAAAATTCTACATCGAAGGCGGACTATATAACTCTGCCATTGGAATTGAAACAACGGTTACTTGACAATATTTGTTGCCTTGTTGGCAAAAGGCTTGACTTCCAGCCAGGGGGTTTACCATTTCAATTTCTAAAAAATAAGAAAAAATGTTCCAGTCTATTTGTTGGTCGTGGTCTGACGGTTAGCGTTCACGCTAAGCAAGCGGGCGCCCCAGGTACGATTCCTGGCGAATTCACTTCTGGACTGGTTTTGCTCTTATACCGTTTTACATCACAATTTATGTGTTTTAAGCTTATATGCTGCTTTTCATAAATATTTATAGCGCTGTTACATAACACAAAAATAACGTTCTACAAAACTGTTCTAACAAAATGCTGCAACAGATAGAACCAGCCGATCGTTCAGGATCTTTGATATTCTTGCAATCGGAACTTTGGGTTTGATATGTAAATACGGAGTGTTTGCTGCAAGTGCTCCAGCTGATTTTTTAACTATGAAGGATGCAAATTTTCCCTACATTTTGTATTTGAAACGAAATAACAAGAAGAAAATCTTAAAGGTTTCTCTGAATAAATCTCCAAAAAATTTTTTTAAATATTATGATCCATTTTTAGTATTCAGAAATGTATCATTATTTTCCAGATGCGATATGATTCGAGATCAGATACAATTAATCTTATCAACCTCTTGATGTAGGTACATCACTTTGAAAAATATGTAAGATAAAATTTATGTATTTTTAAATAAATTAATATCATAAACACGTTTTAACCCTAAAGAACAATACTCCGATGAGTCATCGTCTGTTTTCATACATTCCAGTATTGCAAAATTCCCCTCGTTCCACTTTGCGACCAAATATTTTCAAAAGTTCGTTAAACCCAGCAGTCAAGTTAACAGCATGCGTATATTATTTAATTTTACTTCTTACCCAGGTTTATCCAAACAAATCAATATTGCGCCTATTTCATCAGCCCCGAAAATGGGAGGGGGTATTTAATTAAATCGTAGTTTTTCACCAGAAATTAATAATTTCCTCCAAGTCGCCACAGCCTTACATAAGCCTCTAAATTTGCTTGTTAATTCGATTCATTAAGTAGTCCATTAATCAACGTTAACTTACCTATTTTGGAAGTTTGCATGCAACACCATGTGCCTTAAATGCCAGGAATATGACCTTAATACAAGCCTTACATCTGATAACTGGAGGCAATAATAGAAAAAAAACATTGTTTCACTACTAATAATAGAAACTACATACCTCCCCTAACGGAAGGGAAAGAAAGAATGTCGGATACCACCGTTCCACAAAGCATGATACCAACATTGGCCAAATTCTTTTCCATTTTTGTATTTTCTTGTCAGTAATGCTTTCTTTCCTACAAGTGAACCGCTCATATATTTTTTCATAATATAGTCGACTGTTGAAATATAAGCTAGTGGTAATATCTAATTTTTTTTAACAATATGCGGTAGATTTCTAACATTAATAAAATAAATATTTAAATTAAAATATTCAATTTAAAGGCGAATTAATATAAAAAAATAAGATGTTATAAATATAAACGTTAATATGATTCAAAAATATATTCAGCAGACTTACGCACATACTACCACATACAAAACCCACAGCAGGCTAAGGTCCAGGGGTACACCCCGCACATCGAAGGATTCTCAAATAACACTAACCATAAGTTCCGTTATGGTTCGTGTTATTTGACACACACAATTATATAAAAAACACAATTATATAAATTAAAACCTTAGTACATAACTTATATAAAAGATTAATAAATTATTTGGAAAAATGGAAGGATAAAACTCTGCATACATCAATAAATTGCTATATCTATGCAAATTGATATTTTTAAAATGTAGAAATATAATATTAAAAGAAAAAGAAAAATTATTAAGAGTAATAATTTCATATCATATTTAAGGTATAATAAAAAAAACAGGAGCACTAATTGAACATAAATATAAATCCGCTTATTCAAACATCCATGGGGCTTCAGTTTCCTCGATATAGAAATATTTCGACAAAGAGCAAGTTACACAAGATACACATTTCAGTGACCACTTGATCTCGAGAAAAATACATCCACAGTAAGAAAAATCTATAAGCTAAGGTGAAAAATATCCGCAATCATGGCAAACTCATTTCCTAAGCGGTGAAGTTGATTAATAACAGAGATATGAAAATAGTGTGTCTTTACTATGCTATCATAAATATATCCGATTGTTGATACACGGAGTGTAACAAACTCTAATTATGTTTCAACAGTCAATACCACTAATTATTGTTTTTTGAAAAAATATCAAATCAGAGTCATTTCGTGTGACGAACAATTCTCCAAGACTCAATTCCACTTAAGAATGTCGTTATCAAGGTCCTGTATATGAATCAACAATTTATGTGCCCTAAGAATTTTTATTCATGTGCCCTAAGAATTTTTATTCAGCCTTTTCAAAAAAAAAAACTATTATACGAGTATTTGTAGTTAAGAGGCCAAAGTTAAGTTCTCACAAATGATCTTTACAATGTTTTTAATGTAAAAGGATTTATGGCATTCTAAACACAAAACCTATAGTGTTTACCGCTTTGCTTAATATCATATTAATGTGAAGAAGAAAACTTAGCTTTTCGCAAATCTCTCATCTCAGTCAATGTTTTTAAGACCCGATTAACAATTGAGTAGTAAAAAGTCGTTTTAATCTCATGACATTTTTCAATATTAAGTTTCAACTTATTCCAACAGTACAATAAATTTAACCTCTCGAGATTTTCCTGCACTATCGTACAGTCGCCTTCACTCATTACAGCTTATTATAACGACTCCTTGGTCTTGCTTTGGTGTAACCAGAGATATTTGAAAAACGAACGAGCAGACACATTTTCTTGAGGGTGGATTCAGAAATATATTCAAGATATAGAAATAATTTTAGTTAACATAATTGAGGGCTTTGGAACTATTTTTGCAATTTTCCTACATCTACTTTTAGCAAATTAATACACCATGTTTCTATCTGAATGAAAATAGCGTTTATACATGGTGTACGAGTATTCAAATTTTTTTGCCAGTTACGGACTGGACCGGCGCGCGGCGCGGCGGACTACTGGGAAGTTCCAGGCGAGGCGATGTGCAAATGGGCTGAAATATTCAGTGAATAGTATCAAATTTAAAAAAAACGTAAATAAAGCTAAATATACTTCATTTGATCAGTCCTCCACGGGCAGGGAAAGATCACGTAGACAGAAATGGAGAAATGTTAACTCTACACAAAATTCACGCTAAAATTGCAAGTAGATTGCGAAGAACCTGTATGTTGTGCAGAAGTTCAACTTGAATTTGTTGACATATGATCACGTTTTTATGGCTTATAAATATTTATTAACCCTTTCGTCAACGCAGGTATCCTGCGAGAGGTATTTTCCAAGTAAAAAAAATCCCTCTGTAATTGGCAGTCCGTCGCTGTTTGTACCTAGTTTTTATTTTTTTATATAAATAGTATAAGTATTTAAGATCCATCACAAATATTTGATATGTAATATTTTGTATGGAAGAATACGTCACCATAAAAATTCATTATTTTTATTTTGTTTGTTAAGTTAAGCATTAAATTAACTATTATAGTTACTCTAAGATTAAAAGTTTAGTACAGCCTTGATATGGGACTGAAATCACTTTAAATTGTTTCTTGGTAAATTGTTAATGACAAATATAAATGTTTATGTTAAAAAACAATACGAAAGGTAAGGTAAATGTTCAATGGAAATCAAATATTATCGAGTGCCGTTTCATTCTGAAGTTAACTCTTATTCGATTTGTCATAAGAGCCATAATATAAAACAAAAAAATGTTTAATCTATAAAGTTTTTTAAAGCTATTTATAAATGAAATAGTACATAAAATTGTAATATTTAATAATAAATCACAAACAAAAAATAAAACATTAATATTATTTACGTAAATGTGCCCCTTTATTTAAAAAAAATATGAGTATTTACTGTAAAAATGAAAGCGTTACGACAAATGTATGGAAAAATAATGTATGACGGAATAAGAAATGAGAAGATATTTCATAAATTAAATTAAATGGAGAGCATTAAGAGAAAATACGGATTAAAAGAAAATGCAGGGCTTAAAATAAAGACAACTGCATTCAGATTGTTCGACCACGTAGAAAGAATAAATGAGGAAAGATTAACAAAAGCAAACTATAAAAGTAGCATAGAAGGAAAGTGTTGGAAAGAAATACGTGGTACGACCAAAATTATCAAATTGCAGAAGGGAGAAGAGTAACAGCCCTTTTTGTAGGAGTATGCAGGACGAATTATATACAATAGTTAGGCAGAAGCGAAAGATGATTGCTAGGATAAAATACAATTGACATCTGTTATTTTTACTTACCCTAAAAGGGACACGGCGTGATGATGGTGATGATGTTAAGCATTTACTAAAAAGTCCGATTGCTCCTTTCTAAGAAAACAAAACACCGTCACTTTTTATACAAAATCCCATTGTCTTTAAGAAGTATCTTTTAACGGCTTCTTATTCTTTTTATTAAGCACTCCACACTCTTAAGTTGCCATTATACCTTTTATACATTTCCTTATAATCGATAAAAGAATTCCGGAAAAGTTGAAAATGTAAGAGATGAGGGGACTCTAAGGAAATTCTCAAGGAGATTCTTTTAAATTGAAAATATTTTCGCAGGAATTTGGTCCATTGTACCTTCTCCATCCAGCAGGACTGTTGATTAACAAATTTACATCGTTCTCATTGTCTGCTTATCTCATTGATGTGAATAACTTCTTATCTTTCAGCCTCCTCCACTCGATTCATCTTTTGTCTTACTTTTCCAATTAGACCATTCCTTCGACATCATGAGCTAAATATCACGAGATCTCATCTTTACCCATGAATACACTTTGCTTGAATTTCGCTTCAATTCAGATATTTTGAAATAATCGCGAAAATTATTTCCCCTTAAAATCACGCATTTTAAAATATTAATCCCTCCGGGGAGAATATTCTACAAATTCAAATGCATTTATTAAGATGGAAATTAATTTTAACAAAAATCGTTGCTGGATATTTTGTACGAAAATGGGACAGCTTTTTGGGTAAATATTGTTGGAAATTATTTTAAACAGCTTACACTAAATAAATGTTATGTTTTTTTTTCTTTTTAAAACCTATTCATTGTTGAATGCTATATATAATAATTTTTATTTTAAATACATTAAGTTGGCATAATTTATTATTCAATGACGACCTCCGTGGTTTACTTGATACGATGCCTGTTGTCGTTCGATTCCCGTTGTACCTAGATTTTCGATGAAGGGTTCCAGTTTGATTTTCACTTAAAGCTTGTTTAACACTGTACTGGTTGGTTGAAAGAGATTTTCACATGGCAAGAAACCCACCATGATGTAATGTTTACCAAGAAAGTGTAATGCAATACAGTGTTGGAATTCAAATATTATATTTCATTTAAGTTTACTCCTTTTTTGTGATATATTTTGCCGATGGTAGCTAATTTTTTCTTCGGCTTGAGATAAGATAAAGATTGAAAGAAAAGGTATACAAAGTATTTACGAATAATATATGTTAGATCGTGTCGAAGTGAGTAATAGTAGCGGAAGATTAAAAAATGCCTCCGGATAGACGAATATAAAAATCTTTTATCTCCGCATACTCCACAAACGATACGGTATGGTGATATATAATATCATATATTATATATGTGTGTAAACAATTTTTATATCCATTTAAGACTTTACTAAGAAAAAACTCACAACATTCTTGGCTTAGCTAGTAATCCGCTTAACCCGAGAATCATTGACTCAATCTCTGATGGCGTTGTGAAAAAGAGACTCAATCTGGTTAAGAACGGGTCAGCACGCATGCATAGCAACTAGATGTCCATGCCTACTGCCGATTGTCTCCCGGGCACTCTCTTCAACATACCCGCATTACCAATGTAATTCTGCTGAATACCAAACAAATAAATTATGTACAAAATTATGCCTCAAAAAATCTTACCAACCTAGGCCACGGGGAAGTCGTCATTATAATAGGAAAAGGAAATGTGTCCTTGTTCATTTTTTTTTCATACGAGTATGTCAATTCATACGAATCCATTGCTACCTATGTATCACCATAATTACACTAGTTAACAAGGTTTTTGTAACAAGGATGAAAATAGCCATTTTAGGTAAATTTTAGTGTGCTGATAACGAATATGAACTTCAAAATGTTCCATCACGTACCTTTTAAGAGAAAACCCTGAAACTAGTTTTTGACCGAAACTGAAACATTTGAAAGATGAAAAGTTCGAACAAGGGTGAAAATGGATTGTAACAAAAGTAAAAACGGCCATTTTAGGTCAATTTTTGTGTGCTGATAACGAATATGAACTTGAAAATGTTCCATCGCGTACTTTTTAAGAGAAAACCTACAATTAGTTTTTGACTGAAACTGAAACTTTTGAAAGATGAAAAGTTCGAAAAAAAAATTAAGTGTTGAAGAACTAGAAACTTGGAAAGCCTTTGGAAGAGTTGTTAGTAGTTTCCTAAGTAATAATAAAGCTGACAATTACGAACAGCTTGTACAAGAGCTGTAGCAGTTACCAGAATCTAGAATGTCGAATGTCACTGAAAATACACTTTCCCAAAAATGTTGCTAGTAATCTGTTTATGGCTGTTTACTGTAATGTAGGGGCTTCTAAGTTATCTAATTTGAGTTTTCATTCAATTTAATGTACAATCTCTAAAAAAAAGTTGATTCGATCAACTTTATAAAAAAGGCAGTTTTTTAACAAAAAAATTGTATATAAGGTCAATTTTTCTTATGGTAGCTATTTTTATTGTTTTTTTATTTTCCTATTTAACAACATTGTATTCTGTGTCTAAATTTAGTATTTCAGGAATTTATTTAATTTCATTGTTGTAATTACGACTTTTGAAATGCGTAAAAACGTACTTATTTTATTAAAACACTCCCCCTTCTGTTATACAAAAATTTTACGTGTTACAAACTTTTCACTGAGATTTTCGTAATCAGCAGGGTCGATTTAATAAGAATCAGCTAATTAAATCTCTGTTACAGACAAAAAGTTAAAATTTGTAAACTAGTGTTATTAAACTTCACACGTGTTTCAACAAGCAATTTCGGTATTGGAGTCCGTGCGGGTATTTCGGTTTATTCCATTTCCAGTGTTTTCTTTGCCCGGGTGAGCGCGAGGACGCCTGACGAGGGCGGGCGGAATAATGAAGTGACTTGTCGATCACTATCGGATATGACGTGTACCATTATATCGATACCATGTTACGCGCGACATCGAGGCCGTTACACAATTTAGGTGTCGTGGCTATCGTAGCTCCTCAAAATTACTGAATCTTAAACTGATATTTATTTAATTATTGACAAAATAAACGACATTTTACTGTAATTTACATTCAAAAATCAAAAGATAATGAATCAAAATCATCTTGAAAAATCTTACGATTGAGAATATATAAAGCTTTTAAAATATGACTTGGGACGCCACGGCCCAACTTCATATTTGGCACTACGCACGATAAAGATCAGGTATACTGAAATTCTTAGTCTGTCTGACATAAAACAATGAAATGTGAAGATAAATTAAATGGATTACAATACTTAAGTTTGAATGTAATTTCAGGTAAAATTAATATATATATATATATATATATATATATATATATATATATATATATATATATATATATATATATATATATATATATATATATATATATATATATATATATATATATATATATATATATATATATATATATATATATATATATATGTTTTCTATTTATAATAAAAAAATTAGGAATAGAGACAACATATCCTTACCATTTTGAATGAAATAAAATGTTTAAAAATTCATTTTAGCTGGATTCCATTGAACTTTTTATGAACTCGGTTGTATAGCTCTTTGTTATTATTCTCTCTAGACTTCAAAGGAAGTAAAAATCAATTGGAAAAAAGTGAATTTGAAAAAGTTTATCCATTAATTGGTTGTTAAATTGGAGCATACTTTTCAAGTAACTGAGGTAATCGATATAACCATATTTCCACGTTAGGTGACGTAAATGGACGCAATTAATGGAATTGACAATAAATTTAACACTGCTTCCTGAAAATAGAATTAACACTTTTAGCAGCTGATATTGAATGATTTGAACAAATTTAGAATTTCTGACATTAGAAACAAATAGAGTTCCCATCTAATGCGATCTATATATACTCCAATGATTTTGACATTTGTATTTTTTAACCACATAGAAATAACAAATTATATGCTGACACTACACACTAGAGAGAAAGTAGTGATCACAGCACAGAGAGAAAATCTTCTTTTACATGTGAGGAGAATTGCTTACGAACCAGAAACACAATTATTTTGGGTATTCTGGAAAACAATTGAAGTTTATAAATAGTACTTACCACTTGACTCCATATTTCATCAAGTCTTTTCATGAGTTTCAGGGCATCCCTTAATTACAAGATTTTTAAAAAATTTGAGGCAAGTAGGTTTATTTTTGACTCTAGAAACTCTATGCTAATATCCAAATTTTCAGGTTTTATTTGGAATGTTTCAATCTCTAATGATTAACTTTCACACAGGGCAACTTGACAACAACTCACTCAGAATGATTTTATATGCATGAAGGAAACCGATTTAATAAATTCTTCATTTGGTCGCCTTATGCCTGAATACAACGTATAACTTATTACAAATTTCTTGTTAATAAGATTAATAATCGAGCACTAAAATGTATTCAGTTGTGTATATAAATAAACATTTCCCATCACTACAGGGTCTAACTCTGATTTTATTTTAAAACTTATCGTGTTTGGAGACTGCCAGTATTCATATGTTTTGCATTGGCAACATTGCCATGTTGACAGTTCAATTTCGATGAATTTTTTTTAAAAATTGTTATGTGATTTCGGCAGGAATGATAATAATTGCAGCAGGTTTTACATCTGGGTGACATCCCTTGCTTAATATTGTCTTCACATTTAAATCAAATTTATTGGGTCATTATTGCAGTGATGTATTATTTAAATACGAAAACTAATCTTCTTTAACTACTGAAACAAGTAGATCGGCTGTTTTTGGTTAATTTTTATTAGACTTAGGTAGACTTTTTGAGTTTGTTTTTATTCGTAAAACTCCAGAACTACTTAACCGATTCCAATTATTTATTCATTATGCATGTATATATAATTGTTATAATCTCTCAAGTATTTATGTGACATCTCGCTATAACATTAGGGAGCTAAGCAAATAATAAAAGTATGAAGCAAGTCAAAAAAGCACGCACCCGTAGTACATTAAATTTAACAGTTACTGTATAATTGTTAGAAATACATCAAAACAATGTAAGAAAGAATTACAGAATTAAATTAATAAACATTGGATCTTGACAACCTTCGTGGCCTAGTTGATCATCCCCTCGCCCCATTCTGGCAGGTGTGCCCCAAGGTGCACTGTTGTCCCCTATCCTGTATAACATATACACGAGCGATATGCCCCAATTTTCACGTACACATTGTATCACCGCGCAATACGCTGACGACACAGCCTTTCTCTCTTCATCGAAATATGAGTCCGTATCCCACAACAGACTGCAAGACTTCATTCCCATTCTGGAGCACTGGTGCACCAAATGGAAGATCAAAATAAATCCCACCAAAAGCACAGCAGCCCGCTTCTCACGCAGATACATCAAACCCGTCAGAACTCTTAAACTCTTCGGCCAGAGCGTCCCATGGTCAAAACACGTAAAATACCTAGGCCTCACATTAGACAGTAGACTCTCGTGGCATAAACACGCCCTCAATATCAAATCAAAAGCTCACGGAACACTCAAATCATTATTTCCCTTGATCAGTAAATACAGCAAACTTAGCACGCGCACTAAACTCCACCTATATAAAGCGATCGTCAGACCGCAACTGACATACGCCCTTCCGGTCTGGGGCCACGCGAAGAAAACAACGCTACATCACATTCAGATCATTCAAAACAAGGCCCTCCGCATAATTTTAAAAGCACCCTACATCGTCCGTAATTCAAGACTCCACGCAGATACCAAACTACATACTATCCCCGAACATATGCGCGCTCTGGCCGAAAGGTTCTACAGCTCTATATCCCGTCATCCCAACCCAGTCATAAAAGCCTTAGATAACTACAACGCGAACACCAGTTACAGACACACTCGTCCGAAATCAATATTGCGAAACATCCCCCCGACCCCCCCCCTCTTAAACTCTAATCATACCCCCAAATGACCCCCCGATTGTCACTCTGAACACCCCATCATCGATAATTCCTCCGGCAGACAGTTTACCCCCATAGGCAACCGCATTTCTCACCTTCAATAAACATTTTCTACACCTTAATATATTTATAAAAGTCACACACATTTCCCCACTCATTTACTTATCTACATATACTATATTCATTCTTATAATTTATTCACAATTCATTTTTTTTTTCACCCATTCAATATAAAACAGTGTGTGACGACACAAATTTATGTATATTTGTATTTAATATTATGTATTGTATATATCATCATATTTATATATGTATTTAATCGTTTATAATTTCTCATAATCATTCATAAAATCAAAACAATTACCACAAACCTATCCTTTCCCGATTCCCAAAAAGATCCAAAAATTTCCAATAAATATCTTAACAGTCAGAACTTATCCGATGAAGGAGTAAGGTGTCCTACCATCGGACCGAAACTCCGAACAAGCTATCCATCACTTGGGAGTATATTTTTGCTTTCATTAATTGACAAAGCTTTAGGCTTAGTGATGAATATAAGTAAAATCTTTAAACATACCGAACCCTTTCAAAATGAAATATAACATACATGAAAAATTTATTTACTTGTTAAATAGTATAACATAACATATGTTACATGAAACATAATTTAAATTTTTAGCAAGATATACTCTTAAAAATTCTCATGTCCATATTTTCTTAAAAAAATCAATTCTGTATCTTTTTGGAGACAACTTTTTATATACGAGTATACTCAGGTCATGCTATATTAATCGTATATTTAATGGAGACCACTTAGGTTAAATCGGGCGATTGAATGCCCTTTTAAGGAATCAATTTTCTTCCTTCAAAGGCCGCTCTGATGATAACTTTTTGCCGAATATTATCTCCAAGATTATAGTAATTTGTCTGAATGCACTTTCTCGCCAGTAATGAGATGATGGCGACTAAGATGGGCATTAAAATGAATACCGTTTATACGCCGAAATTTTCAGATATTTTTTATTAATCGCGTCCGCTGGAAAAATTGAGCGAAACGATTATTTAGTGATATGAATATTTCTCATTGTAATTTGTTTTATCAAACACTATTTATTCCACTTTTTGTAACGGTATAACCCTGCCGGCTTCAAGGCTTTCATCTCATTGTAAGAACAAACAAGACTCATTGTAAGAAAAAAAGTGGAATAAACAGTGTTTGATAAAACAAATTACAATGTATTTAAACCTCCACAATGTTGATGCCTTAATTATAAATAGAATATTTCTCAGTTGGTATTAACCATTTTTCTAAAGAAGCTTAAATTGACATAAATGTAATAAAAATCTCTAAATTTATACAAATTATTTGACCATTGTGTATTCAAACCAAACCAAATTTGCGTAATACCAAAAATTCTAATTTATAAAAATATTATATGAATTACTAATTACTTTTGTTCATTCGTATGATTATTTTGAGTATTTCTCTTTTCGTAGAAAGTTGTTGGCTGGAGTCAATGGGTAGACATGTAACTTGCAGTTGGTTGTCCTGGTCGATAATACTATACATACAAAAGTAATACTCGTAATTACACTATCGACGAACATAACAAGAATGGAGCTATTTATTATATTTTTCTTGGACACTGTTAGAGCACCTCTGAAGAGAGTCTGCTCTCTAAACGACACTGTATAAGTTATCATTATTATTGCTGTCTGTCCTTTTGTTATTTTTTTATTATATATTTATGGTTTATCCAGAATATAACATGTATAATTAAATAGTTTTATTAGAAATGCGAAAAACAAAGTACAAGTACCCATACATCACAAAGCTAAAGGTCGACCATTTTATGGATATAGAGAACCAATGCACTAAGCAAGGCCTGTGACGAAGTGGTTTGAAAAACACTCAGTTGGAAATTCACATCCTCACACGTACTTAAATCCCAAGCTATCACCCACACAATTGTAGCCAATCCTCAGCGTGTGATGAAGAGTTGTGACCAACAAATTCTCATCACACGCTGTACATTCGCATCAGTCATTCACTCATATGTCCATATAGAGACCTTCGTAAGTTCCTGTAAAAAAAGAGTTACAAAACCACCACTATCCCATAAGAATGCGTTGTAAACTCTTGGCTTAAAGAACTTGTTGAAGAAGCATGTTCCTTGGTTTCGGTTTCGATTCCCGATAGTATGAAAAAAAATGATCGCAGTCTGTTGCAAACAGAAGAGTTCGTGTAGTAACAATAATCAGACTATACGAGTACATTTGAGATAGCATTTCTAATGAGTACAATAACGAACTATGAATTACTTATCCATTTCAGTGATTCTTCACCCGGTAGGCTCGATTACTGCGGCCACCATAATGTATTCTAAACACGCTTTTCAACATATCTGCATTTTGTAATATTTTGTGATATACATACATATATTAAATTGAAATATATCATACATAGTAATATTAAATAATTTTAAACAATATCTTTGTAATTATTATTTTTATTATTACTACTGCTTTTTGTATATCCATGTAAGCTCAAGATAAAGTTATGTATTTTTGTCAATAATTTTAAATACTTTTATAACTTATCATATGTGCATTTGTACGAGTATATAAAAGACGCTGTCATATTGTAAATTTAATAAATAAAATAAATTAATCCGGATATATAAATGAGTACTATATGAATGAAAAAAATATGTGGGATTGGAACAATATTTATATAATATGTACTCGAGATTATTCTCATTGATATTCTATTACAAATTTGACACATCTGCATGACATTCATACAAACAACCTTGATGCAAAGTATCTATTTGTCAAAATGTGTCAAATGTGATATGCAAGTGTGAAATACTGGTTCAACGTTCGATTTGAACGTCGATAGTCTCTCACAATATGACAAAGAGAAAGAAACAGTATGAGCAAGAATCGCCAAGTTACTGTTGAATATTAATTGATCATGGATGAATTCAAACATTCGAAACGTGTTCAGCACTGTAACGCTTAGAATAAATGAAAAGCATTATTTTTTGTTGATCATTTTTATTTCTATGGCTATTTTCCATACAAAGTATTTTACATACACACATTTGAATGTACTCGACCACGTTATGCTGTGAGTAGGGTTAACGAACGTGTTATTGGCAGCGATTTCTTTAATAAGTTGCATTTTTTTTATCATTGTAACGATTTTCGTGACGTAGTTAGAAAAATACTTGTTTTTCATTTCGGCGTTTGCCGGTTCGATTACCGTAGGTACCTGACTGTTTTTAAAAAAGTCCTAGAATTTTTTGTACTTCTCTGTTACATTACTTCTCTGTACAGCCTCTATACATATCATATGTCTGGTTGAATAAAAGAGATTGATATATAGCAATAAATCTGCCAAGTTGTATTGCATACATCAAAAGTGTAATACAATACATTCTTAGGTTTTAGTCACAAACTGACAATCTTTTAGCACTGATTCGTAATGAAATTTCATTTCGGGAGCATTTGATTTTCGAATGTGTAAAACACAGTTCATAGGAACAACATAACAAATTCGATTTCCGTTGGCTCTAGATTAAAAAAAAAGAGATCCAGTCTTATTTTTACTTGAGGTCAATTTAACATAATTCTGATTGGTTGGAAGAGATTGTCCCATAGCAATATACCCGCCAAGTTGTACTATATGTAATGATAATATAAAACAATACAAATAAATAATACAATATTATCAGGACATAATATTGACATCATAATAGTGATGATGGGTAATAAATTCAATCGAGATGGTTAAGAAAATACCTTGGAAAAGTTCAAGTATCGCTCCTTCACATAATATGGCCTACATCGAACATTTAGTTAGTATTTATATTTTAGTACTTGGTAAAAATGTCTCGTGTGTAGTTTAATCAGAATTCTTGATGTTATCAGGAAGACAGCAGAGTGGGGAGGGAAAATAATCGGGGGCCTAAGTCCCAATTTATACTGTTATAATCAACTCGCCGGACTTCGGAAGTTAAAAAGGTTTTTGACGTTACTCCATAACTACAATACATCTAGCAAATTTCTTCAATTAGATCTATGTCATACCATTCATGATTATTTTTAATAAATATTATAAATATTAAAAAAAAATAACGTAGTTAACTCGTCGTCCAATTAGTAATGGTTTATTTTGACAGAGAAATTGTTATGAGATGAGCCCAGATTTTTTGATAGCTTCTCTCAAAAAAAAAATCCATTTCCTTAACATACGAGTACATATATAACTAATATCGTTTTTATTTGATGAATATTGTTTTCCATAAACCAATAACATGTTTAATTTTCATTTCTCATCCCTTACAAATAACTATAATATTTTAAGATCAACTTGCCATAAAAACGAGCATAAAACGGAGGATATCTCGGAGTTACTGTTGTTGTTTTCATTAATTGGACATTCTTCATTAATTTGAGGTGCTCGTACGTACGTTCTCCACATGAAATGTATATGTAAATCCTCCACCAAAATTTTGTAAAACTTTTCTAATTGGTTGTAAGAAATTGTCACCTAGGAATAAATCTGCCATATAGTACAATGTACAATGTAGTGTTAAAAGAAAATAAAGTTACCAATTGAAAGTTTCCTCTAAAAAGACTGGTTCTAAATGATTTATTCCATTTCGATATCTTTGACCAATCAAATTTATTGATTTCTCATACAAATTTAGGTGCTCGTATTTTATTACTAAATAAATTTGTCCATTTCGAAATATTTGTCAAAATCCACAATTAATTTAGGTAACAGGTTCAAAGTGGCAATCATTAGTGGTTTTGCCCCTACTATTTGCCATAATAATTATTTATGTATATCGGAATCCGTATACCGTATACCACGGAGTGTGAGTGCCAGTGGCGAGCATTGACATTGCTAGGTCAAAGCCAAATTTATATTCATCTTTGTGTCAATATTTGTTCGGAACGCTATTTAGAGACTGTTTGAAAGCACTTCACATCGTCTTCCTTCTTCCTTCTGTTTGCAAGTTTATTGATTTTAATTAATGTAAGTAAATATTGATAATGTCAACCGAAAAAGTTATTTCTAACCAACATTACAAACTCGGAAATATCTTGGTATATTTTCGATCTTTTGATAGTTGTATAATAATATATTGTTAAGAAATTAGTAACATACTTCTGGAATAGATATCGTTTGAGGAACAATTACGTTTCTAGCTTCATTCCAAACATGCTGAATGTATATTATAATGAAAGGTTTAGCACATTTTTTTCAGCCATGGTTTACCCAAATTGATTGATTCGTTTTTTGCGTTATTTTGAAAATGGAACAAAACAAGTCGTTTTTTTCGGTACTTGAGAAGATAAAAAAATAAACGTTTCTATAAAATAGTGACCAAATTCTGGGTTTATTTCATATTTTATAATAACATTAATCTCCTACATGCACTAATATGGACTCAGCGGGGACAGTTGGAGCATATTTTTTTATATCCCCTAAATCATGCGTACCCATCGTTTTATGAAGATCTGCTTTTGACGAATAACTCTTTGCCATGTAATATGAGAATGCTCATTACAAACATGTCCCTCTCTGTTTGTAGGGGGTTAAGGTAGTTTATAGTTTCTAATAGAATTCAAGATACCACTGTGTTCCAAATTTTCATATGTATGGGCATGTATGTTACCACATTGGTCACGCCAACTCATGGCCAGGCAATGTTAGAATTAAAATATGACACCTCAATAGAACCGGTAGGTGTGTTGTCCGTTATATTCTGAAATGTTAAAAATTGTATATCGCGCGGTAATTCAATTTCTTTCAAAAGAAAGCCAAAGCTGGCAGAAATAAAACGTCGTTTTTATATGGTACATCACCTGATCATGCAGTAGACGTAGTACTCATCCAAATACGCACTGACAAGTTTTTGTATGGTACATCGCCTGATCATGCAGTAGACGTAGTACTCATCCAAATACGCTCTGACAAGTTTTTATATGGTACATCGCCTGATCATGCAGTAGACGTAGTACTCATCCAAATACGCTCTGACAAGTTTTTGTATGGTACATCGCCTGATCATGCAGTAGACGTAGTACTCATCCAAATACGCTCTGACAAGTTTTTGTATGGTACATCGCCTGATCATGCAGTAGACGTAGTACTCATCCAAATACGCTCTGACAAGTTTTTGTATGGTACATCGCCTGATCATGCAGTAGACGTAGTACTCATCCAAATACGCTCTGACAAGTTTTTATATGGTACATCGCCTGATCATGCAGTAGACGTAGTACTCATCCAAATACGCTCTGACAAGTTTTTGTATGGTACATCACCTGATCATGCAGTAGACGTAGTACTCATCCAAATACGCTCTGACAAGTTTTTGTATGGTACATCGCCTGATCATGCAGTAGACGTAGTACTCATCCAAATACGCTCTGACAAGTTTTTGTGTGGTACATCGCCTGATCATGCAGTAGACGTAGTACTCATCCAAATACGCTCTGACAAGTTTTTGTATGGTACATCGCCTGATCATGCAGTAGACGTAGTACTCATCCAAATACGCTCTGACAAGTTTTTGTATGGTACATCGCCTGATCATGCAGTAGACGTAGTACTCATCCAAATACGCTCTGACAAGTTTTTGTATGGTACATCGCCTGATCATGCAGTAGACGTAGTACTCATCCAAATACGCTCTGACAAGTTTTTGTATGGTACATCGCCTGATCATGCGGTAGACGTAGTACTCATCCAAATACGCTCTGACAAGTTTTTATATGGTACATCGCCTGATTATGCAGTAGACGTAGTACTCATCCAAATACGCTCTGACAAGTTTTTTTAAAAAATTATTTTGGACATGACAAGAAATATACATAATTTGCAAAAAAACAACAGGTAATTTAATTTTGACACCGTTTTAATGTATCTGGGTTTGTTGCCTTTCATTTGTCGTGTCCCAGTAAACTAGGATTTTACCTGTATCTTACTGAGGACAAAAATAAATCGATACTTCTTTCCGATTTTTTATTATATGCGGGCAAAAATAAATCGATACTTCTTTCCGATTTTTTGTTATATAAAACCTCGTATCACATTCTCATCAACCTAACAAACAGTGACACTCAATTACATATGAATACATCACGCGAATCCTAGCCCTTCCCACTCCAGACAGACCAAAGGTTCAGTCCGGAAATTGTTGGGCCCTAGTGGTATACAATTAATATTCTAATTTTATACGTGGCTTTATTCCAAATGTTGATAACATGAGTTTGTTGTAGTTTTGCTTGTAATAAATATTTAGTATTTTCAATAAACGTAAACAACTTGTCATTGCTCATTGGCTGGAAATACCCAAATTAAGATGAATATTCATTTAAAAAACTCTATATACTCGTATGGTGTTTTGTGGAACACACTATAACATCCTATAAGTAATTAAGGAAACAAGATTAATTCATCTTAACATTCTTCATGTTATAAACAGTTTGAGTTATATTTTTCAATTCATTCACATGTTACACTTCAACATATACTCGTAAAAGACGTGGTCGGAACAAAATATTGTTTTCGGCCCCATTAACCGAACCTTCAAATTTAAAACCAATTGATGAGGCACGGAACTGGCAGTTCTTCATTGCACGTATTGGCAATACTACTTTGCGAATATTGAAAACAGACAAACTCTTTAATCAAACTGGGACCCTTTTTTATTTATTTTTTTGGATACTCCCGGAAACTCCCGGATGAAAGTCAAGTGTCTTACCAACCAAGCAACAAATATCATTTAATATAAAAATGCTTCAAATTATACCCCTACGATAAAAAATATTTTTCGTTTTATTTCAAATATACTTAATTATGTTTTCTAATATCTTTTTTTACTCGCTGGATAATCTTATGATTTTTTCGGACCATTACCGTTTTGATACTTAATAAGCTTTCAAATACGTTCATATTTGACCGTGAGTGCTTGAAAAACAAAAAAAACAACACGTTTCGTAACTTAAAGTAAAGCACGATGAAAGATAAACTTATAAAACAATTTAAGGTTAATTTTTCAAAAACATTATGATTTAATGACCAGAGGAAATTACACCTGTACAGTTTGAAAGACTTCTTCTACTTGCAAACTACTGGCCCATGTACTCGGGAAATATTTGGGTCAATAATTAAAATGTATCTGATAATGGAATCACGCCCCGCTAAATGCTATCACGCGACCCCAGGTATCGCCAGAACTAGTGGCGGATCCACATTTTTGGATAATTTTGGTGACAAATTTCATGATCTTTAATTGTTTACTATTCTAAATAAAATTTCTCATACAACTTAATAACATTTTACTTTTAAGTACCCAAAAGTAAATATAGAGCCACCTACATAGCTTAGTTTGTAGAACGCTTATTTTTCAATCCGGGGGTTTTGAATTCAATTCCCGAGAGAAAAAACGGTCTATTTTTTTACATCATTTACCTGACTTGCTGTTCAATTAAAACCTGCAATAAGTCTTACAGGTTGGAATTAATGTATCGAAAATATAATACAGTATAGTGTGCATTTCATAAATAATACAACAATACGAGATCTTGTGGGGGTCAATGTTTGCGTTTTAAATGTAGTAGTTCCACTGAAGAAATTACTCCAGCGGAACTTTGAAGTCCACGGTCAGTTGTGGTTGAAGAGTCTATGAATGAAGAAACAGTGGAGGAAATTTAAGGGTAATACTACCATTGACTCATTGTGATTTTTTCGTCGGTTAGTACAGACTGGATTCAAAGTTTGTCGATTTAGAATTCACAACCACTAAAGCGTGTGTCGTCCAACATAATCGTTTAAACACATCCATCAGCTTTAATGAAGGAATATAACCATTATTTTATATTTGTCCTCAGTTTGCAATCGAATTGCATTAACTTAAAATTTCTATAAGAGTTTATCATCAACAATTCAATAAAATATTAATTTACCATCGATGAAAAATCTGCGAGTACATTCAATTCCAATCGTATTGACATCGCCATATCTATATCCTATCAGTCCAGGAAGATGCAGCTTCTTGGACGAATAGGATATAGATATGCCTGTGATGGCACTGGAGATATCAAAGCTAATGAGGCACTAATAACCATCAGGTGCGACATAGATCAAATGTCGCTACATATGCATAGTGGTGGGTCTTTTGCAGTAATCCTCCGTCTGAGGAGATTGTCTTTTGATATATCTACCAGGGTGTATTGGCGATTAAGAGACGTCCATATGGAACGTGGTAGGTATTGTTACTCCGGCAGTTATTCTGACAGCTGTGTTGATTTCCTCAAGTTTTCAATTCTACTTCTCCAGAAGTCGACACACCCACAATTCGAAGAGCCATCAAGGGGGATCATAAAACTCCTGTCTTGCATGTATTAGTATTTGGCCATACATTAAATGTTTGGGATCATTGAGTAGTTTGTGTTTATCCCTCCAGCATGCAATATTGCTACCGGTATCTGGAGGGGGTATCTCATCAATTATATAAACCTTTTCCATTAAGTTTGCTCTAAGACATTTAGTAATGCCTGCCTATTAGATTCTTGTTACAAAAATCATCAAACACAAAAACCATAAAATATTGAAATAAAAGCCTTTAAAATATATGCCTTCTTACTAAAAAAACATCAAATCATTTATTCGTTACTCTTGCTACGTATTTATTTATTTAGACACAGAATTGTTAAGTATTCAAATGGTGAACTTGTTTCCATGCCGAAATATTTTCCAACCAACCAGACAAGAACTATGCAGTTTAGTATTAATTGCTGAGTGAAACGAAAAACATAAAAGAATTTAAACAAAATTAAAGCATTAAAAAAATTAAACAAATCTAAATATTTGCAAATGTCCCCAAGGACTGAGATGGACAAGAAAATAGGAGCTAACGATAAATATATTCCATCATTAAAATATATATTATATTTTTAACCCCGCTGTTTGAAGGATGCCAACGAAGCCATTATCTCTGTATAGATGGAATATATAATAACTACATCTCACATGTAACATCTTCTCTTTATTAGAATACAAATAATTATAGCTGTCCTATAAATAATAGGAAAATATGCATTTTGCCATTTCCTTCCGGATTTTATCGCAGTTTACCATTTCCTTTCCCGTCACGCCACTGTCTGTCCGAGGTTTTTCACTCCTTTTTGTTTGCCAGAATTAAAATTCAAAATCCACTTGTCACGCCAAGAGTGGTCGCTGTATACAGAGTAAGGTTGTTTGGATGTATGGTGTGGTGCAGGGTCTATAGCGTATTATTAAGGGTTGCTAACATTTTTGAAGTTGCGAAACGCGTAGCCTAATCTTACATCGAGGTGGGTTCGCGGTGCGTGCCGAATGTCAGGAGTGGTCGAGAGCTTTCTGCAGATATTCTCAAACCTTAAACACTCCAGTAAATGACATGTACTCACCATCATCATCATCACCCTATATTTTCAATCAGGAACAAAGATTTACTTTAAAACGCTCACATCTAAGTCATTTTATAGCACGGTAATCCACATACTTCCACGTTAAAAACTGCACCCTCTTTCTATGAATGGACAAACAGAGACTTGATAATAGAATTATGACGCATCCTTAATCATCACATTTGTTATTTTTTTAAGCCCTCGGTCGAGTTTCTTTTCTTTACACTAATGAGCCCTGAGCTTTTGGTGGTATCTGGTTTGTTGTGGATCGTGTAAAATTTTGTGAATATTTTTTTTCTTACACTGCTTTGTTTTTGTTAAAAACAAATTATAGTTTTACTTTTTTACTATACATCGATACAGCACGTTTTTTTTAGAGTGTGTATTCATTTATTGGACTCCTTTCATCAATTTTCTACGTTTAAATAATGAACACGGCGAATGGGAAAAAAGTCGTATTTGTACTAACGTCAACGAACCAAAGATTGAAATACGCCGAATGGATTAAAGCTTAATCCTTGTTCCAACTTTTAATAAAATCCGATAATCGGATTCAAAACACAGGCTCTGCCCACCTAAACTCGTGATAGCTCGGCCCCGTTGCCACTAATCGCCAACTCAAATTGCTAAATTTTTGTTCGCGTAAATGTTTTAACATTTTGATCTTTAGACAAAAAAAAACCCCACAACAAACTTGTCGCGAGCTTATTTCGTGCTCAAATAACAAAAAAAGTGGGCAAAGTAAGATAAGAATAAATAAACAAGTTTTTGTAACCTAATTAGACGTATATTAACTGAAATATTGTATACTTAGTTCCCTGCCTTGATGTAATCAAAAGATTTTAAACGAGTTTGTAAACAGTTCTTAAATTCCATTCTTAGCTCAGTAGCCAAGTAAGCTCTTTCTTGATGATATCTCAAACAACCATGGTCAAAAAGAAAATGAACGGCCCATATGATTATTGCAAAGATTTATGTCTACTAAAATCAATTTTTTGCTCTTGCAATCTCATGCTATTATTATTTTGCAATCTCATGCTGTCTCTTTAAAATATTATTTATGAAATTTATCTTTTACCTTGGCAAGTATCATTACATCACATCATATCAAATAATATTTGTTTGTTTGTTTAATGTGAAAAACGAACTCAAAATTCACAAAATCACGCTATTGTGTAATATCCTCAAGCAGCGATTGTTTATTGGCTTTCCCAGTCAACAGCTCCTTTTTTACGTTATCCTTTATTGTCCATGCAGTGAGACTTTAGAATAGTATGACGCATGTCTTTCAACCCGAGTATTGCGTGTTTGATTTATGTTGGTATCCATATTTTTTAAACGTTGCAGACTGATTTCTATTTACGGCAAAGCAGAATTTTTCAGGATGGTTGGAAGAGATTGTCACATGGTAATATACCTGCTAGATTGTACTGTATACAACGATAGTGCAATACAAATATTCCATATGTTATGCTTAAAAATTGAGAATAAATTACGGTTTGGCTCTATAAATAATGTTACGTATGACAATAAAATTTTATTCGGGAAGTGTAGATGATACGAGATATTTGAAGAGATCTAGGACAACGAGGCATGAATAAATTGTGAATGAGTATAGAATGCAAACAATGTCAAGAATAAAAAAAATATGACTATGCATAACTCGGCGTATGGACATGGCAGTAATGAGAGAAATATTGTACTATTTTGTCTGTTGTTTGATAAATGTTACTGTGATATGTAAAGGACACTTAAGGATGTTGTGTGACAATTTGACAAGGTCATTGTATGACGAAACAGCTGTCACTGAGTAAAAATAAATAAAGGATATAGAATTTTTATTTTGATAATTAAAAAAAATATTTAATGAATTCGAAATCGACAGCATCAATACACCTTAGTGTTGTTCATTAAATGAAGAAATATAATATTTATAGATTAGTTCGCTCTGTGTACCCTAATTGAAACATTCCATGATCATAACACCGGATGTCCTTTACAATAGAATATTATTATAGCGCATATCAAGGGCAACGCTCTAAAATTATTGTATGGTTTTCATTGGCTTTAGGTACACGTATGTATGAGTTGGTTCAAGACGACATGAGTTTGACTTACGTGGTAAATTACCGGTCTTATGCCGAAGTATCAAATTTATGACAAAACTTAGGGGGGTATTTATATGAGAGACTATGGTGGATTTTTGGCGATGCAGGAGGGCGTTCAAATTTAATGAAGTTTGCTCTGAAAGTAGTTTCATATTTCTCGGATAGATGACGTTAGGACCAAATTTTCATTCTTAACTTAATTTCCAACGTGCTGACTGTATATTATTTTACGAAAAAGTGTGCTTACCCATCTTTTTTCAGGTATTGGTTTTCACATAGGACCCATTAAAACATCTTACTGGTTGTTTGGAAGATATTGTCACATGGCAATAAACTAGCCAGGTTAATTAAAAAAAGGATCAATGAAAATAAAATTTTAAGCTAAATATTATCTATGACAGAACGTTCAATAATAAAATACTTCATTATTCCACTAATTACATTATTCCTCGCTACACGTATTTCTACATCCTATACCGAGGGTCTTTTCAGGCGGAATAATAATCATCATTGTACTCGTATATCGAGTCGCGCAAAGCTAAATCTGAAATATTTGATAAATTCTTAAATATATTACATTAATTTAAAGTGCTGAGGGCTGTACAACTCAACCCGGTCGTGCACCAAATCGTTAATTATACTTCATTGCAGACCAACCCCTCAATTCAATTTATCCATATACGAGTATAAAGGGTGACACATACGAGTCCAGTCCTATAATAGGACGCCATTATCCAAAACATTATCTGTTGCCTGACAAGTCGACCTACAGTATTAACTAGGAGAACCAAGGTCTGAGTGAATGTGATGGAATACAAGTAGCCTGAACGAGTGGACTTGTTCTTGCTAAATAATTAATTTTGAGAATTGTTATCTAGTTATAAGTAGTATGGGGGTGTTAATTATTTCTAAGAATTCATATATTAAGATTATAAAAATTAAAAATAAAATGAGATATAGGAAAATAAGATTAAGTAAGTTCGTAAATAATAATACGAGGGTCATCCAGAAAGTAAGATTACAACATTTATGTAGGATCGAAAAATGCTTGTATTTAATTGAAATTCACAGGATACTTCACAAATATATTAAACTATTTTTCAACGTAATCGCTGTGGAGATCGAGACATTTCTGTAGTCGGGGCACCAGCTTTTGTATGCCAGTGTCTATGACACTCATACAAGTCGTCAAGCGTCACACGGCGGTCATTTCGCACTTGTTCTTCAATTTTTTGCACAAGTTCTTCAGAAATCACTGCCTTGCTTTGTCGTGAGTATCAGTATGGCATTCTCTGAACAACCTAACCCACTTCGTGACATGTTGTCGACTCATCACATCACTACCATAAACTTCCACGAGCTTCCGATGAATATTCGCGGCGGTATTGTTCTACAAAGTCAAAAAACGGATGACCGCGAGGATCTCGCACAGACGGGAGGTGGCGGGAGCGCGCGACGACCTCTCCATCGGAAGAATTTACTGTGACTGAACAAAATGGCCAACAAACACGCGGGACCAAACATACTGACCGTTAGAATCCCCCCTACACGCCAACTTCGAAACGAAAAAATTCTCCTGGCTTCAGGAGCCCTTGTAACCTTACTTTCTAGATGACCCTCGTATATAAATAAGATTTATTAAGTAATAAATGTGTATATGTTATAGGTATAGCCTTGACAAATATTTGTACCATATATTACTTTGTTAAATAAAAATATAGGACTCCATCGTTTTAGATTTTACAAGATAATCTAAAATGCAACAGCGATGTCACCTTAACGTTCAGCTAACATTATAAAGCCTCCTTTACGACCTCTTTATATCATCGCGAGAAAAATCAACTCTTGACACTTGAGAACACGGACGTTTTCGTTGATCGGGCGATGAGAGACTACTTTGTAAACTAAAACACCACTTCTAATATTACACATATTCATTTTCATTCCACTCAGTGCGACTGTGGAACGAACTTCTGAGAATTATTATATGTGCCCCATTCTTAATCACGTGAAATCACGAAAAAAATGAAAAATATCTCTTTACTTATAAAACTTGTAGATGAAATATAAAAGAGACTTTTTGGTTTTGATTTTTTTATTTGCAGAAAGAAAAAGACCCGAATACACATCATTTTCTAGATAAACTCTTGTTTTAGTTTGACAGTGTTTGATCCCCGAATTGTGCCGTCAGATTCCGCAGAATTTTTCGTCCTCACGAGCAAGAAACTTGATAATTATGCGTTGCGCAATCTACGGGTGCGCCTCTTTCTCAGACATCGTGTGCTATACTAATGGCGGAATCTGCCAAGGCCAACCGACCGCTTTCCCCAATCCTGATATCCCCATCCATCACTCCTCGAAACGGCCGCGCGCTCCGTTTAAAATTACGCGCTCTAAAATAAAAGTCTCGTTTACATTTGATCCCCCTTCATGTATCAGTCGTATTCACACTCATCCTTGAACATCTCATTCCATATACTGGTATGCATTGTCATCCCGTGTATTCACATCAGTACACTCATTTCTATATAATTTATTGGTCACCTTTCAGTTTTTATGCTTGTCCCCGTTTCAGTTCCATACATCAAATTTAATACTAGAATACTGATGTGGACTATTATCTTAGCTGATTTTAGTAATGTCTGGTTCGACCATATATCATATATTTTAGTGTCCAATCGACTTTGTTTTCTATCGCTACACGCCTTTCGATAACTCTTCCATCATCTGAGAAAATACAAACTAAATAGTATAATACTACCAAAATAACGGAATACATTACATTATGAGAAAACATAATGTTTCCAACACTAGACTTACGATTTTACTAAAAACCTGTTAATAAAATTTCAGAAAAACTGCATAAATTTCTTTGATAAAAAATTAATAACCACTGTAAAAAAGACAAATAAAACACTGTGTCGGTCAAACAAATATTTATTTTGAACTCGACACAACTCGGAGTGATTTTTTCAAACAAACAGCTGTATTTTCAGCGACACATACAATCCATTATAAACATAACAGCCTTAAACAATCGATTAACCGAAACTGGGAAGGATGGAGGAATATAACAACAGGAACGAGACGTGGCACGCTATAAAAATTCAAAAACACTGAATCCGATACAAAAAAGACGTATTTCCTGCGAATGCGTTTTGTCAACATTGTTCTTAAACGCGCAGAATGCAAGGGTCCGAGGACCATATCGAATCCTCCTCGCGCGAAACTAATCGCCAAAACATTCTCATACAAAAAAAAAGAAAAAAATTAGAACAACCTCACACGGCGATGCTGAGGTGTGCACACAATACGACAAAGAAAAAGTCAAAGAATTGACTAAAGTAGCGGTTATCAACATGTTTTAATCGTAGGACCCGTTCATCTTGATGGAAACCTGACAATTTTTACTGAACAGAAATAAAACAAGAAATCAAAAGTTATATATAAAAAATACAAAATAAAATAAATTATCTTTGGAAAAAAATATTATTAATAACATTCTCGTACATACAAACAATCACGTCAAGACAGCGTCTGACTTTCCTATCAGGACACTCATATTTATTTGGCCTCTTTTTAACCCATACACCGTATCTTACAGCTCCTACAATTTCCATGACTTTTTACATTTTGTTCTTTCGAAATATCACACACCTGATCCAATCATATTTTTCTTGGTCTTCATCTACTACGCCTTTCACTTACATTTGCACTGTGTATTTGTTTTGTTCTAACTGGTAATTAATGTGTAGCATTAAACGTCTTCTTTTTTTCAATACTCTTTCAAAATTGCGTTTAATTTTAGACATATGTTATAAATTCTAACATCAAGAATGTCATCCAACTTACTTCCTCCTTTTGTTTTTGTCACAGCGTAGGCCTAAAATTCACTTTTGCACAAATATATGACATCTAAAGTAATTAGATACTGTAATTTTTTCTCAGGTACACGAAGGTTAAAGATTTTTTCATAAATATTTTAAACTATTAATTAGAACTCAAAACCATTTTTTTGCCGAACCCCAATTTTATCAGTGGACCCGTAGTATTCAGCAAAACACAAGTTGGGAACCTCTGAGATAAAGAGTCGCCGCCTATAACGAAGGGCCAAACAGGTCGTAAACATACTTAACAAAGAACAGGTAAAAATCTATTTTCTTTTTCATAAAGCCGTTATTAAGTATGCGTTATTTCGCATATTATAATGGGAAATGACATTGATTTATATTTGTTAGAACACGAGTGGGAGATATTCAAGATCTTACCTACGTGAGAAGATTTGTGAATGTGTTGTGCTCACATTAAGAGAAAGATGTGTATCAAGACAAAGAGATAGGATATCCGTTCTCTTTACCTACAGCAATACGGAAATGGAGTAATAATAAAATAAAATAATTCTAGACTTATGCACCATATCGAAAACATATATGTTAAATTTAAAAAATCGGGGGAAATGCGTTTAACCTGCATCAAATGTAAAATAAATTAATGAGAATTCAATAAATGCTTGATATTCAAATAGGCATTTAAGTCATTATTTAAATAGGCTAAAACTAATTTAAAATAATAAATCATTTAAAATCTCAGACTCGGCTTTAGCTTTCATAGTTTAAAAGGTTTAAAATGTTACGTAATTTTTTATCATTCGTATGGTAACCATTCAACGTATCCGAATTGATGATTCGGATATGTTGAAGAGCGTGGCCGAGAGACAACGCTTTCTTCGATCCTATTAATCGACCATTCATTTTTAGAACCACTGGAATAGGCACGGAACTCGCAGTTGTTCATCGGATGTGTTTGGAATACTACTCTTACGGGAAGAGGCGCCGACTCTCGCACACTTTCTAGTGGCTACGAGTATTGTCACCAGACGAACTCTTTTACCAGGCTAGTACCTTTATTTTATAAGTGATGTTCTCTTGGCCGGGCTCGCTCTATGGGCGATGTTACGAGATGAACTTAACCTTTTGAAAGCTTCTCTCTTAAATATAATATAACTTACGGAATACTACTATTACGGGAAGAGGCACTGACTCTCGCACACTTTCTGGTGCCTGCGAGTATTGTTACCAGACGAACTCTTTTACCAGGCAAGTACAGTACCCTTATTTTATAGGTGATGTTCTCTTGGCCGGGCTCGCTCTATGGGCGATGTTACGAGATGAGCTCAACCTTTTGAAAGCTTCTCTCTTAATTATACGTGATTTTCCATTGCCTTTGAATATATGTTTGTTTCAGGAAATACTTACATATTTACGTACTAAATTTCTATCGGTAAACCTATATTTATTTTACCTCAGAGTGAAAGACATGTGATTATCACTAGACCATGTACATCAGCACGAAGATTGAAACATGCTCGAGAAGCTTAATAATTACTATTGTACTCGTACTAAAATGAAAACCACATTTTCTTCTCGTTTCTTATCAATTGTATCGATACTTATAGTGATGTTGGAACCATTATCTACTTTAATGAATACACCCAATTATATTGTGTAAACGTTTCAATGATAAAAGATAAAAAGTTTGATCGATGATACTAAGAAGCAATAATGTTTGTTAGTACCCCTAAATGATACTAACAAGCAATGATGTTTGTACAATATAAAAAAATCAACAATATATAATATTCACTAACATTTACCAGTCTTTTGAGTAATATAAGAAGACTGATTGCATAATTTATAAAATGTTGAATTTGTACTGTACTTATCTTTCCGCGTGAATGTCAAGAGTGGTGTGGTGAGGTGCGGGCAGTCTGTCCTGAGACACTCCCGTATCATATAGTCAACTGTGTGTTTTGTTAAGTTTTTATATATTTGAAATGATTTTTACTTATATGGTAAACTTGCATACTTATGTCTTATTTGGATTGTTTTATTGTTTTAATGTACCTATTTATATTTGGTTTTATTGTAATTATTATATAAATTGTCGATATTCTATTTTGGGAATATTATTTTTTGTAATGGATGAACCCTTCATTACTTGTTTATTTTTTAATATTTTTGCAAGATATATTGAACCATTCGATCTACATTTTTAAAGTCAATAAAAAATATGCAGAAAATATCTTTAAACCATCAATGATTATTTGTAAATTTTCAATATGTTGCAGAAACTGTTATAATTGTCACGTTTTCAATAGTATTTACAGTTAAATATCAATGTCAAATATGTCAGATTTTTTTTAAAATCTTACTAACTCGTTGCAAAAAATATATATGTTGGCCAAGTCGCTCAAACGAAACCTTACCACCCCATGGACTAAGGCATTTTAGTCAAACAAAAGGCAGACCATCCGAGCTGTCACACGGAGCGTGTGAGTGATATACTGCAGGAGAAACAAAAAGTCCAACAATACATGGAACTAATGCCTTCAGACCTGACAATAGACGGAACTAATGTTGAAAAGTGTCCATAATAGCTCTACGTTTGTCTTCTATTTTACTAATTACAAATGTTTGTCACTTTCCTGTTCATAACAGGTATGAAACAAAATGTTTTGAACATATCCAAGGCTATAACCATTCTAAGATACACGTACAAAGGTATATTACAAAAACAATTGGTGTTCTTAGAATATACTCGTATATTCGCTGATGATCTTTTATAGTGCTAGAGCGTGAGAAATCAGATATATTTTCAAACATTCTTTAGATTTGTTTGGACTATTCTGCATTGTCCTTTTCAGTAATATCGATTAATATTGTATTCATGGCCTGAGTACGAACAGTTTTTATTTTCCGTTACGACGAATTCACTTGTTCTATAGCGGTGGTCAGAATTTATTTTCCGTTACGACAAATTCACTTGTTCTATAGCGGTGGTCAGAATTTAATGTTTGAGAAAATAAGAAAATATAGATCGAAACGTTTTACATCAAAAGTATATAAAAAATAATATACTAGAAAAGAAGAAAGGTAGAAAATACTATAATGTTAAGTTCTCCATGGTAGTTACCATCAAACCATGTCTCTATTGGGTTGGGCAGAGAGAACATATTCACACTTCATTCGATCCTGACACACATCTTTCGCTTTTGACTTTTCCATACATCGCGTCATGCGTACTCTCCTATTATAAAAGCTTTTCGCACACCCTTCTTGCAGAATTAGTTTCATTTGGCTGCTCTACTAGATCTAGGTCTTGCTAAACTTCTCGTACCTTCTAGACTACTCGTATAAAGTATTTTTGTAAATCTTTCACTATTCCTTCGTTCTGTGTAGCTGAATCATCTCAAAGCTCTTTTCTGCATATTAAGCACTGCATCTTCTCCCAATACGCATTCTTTACTAATGTCCTCATTCATTATTCCTCCATGGTAGTCCATAATTTTTTTTAAATAAATGTTAAAACCATATAATCCACAAAATAGGATGCCTACGTATGCAAAAAATACAAGTGAAAATTTCTTTAATTTTGGTGCATTTAATATTCTTTTTTTTTGGTTGTTGCACAATTAACTGATGACCAAGTTGTCCAGGAGTTGCACTTACTATTTTTATGTTTTTTTTCCTGTTGTTCCTAGACATGGCTGAATTGAGTAATGATACCACTGAAGATCTGGCCGTTGTCTTAAATTTATCAATCCAGCATAAATGTGAATTTAAATTCCAATGAATGTTCGATATTCTTGTTTCTGATCAAGTATTTAAAATATCAGTATGCCAACTAAGAAAAGAAAACTATTCGTAATACTTATTAAAAGAAATCATATTAAAAATATTGTAACTTGGATAAAATTTAAGTAATAGGTAACGTATGTGTATATGAAATTATTTTAAAATCTACGAAAAAGCGTTTATATATTGATTCATATATATTAAATATTTTTTTCTCAGATTAATAGGCACATTAAATTTCGTCACTTATAAACATTGCATTTTCTTTTATAAGGTCTTGTTTTATTTTTGTGTTGAAATGTTATCGTTTAGATTCACGAAAAAAGATCAAATTTATTTTGAATGGGTTTGTATCACGTATGTTAAAGATAAAAAAAACAAAAGTACTTAATACAAAAATGTGACCGATGAGTATTCAACGACCAATTGTCGTGTGAAGATAAAATAACCCGAAAGTAGAAAAAACTTTTGAACTTCAAATGAGCCTGAAAATAAATTAACATATTCCTATAATAGATACCACTGACATTTACATTCTCAACTTCTTCAAAAATATATAAACTACTATGTTGACATTTACGAAATGATCTAAAAAAATTAATTAGGCTTTCCAATAATTTAATCAGTTATTGGATTAAGGGCGCTTGTAGATTTTGATCATATTAAACTTCGTCTTAAAAATGTATTTTCAAGTCAGAATTATTTTTATATTTGAGTATCGTCCTTCTTAATGTCGATTTTATCGTATTAGTGATAAAAAATCGTTGTTCTTTTAAAGCAAAATTCTTTGACACTTAAAAGGGAAAAAAATGTACAAAGTACTCGTAACTTAAATTTAAAAATGAGATCCATTATCCAGTTTATGAAGTAAAAAATGTTCAATCTGTGACTAAAACTAGCATATGACATTTTAATAGGAGCCGACCATCCTGACATGCTGGAAGCCACCAGCTTTTGAACAAGTTTTATGAGAGGTGAGATTCCGTTTGGAGAGCAAACTCTTCTTAAGGGTGCTCTAACTTGGGATTCGAACCCACTATTATTGACAAATTAAAAATATAAAAAACAACTTAGTTTAAGGATAGAAATGTTGTAGCTGTGTCAACTCGAAGCTTCCCTGCATTTGCATATATTTTGAAAAACATATTTGGTAAGAAAAGTACAGAAAACTTACTAATATAAGACAACTTACAAAGAAACATTTGAAGATCTTCCAATATGTGCTGGTTACTCATTCGGTTTTAAATATAATGTACTGTAATCATAAATTTTGATAAGACTTCTCAAGGTTTTAGCAAAGCTGCAAACGCTACCCATATATCTAACACTAAGCAGACCATTCCATGCCGCGGGGCAAGCAACGGCAAAAGCTCTGTCGTAATACTTCGCCCTATTGAATCGATTCGGAAAAATCACTTTATTCAATGAAAACAAAGTCGTCTTCAAACTATTAGTTGTCTGCGAAGTAACATATCTTAAACACAGATTCGAAAGATGCAATGGAGATATCGCATTAAGGAACTTGAATACATAAATACAAAGTTTGAAATCAATCAACTTCAGCAGAATTTGTAAGATTTATACTGTCACCAGAGTCGACACAACTAGAACAAAATGCTTGATCGATAATCTGAGATGAGCATACTACGTACCATCGCAGAAAAACATCTAAGAGATAGTCAGAAATATCCGACAGACCGACAAAATAAACTAAACCGACGTAATTGAACACACAAAACCATGAAGGAGTTGTACAGGAGTCACCAAAATTTCATAGCCTGGTCAGCAACATGTCATGTTTTAGAGTAAATCTAAATAAGTTTTCAGAGTAAATCTAAGTAAATTCGTTTTTCACAATTGTAAATCGATATTAATCGTAGTCATAGTTTGCTCTGTGGATTTGTTTTGTTAGTCTTTCTTCGTGTATTTATCTCAGAGTGCTCTCTTCATCTTGCTCAACACACCAGTTTTAAGTTCACACTCATCCCTAATCATTTAATATCGTATTCTATCAATCATTGTCATCCTATGTATTCTTCTAAGTGCACACATTTCTACAGCATTTATTCAGCGTTTTTCAGTATTACCATTTACTAAATATCCTGAGAAAAACAACAGCTTATTATGAAATAATAATGGTTAGATAAATAAACCATATTGACATGGTTATCTTAACTTCGGAGGCACAGCAATATGTTTTTTAGTTAGCGTAAACTTACACTCTACTCTTCAATGTGATTAGATTGAATGTTTATAATGCAAAGGAACCTAGACTGACTGACAATGATGCATTTTTCATGTGAACTTTTGACACCATTTTATTCTACGACATTATTATAGTGTGTGACTGTAAAGCTGTTAATTAATGTTTTCAATCACAATTCCCTCAATACACGATCTGAAAGCCGTATTTAATTAGATAAACGACTCAACTCTTGCATACACAATTCTGCATTATTCTCTTTCTTCCCAGGCAGACAGTTGATTCGAGAGAAAACACTGTACAACAACGTATTATATTTTTTTTCCACGTACACCTGAGAATTGTATTTCTTTAATTTTATATTATTTATAAACTCCGAGAAACTGTAAATAAGTATTTTTAGCTGTTGGACGGTAAGAAGGATTGCTTCATTAATTTTATAAATTCTAAAAAATATCCTTCTCTTAAGCTATTTTTCATAAAAAAACTTTTAAGCATTTAATGTACTCGTATTGCACTTTCATTATATACAGTCGTTCCCAAACTTTTTCGGTTTAGGGTACCCTTAGTGTATCAGAAATTTAGTGTAGCACCCTTAGCGTATCAAAGTTAGAACACACCTAACAGTTGTACTTACATTAGTGAGGTTAAGTTAGTTGGGTTAAAAAATAAATGAAACACATTTTGGAAATTCACAAAAAAAATGTAATAAGTACAGATTTTAAACAATCATATAATTGTATAAATAAATCGTAATTAGTGGGACAAGTGAACCTGTTATGCACCACATATTTGCTCGAATCTTGGAATCAAACTGAACACAGCCACACAATTTTTTTATACTTTTTAGATTTTCGTACAAAAAACTACATAAATCTCATTTCAGTGAAAATATTAGAATAGTCTGCGACGCCCCTGTTAGCTAGCCGCGGCGAACATTTTGGGAATCACTGGTATACACATACAGTGCAACCAAGTAAGTTTATTGCTACGTGGCTATTTCTTCCAGACAGTCAGGAAGATTTTTAAGAGAAATTTTGTGAAAACCAAAACAATTTTTTTTATTAATTGGGTTCCAACGATACAATAAAGAAAAAATTTTATAGATGCAGAAAGATAAAAAAGGACTAACAAGACCATTATAAATTTCAAATGCAAATGGATTTTATGGTAGATGAAGGCCAAGGAAAGTGTGGTTGGGTCTAGTGAATGATATTTTGAAAGAAGGAAAAGAAAGGTAGGAAAATCGTAAGAGTTGTATATAATTTAGCGTAGGCGAAAATCATGGGTTCGTTAAAGGAAAGTCGAGCGCTCTGCCACATCGGCCTATCGCGGCAGAGAAACACCGTAATGTAACATATAATACAATATCTAAAAACAGTGCGGATTGGATATTTGCATGAATACATAATTTTTTATTTTTTTTCTTTAAAATATTCATGTTCGCGTTAAAAAATAAACAGTTCATAGAAATTACACTATTAAAAAAAACTATATTTATTGTACCGCTCAGTGTATTTATTATTGAAATGACTCCCATATTGTTTGCCATGTGTTCGGCCACATCGGGTCTAAACCCCGAGTCACACACATTAATGTGGCGTCACACTGTTAACCATCGTATTATTTTTTTGTTGTTTTGTATTAAAATACAGGCGCACGATCAGGCAATCATTAATCATAATCTTAATAAACACACAATAAAACTGTGATGATTAACACCTCAATTAAGGCCAGCGTCAAATATGATATTTTACACAGAAGTCTGCATTTGGGTTAATGGAATTACAAGGAAGGTGGTTCTAACGCCGGAACTCCGCTGTTTCATTTCGATGTTGGGGCATTAAAGTTCGATATGAAAACTCATTTAGGCTTATTTTTTCGGTTAATTGTTTTGTACAAAGCATTGACAATTTAGTAAAAAAAATCTTTATGGAAGCTTTTACCTACCATTAGTAAATTTTATTAAATTATTTATGTCTGGCTACAATAATTAATGAACCTATACAACTATCCCTCGATTTACACGGTTTACCCTTAGACGGTTAAGAAAATTTTTTTTCAAAAGACAATCGATTTTCACATATTTGAATATTGTTTAATCAACTAACATATCATTCTAGACGACTCCGCACTCATCTCAATCAGCATATTCGGTATTGGAGGTAAGACCGACGCAGAAGTAAACTAACAACACAATAAATAGCTAGATGTCCTATACTTTCATCAACTATTTTTTTAATATGTGTATCGAAAAATAAAAATACTTTTTTATACCTTTCTTTAATTTTTATTATTGATTTATGCGTTTCTTTTTCTACCTATATTCAACATTTATGAGTTATATACTTTAATTTAAGCCGATTTAACCTTTAGGAATTTTACCTTCTAATCTGGCTTACGTTTCTGGCATCAATCTTCACGATTTCGATTTTCGCATTTTTTCTTGCAACTCAACTACAGCGTTAATCGAGGGATGGGTGTAGATCTGGCTCTTGTATCAGCCTGTTGCCATTTACTTTTACATTAGTTTAATAAATTAACTTGTTTACTAGCTCGTTTACTGTCGTACAAATTTTAATTATTCTATTCATTTTGTCAGAAATGTTCCGGTTTTGTTATAATTGTAAAAAACCCCATGAGCGTATAAATATTATATATTAGAAATTAATAAATACGTAAATTTGTTCCGACCAATCAGAATGTATTTTAATGTCAGAATATTTTAAACCCATTATTAGAACACCAAAATTCGAATATTTTATATCCATTACGTGATTTGACAACTCTCAAAGAAAAAGTGTCTTCTACAATAGTTTATTTCTCTGTTTAAAATTTGGACATATATATTTTTTTTTTCTCTTTACGCTGCAGTAAATCTGGGGTTGTGTGCGTGTGTGTGCGCGCGCGTGTGTGTTTCTGAGAATTGTTCAAATTTATTGAGTTTATATTTATATTAACTCCTTATTTATTATCATTTTTATTTTAATTTAAGTGTACAACGATATGAGCTGAGAAACGTCTGATGTCTTCACGGCCGGACTAGCCCCACATTGGTGGGGATGTATCTCGACTGGGGGGAGGTCATGAGATGAGCTTAGGCCTTCTGATAGCTTATCTCTTAAATGTATTTTATTTTACAGTGTCTTTAAATATATGCATAATTTCAGAACATATATGTAAATACTTTGTTGCTAACAATAAATCTATATTTATTGTTTAATTACTATTAAGTAAATCTAAGGAAATATTACAAATTATTTTTGAGATTAAAACAAATACTAAATATAAGTACAATGACAAATGTCTACGACACTCAGGATCGAGAATAAGGATGTTGATATTAAATTTGGGGAATATTTTAATATACAATAATTTACTTCATTCACTTTTTATCTTAAAATTAATCGAATCTAAAGTAACTTGGAAGATAGATAGATCGTTACGAAATTTTAGTGAAAGCTTACGTGGATTCAAATTCAGATAAAAAAAAACATTTAAAAAGTATATATATCCATATTTTTCACGCGTTTTGTAAACACGAATTTGATTGAGGAAAATTACTAGAACATAATATTTTCGGTTTTTTATCTTGATTAACATATTTTTCGTTTTTTTTTTCACATTTTATCCCGATTATTCTCGACTAGTTGAAAATATATTATTTATAATTGATAACTTATAGTTTAACTAGATTATATACTTATTTTAGTTTAAGTTATACGATCACAGATATAACACGACAACTTTAGTGGCCTACATGGTAAAACACTTGACTTCAAGCCTGGCGATTTTGGGTTCGATTTCCGAAGAATCCTGAAAAAGATACCAGTCTATTTGGTCACACGACATCTTGTAATATAATTGTATCGGTCGGAAGAAATTTGTTTTATGATAATCAGTCCACTAGGTTGTAATGTAGTCGTATACAACGAAAGTGGAATACAATATATGTTAGCACATAGATCTAGAACCGATTTTTTTGGTTGGCAAAATAAACAAAATTGCACATATAATAGGAAAAAAATCCACGAAAATTAAATTCAAGCATCTATGTTTATAAAATTCAAGTATCCATGTTTATAAAATTCAAGTATCCATGTTTATAAAATTCAAGTATCCATGTTTATAAAATTCAAGTATCCATGTTTATAAAATTAAAAATATATACAAGGTTTATTTGATACCAAAATATGACGTAATCAGATGACATTAAACAATGTCAATAAGAAAGTATTATTCATCCAAACTAAAAAGCAATGGAATTGTTTTTGCTTGTCACTGTTTTCTATCTTCCCATTTAAGGAGAGACACATTATGTAATTACAAATCTTGTGCTTTTGTGATTTGTCTACAGTATTTGTACGTTCGCTCTTATTTCACTATCATTATAAGACGTTTCCTTAAAACCTAAATAAACATTTATAAATACAATCTATTTCTATTTTCGTGGATACATTTTTCACTCCCGAATTGAAAAAAGTAATAACGACTGATGATCCAATTAGAGCAACATATTGCACGTGTTCAGGGTGTGCTAACATAGTCCTGACATGCCGTGAGAACGCCAAGAGTCCTTACCCCAGGACTAAATGACTTATTAGCTCGGCTCCACCCCATTCCTCGGCCATGTTTGTAATTCTATATGCTGCAGAAAAAAATATTTGGGATCGGTCGGTAACATTTTAGGATACGAACAAAGTCTGCTGGTGCCACTCGAGCGATTCGAGAAGATTTAATTCATGAATGGATTCATTTATTCTTAAGCTTTGTTTGTTTCGAGTTCAGACTATAATGATATCATTGGTCTGGTTGATTCACAAAACATGGAAACGTTGTCCTTCCTTTCTTGTGCATGATCATAAACATTTGTATCACTTAATTTTCTATATTAAGCAGACTTGCTAGTAAAAAGACAATAAATGTGACTAGTTTTTTATTTCTAATTATCATATTAATCATCACCATCACCTATAGAGTACAGATTTCAACTTCCTTCTATCCTGGGCCACGTCTTTTGTTTCTGTTACATTTATTCACTATGTCATACATTATCTCCCCTTTTTAAAACTCTTCCCTCTTTCAGATTTGATTTATTTACTCAAGTCACGTTTTTCTACATCCCAAACTTCTCATATTTTCAAAACTAAAATAATTTTCTTATAGACATTTGTATTCATTATTTCTTCGTGACTGAAGCATCTTATTGCTTCTTTCTTCATCTTGAACAAAACATAATATATTATTCCTTCAATCAAAATTATTTCTTTATATACGAGTAACATTGAATTGTTTCCTTATTTTATCATACATTGTTTGGTTCCACTTCTGCTCAACACTCAAATTTCTACCACATTTCTCTAGCTTTCATCGCTCTTTTCTTACGTCAAAGCTTCGTTTACGTATCCTAAAGTTGGGACCAAGATACCTTTGTAAGCAGTCAGCTTTGCTTATCTAGAAATGGTATATCGTATAGAAATAGTATTCATGTTATCATATCGATTGTTTTTCTTTCCTCTTTCAACTAAACACCTAATATTGTGTTCGTTCTTATATGTATTCATTTTAATTTAGAAATGTCAACTCAGCTGCCCTGTGGTAGATCGCTTGTCTTTTAGTTAAAATTTTCATATTTGATTGTTGATGTTGGCTATTTTTTCATTTTGTGCTATTTACATGTAACTTGTATTAAATTTGTTTTAAAAAAATGTAATCAAATAGTTCATATGTATTAAATAAAAACTACATGTAGCAGTAAAAATCAACCCTTCTGTATTATATCGAATATATAAAGATGTGTATCGTTTTTCAATGAAATCTCCTTTGATTTATTGTATTTTCTAAAACAATAAATCATTCATACATTTTGTTATCATTTCAAACTAACATATTTGCATCGCGGAATTATTTACATCAAATAGCAATGGAAACAAACATTCCATAGGAAAAAACTTTTATAATAATAGCAATTCTAAAAATAGCATGAAATAGTAACCAGCTAGATGCGTACCTACGCAAAACATAGTTTACCAACGACATAAAATTTAAATATCAAATATACCAAAATTGCGAAAAGTTCCGTCTAATTAACATCACCCGTTCAAATCACGCAAGGGCAGAACTGGGCCAGTCGGCTTCTGGGTCAAGTTGAAGGCAGGTCGGCTCTTTGAAGCCGACTAAGGACTATTGGGATCGCCTTTGTATTCACACAGGACAGGCCCATTACTTTGTACTTAAGGGTGGCTTATGAAGGCTACCGATTCAAAAGGCGGCCACTAACACTTTTTTTCATATGTTTAGTTACGAGCATTTGAATATTTATTTAAATATTTTCATTCCCTCACAATCAATCTGAAATAATTATCATTTTTGTTAGATTAAACGAATTAATTTTGAATTCAAACATTTTATAAACCTTTGTAAAAACGAGTTTTAAATAATCTTGAAATATTTCATTTGACTCTTGAAAATGGAGCTTTAAATATGTTTTCCAGTATTTGTAATTTTTTTGTGTCAAGTTAGTGTTAAATTAAATGCACACACGCACGATTTTTAATATAAAATTTTTACACAAACTATGATAATAACAAAAAAAAATCAATATGATAAAAAATCGTTGCATTGAAAGAGATATTTTATCCTTGTAGGACATTGACAACCTTTTTAGAAAAATAATATTTTTATAGGTATGCTGATAAGCTATATATAGTTTCCATTGCAATATTACAACGCATTTAGTGTCACATCAACGTTTTTATATTTCTTTAACTAAACACTAATGATTTCCTATAAATTCAAGAACTGTATTTGTTAAATTAAAAAATAGTATAATCCATTGTAATTTTTTATTAAATAATATACCTTTCTTTTGCATTTAAATATTTTTTATGTATTAACTTTCTCAAGTGGCCCAACTTCAAGGGACGGCCCTGTGGGAAACAAAAATAATCTTCTTCAATGAAGAGGTTCCTTTGGGACTATATTGAGGGAATGTCCGGGACACACAGCGAGAACACATCTCCCGCATTGTATAGTGTGATCCATGGGCATGTAAGGCGAGCCAAAGTATTTCAGCTCTTTCACTGCGAACTGATCTATAATGCGTGTCTAATTGACAGCCCTGGTGGCATGGAACTAACAATTGCAGTGATATGTGCCTTTTTCGTGATTTTGTATTTTTCATAAATATTAACCCTCAACGACTGAGCAGCTAAATTTTTGGATAGTTATAGTTTATTTATGATTTTCTTATGCCATTATCTTTTAATAGTTCACATAAGTTGTTAAATAAACATTTTATTAATTTCACAATCAAGGAATATTTTTAATATATTGATATCTAAATTGAGTATATTTTGTTTAATATAAAACAAATATATTTTTCAAATTTATGGAATGATGTTAAATCGTTTATTCGTCCTTATATACAGACTTTTTTTATTGATTACTTTGCACATATTTTTCATGTTACACAAACTGGGTTTCATAATATTAACTTTATTCGTAGGTAAAAATATCAATCAGGATTGTTCTAAGAGTATTACTACTAAACGATGCCGAGATTATATTCACAAAATCACTCAATTTGTTCTGTATCTCTATAATACTTGTACCTCATTGTTTAGTCATATTCGTTGTTTAAGTTGGAATGTATTTATATTAGATATAGGTGTGATTTCCTACTTAGTTGTATTTATGAACTGAATTGAACAGGGCATACTTAGAACTTCTACTACGAGTATTTCGGGATAATTAAAACTACCTTGAAGAACCTTCAGTAAGAATGTTGCGATAAATATTAATAATTTCTTATTTCGAGGCTTCTATAATTGCACTACTTCAATCCAAATGCAGGTTTAGCAATGCCAAATTTACAATTTAAAGAAATGCAGGTACACCGGAGCCAAATTAACAATTTAAAGAAATGCAGGTTATCCAATGCCAAATGCAGGATAGCCAATGCCAAATAACAATTTAAAGAAAATTTCAGTTAAATATGTTATTTAGAACAAAAATGATTATTTAAAAAAACTTTTTCCCCTGAGTTGCTTGTTGCCAATACAATTAGTAAAATTAATATTTACTCAATAGAGTAAATATTAATTTTACTAATTGTTTCCAAAATGAAATGATATTAATTAAGTAAACTCTTTCATTTGGCCAAAGCAAAATATCAGAACGCAAAGATTAATGGAAATGTAATTTTCATATTATTGTTCATGAAAATTTTAAGACAATACAATACAAATAGTTATCCTTTATGATCGAGAAGGCTTGTAAGACATTTTGTAGACGAAAGATGCATGTGGTTGTATTAGTTTATTGTATGAACGCTGTTTCACTTCAACAAAAATACAGTCTTGCAGATCAAACCTAAAATTCCGATGGCAAGGAGATCAAGTTCCATGGTGAACGTCAGGTCTAATCAGCTGTGCAGCCTTTCATTGGGCAGAGTTGTATGTTTCCGCTATTACAATTTATGATAAGCAGCATATTATTTACAAAAAAATATTAATTCAAATATAAAACGGTCTAAGAAACCAGTCTGGAAGTGAATCCGCCAGGAATCGAATCGTAGGTATTTAAATATAACGGTTAGCATTCACGATAAGCAAGCGGGGGGCGCTAGCTTGCTTATCGTGAATGTTAACCGTTAGACCACGGCAGCCGACATATAACATAAAACACCTCACCCACACTTGGTTCGACCGAAAAATTATTTGCCATGTTTTATAAACAGAAAAATATTAGCTTAGTGCGATATTCGTTCCTCCCCCGAACTATTTTATATCGGACCATAACTCATTCTTTACGTTTTCCGGCAAAATCAATAAAACTAACGTACTCGTACATTCGACTTCCGTTTTATGACTGAATATCGGGAACGATGACAAAAATGCCGTCAAACCCCATTTGATATGAAATGTTTCTTGACTGCGCAAAGGCCGGGTAAAATATTAACCATATTTCTCCAAAATATCGAATGTGCCAGGCCGCATATGAAAACCAATATTATTCATAATCCATACACTTTCCTTGTTCCCTTTTATTCCATATTTCTCGCCGTTTATTTAACCCCCTAGTTCTTTGTGGGTTAAGTGAGAACTTCACGTTAGTCGGGCGAGATCGGTTTATCAGATGTGCGTAATCCACGATCCGCGGGCCAAGAGCAACTCAAAAAAGCAACACTTCGAGTTTTATGTTAATAACGTTGAAAGTATGAAAGGGAAATTATTATATTCTGTATGGAATTTTCCCGATTGATACTACGTGTATTGAAAATTTAACTCTTATTTATTTAAAATATCTAATGTAACATATATTGTATCATACGAAGTTATATAAAATAATATACTAAGTTAACATTCAATAATAATATAAATTAAGTTATTAACTATACTAAGTATAAATCTATGTGAAAAAACCTTTCATACTGTGTTCGAAACGGTTCATGTAGTATCGTTGAATCTAGATTGCATTTTATATTACTTTTTGCATTTTGTTTCTCTATAATGAAAACTAGATATATGTATTATAATATCACACGTGTGGTCCACAAAGCAAGAATCTACCTTCATCGATTCCTGCCCTTTGCCAAGATTATAAAAGGTTGGCTGCGCCCCGAGCTAAATGTTCCAGACATATTGTCATTTGTTTTCAAAATGGCGGTGCGTGCTAAATCGTCCGATTAGTTTTGCATGATTCTCGTAAAGGGAAAAAATAATGGTTTTCTTTCATATTTGGTATTTCTGTACACTTCGTTTTTATTTCAATTCTTCAGGAATATACGTCCATTCGACATGTACCAATCAGCTGCCGTAAGCAAAACGAATCATTTGATTCGGTGTCTTTATATTTTTTTCTCCAGAAAACACGCTATTTCTGCAACACATGGCGTCCTCCTATCAAAGATATGACAGCCGTGATGGATGGGTGCACATTTACTGGATGTTCCGAGGAATGCAAGAAGAGATTCCCTCCACGTTTAATTAGCTGTTAGGAAACTTGCGAGCACTTAGCTGATATGTTAATTCATCCCTCTGCGCTTAGTTCAATGTTTTTGAAAGGAATTTTCTGTTACTAAGGTAAATATGTCCCGACCTCAATTCTTCATGTAAGTAAATTATTCGTTTTATTGATTTAAGGTGTTATAACTTTACTTTGGCCAAATGGAAATGTATATTCAAAAAGGAAACTAAAGTAAATGAATTCTTTTGTTTGTGCGATTTCTTAAAATAGTTACTATATTTAACTTATAATTTACATTTATTATTTTACTTTCATAAATTAGTGACCAAAGATCACTCTAAGGGCGCCCTACGTTTCAATAGAACATCTCTCAAATACTATGAATTTAAAAATCCTCCTGAATGCCTATAAACTTTCCATCTACTTACATTCCAAAAAGCTTGTCTGCCAATCCGGAGGTTTGCGGGTTCGATGCCCGCTGGAACTCAGATTTTTTTTTAAATGGGATTCTTCTCTGACTTAGGGCCCATTAAAAACATATTTCTGGTTGGTTGGAAGATATTGCCACATGACAATAAGTTCGCCAGGTTAAAAAAAAGGTTTATTCCATGCTATAGGATCAGTCGCTTCTTAGAAACCTATCGTTCTTACTGATATGATTGATAATATTTCCTACAGGCACAATCTAGATTATTTTTAGTAACATTGAACGTTTTCCTATTTTATAAGAAAACGCTGTATTTGGTTCAATAAGTGAATGAATATGACAATCTTCAATAAAGCAAATAAAATAAAATAAAAAACAAACTGAATTTTGATCAAAATTGAATCCGATTGATTATCGAAACAATGAACGTGTCGGCGACTGAGGGCCCATTTTGTAAATTCAATACTTGCTTCTCCCTGCCCCCTTAGGCGTTTGGCTTCGATTTATATTCGAATTAGAATCAAAACGAACAAACTCAGAGCCTTTGTCACATCAAAAAGCAGGCCGTGTCTCGTAAAATTCAAAACAAAACGTTTATTCGTCACATCAAAGCGCCTCCCGCCTACTGGATTACACGGTGTCGAAAATCCTTTTTCAAATCCCATTCCCTAAAGGATTTTCAATATGTATTTCATACTGAACTCAGGACGGATATTCGCAAACCGAACGAGTAACACATTTTATGATACGGAATTTGTATTTCTGTAGTCTGTTTTCAGAAGGGTATTTATTAAATATATATATTAATGAACTTGTCAGAAAGGTCGGGATGAATTGACTTTAGCAAAAAAAAACTTTAAGTGATCCATTATATCACCTTAACATCACTTACTTTCTTTCAAAATTAAAAAACGCACGTGTAAAGTATAGTATTTTCTGTCTGTTTTAAGTCGAATACTACGGTTTCAATTTCTGATGCTTCCATTATTTGATTACTATGACGTATGACATTTGAATTTTAATGAAGAGATGTTGTATAAGCTGGCGAGACTCCGAAACTTTTGCATCCGAATCATATTTAACTTAAGGAAGTATGACCACGTCTCAGAGTTTCGAAACACACTTCAATGGCTTAAAATCAGGCAGTGAATGATATTCGGTTAATGAAGGAATCTTGCCATTATTTTGCGTCCATAACAATCACAATTTTCCTTCACATCTTCGTGAAAAATTTCTGTTTCTTTCAGAACACGAACGTTCTCTTCGATCAAGTAATGACAGACGACTCCTTTGTATACCACCCCATCACACTTATTTTAGACATCTTCATTTGCGGTTCACTCGATACTACTGTGGAACTAAGATCCAAGATGTGTCAGATGTGCACCATCCTTATTTACGTTTAGAAGAAAACTGAAAAAATATTAAATTACTAAGCATATTCTTTCATCCTAATTTTATTTGATTCCTTACATATCCTTGAACGGATTACTTCTCTGTAGCTCTACAATAATTGGTAAGAGATTAATTTATTTTTATTTAAACGAAAATATTTTTTACCGTAAAATCTATCATGGATTAAATCAGTTAAATGTATTCAATATGAACTGGTTAGTTAGAAATTGTTGTATGGCAATAAGCCCGACAGATTGAAAAATACATTTCGAAATCATTATTGAAACAAATAAATTAATATGTGACAATACTTTTGCAGTTATGATTCTCTACATATTCCTTTTGAAAAAGCTGCAAAATTATACACTCCAAGGTTCCAAAATATACACAAGCATGAACAAATATCGAATTGAAATCTAATATATATATATATGGTTTTTTCTATACTAAAAATAGCCATGTGAAATAAATGGTCCAATAATAAAGACAAATTTACGACCAGAACAGAGAGAGAGAAATTTAAAATTTATAGTGACAGAATGAACGAAAAGACTAGGGGATTTTGTTACGTGGATTTGGTCTGAGACTTTTTGTCTTCCTTAAAAAACTAAATGTAGTTCAGGAATAGTAAAATATTACTCGAGTGATATAGAAGTTAAAAACATATTTTCAATTTCTTAATCGAAAATGTTGTCAAATCTCCCTGGAACATACGTCTTGTATATTAAAAATATTTTCAGTTAATTTGTTTAAATATTTGAAATAATTTTAGTCTGAAGCGTAAATGTACCTATACATACAATTACATTTTCGATTTACTTCTTCATGACATTTTATACATATTGTAACATATTTTTCTACGTGGCAAACTTCAGGATGAGCTGGCTGGTTGGCAGATATTACTATACAGCAATATCTTGCTACCAACCGTAGTATTGCCAATACGTACGATGACTAACTACGAGTTCCGCGCTTACTCTAGTGGTAGATGGAAGATTCGATTAATGGGGCTTAAGACAATATTGCCTCCAGGCCACAATCATCAATATATCCGCATTGCTAAATTCAATATGTTGAAGAGTACAATACTAATAAATTCCTACAACCCCCATTTATTTCTTTAACACAATTTAGTGGCCTAAGGTAACACAAAAAATCCCTATATTTCAATATGAAATTTATCAAATCTTTTGAAGGCCTCTGTACCATAAGCCTGATAACATTCCAGATGGAATTTATTCCATATAAAAGGGCCAGCCACAACAATAAAAATTAAGACCTTCCTTCAACAACATATTTATGACATGAGACTTAAGAACAGTAAACAAAAAAAATGTTTTTCTCATGTAATAATGTTAAAAATACTTTTCTCAATTAAAAAAATCAAACAGTTGCCATTTTAATGACAGAGTCTTAATAATTTCTCACTCGAGATAGCTGATTAAGTAATTGGTTAATTTCACAACTGCGGAGTTTATAAAATAATATGTGAAGCTGGAAAACAAACGGAGGAACCACGACGGATTATTGTTATTTTATCAATAAAATGCGGAATTCCTACAATTATAGCGTCGATAGAAAGTTCACTGGCATCAGCCGTTCCGAAACTTTTTTCACAATATCTAAACAATATCCAAATTGTGACTTAGGCAATTATTTAGATATGCGCAGCTATGTCTGGAGATACACAGTGGACAATTTAATGTTTATAGATCGACAAAAAATAATAATCACTGATCACTGTAGTGCAAATGTGAGTGGAAGATGCGGTAGAGTAAGACCAATGAAAGTAATGGAAATAACATGGATCAAATTAACGATATTTTGAAAGAAGGAAATGTAACAGGTCTGAAATTTCGGGTGGTTAACCTTTCTTCTTGTAGCGTATTTTCCTTCTATCAAATTATGACTTAAGTGATCGTTTTTAAAGCGGTGTGCTTAATTCAGTTAATTTTAAACGATTTATATACGGAATACATGTCGAAGATAACTTAATGTGATGATTTAAATATTTTTAATTACCACCACGGTACGGGTCAAGTTATGAATGTTGTTGGGTCACGTATAGAGAATTCCATATAATAGTTGACTCAGAGCAGCGTTGTGTTATAACCCACTATGAACTTGACAAAACAGATGCCCATCTTAAACATATCATAAAAATATTAGTAGTCCTGACTTAACATGGAAGGAAATGGAGTGTCGGACTGCTGACCGACCAGGATGGAAGCGTTTTGTAACATCCCCGTGTTCCTTATGAAAATTATGGTAAAATATTTCTAGTAAGTTACGAGTATTTCTCTTCTGTATCCGAGCCAATATTTTATCGTTTATTGTACGAGTACCTATATATGGGATGTCTATCTTCGTCCAATTCCCTTCCGTTACAGTATGGGATGGGTTCAGACGCCTAAACAAAGTTTTTCGTTTTGACCCTTTTTTGAAAAACTCACGTATTTTTAAGGATTTTATTGCCCACCGTGCATTACTTGTAAATTAGTCAACCATGAAGCATCGATTTAAATTTACCCATTTATATGCTCGTAAAACTTATGACTTAGGAATCAGCCATATTATGAACTACAAATTGATAGCTGAACAGGACATGTGGAAGCTCTTTGACAAAACTTGAGTATTGTCCAAAAACATAGGTACAGGATATTGTGAAAGTAAGTTTATAATACATAATTATATTCAATGAATCATCGTACATATATTTTATATTTTGTTCTATTGAAAACTATAACAAACACAGTTTCGGAAGTAATTATCGCAAAAATAATTCTGAGTATTATAATAAGAATGGGGTGACATTGCTTCGGATACTTCTCAACATTTGAATATACAAGCATTAAAGAACATATTTGGAAAGATAAAAGAAAGAACAAACATACCATACCATGGGATGATGAACTAAAAAGAAAATATTTTAAGGTTATCGATTGAGCACATTCGGCTTTTGGAAGAGTTTTATGTAATTATGTGTTTCATAAATTCAGTATCCTCCTATAAATTTCATCAATAACACAGTATGCTAACATATAAAATAAGATCCACGCGATTCGGTCCACAACCTGACATTTCGTTCAAAGTCATAGCCTAACCAGTTTCGAGGCGATTTAGGGATATTTATTTTAAGAGCGTTGGGGAACTAACTCAACAGCCCTTATGAGTGGGAGACACCCTAAAAACAACTCATATTGAAGTCCTTTTAGCAAGTATCGCATACAAACTACCTAAAAGATTGCCTGAAAAATATAGAGGTCGTATTTTCCTTACCCTGCGACCTCACGGGTAAATATGTATCATATAATTTACATTAATCTTAAAAAAATCTCAAAAAAAAAAGAATCTAAGAGTGGCAACACATACCAAGCTCTCAAAATATCTCACTTTATTGGTCCGATCAATGAAAGGTGAGATTGATTTCAACGTATGACCTCCGTGACCTAGTTGATATGACACCTATATTCCGACCTAGAGATTGCGGGCTGAAACCCAGATTTTTTTAAAAAGGATTCTGCTCTGGCTTTCACTTAAGATCTCTTCATTATTGTATTTCTTGGTTGGTTAAAATAGATTACCACAAGGCAATAACTATGCTAGGTTGAACTTTATATAATGGAAGTGTTATCAAATAAAATACGTACTACTCCTTTCAAAAACAAAAAAAAACATTAAGGTTTGATTGGATTTCAATCAGCAGATATCAATTTAACATGGTCGATCGATTAAAAAGCTTTCTTCTTAATTTATAAGTTTTTTGTCAAACCAAACGATAAAAAAATGCAAGACATTCAATATTTATCATTTATATCACTAACGATTTGCTACGTTCACCTTACAGTCCATACATTCCTTAATATTCCTGATCTGTACGTTATCCTTAACTGAGACGTGAGTGCATAGTGGATTTAATACAAGAGAATCTTCTGACTTTGGTATGCAGCCATCATCCTACAAACTCCTGATGAATGGTAATAGGTAATATCGCGATGACGAACCCTTGTTTATCCTCCTTTAGTCGATTTATTTCAAATTCATTGTCATATCACGTCTCATTTTATGGAGTTCGGAAAAATGCCAGCGGATCGTGAAGGTCACCTTCATGATCCATTTTTATTGGTCAATAAAATGGGCACTGTTTTATAATCATGTTGACATTAAACTTGAATATTTATTCACTATATCTTGAAGAAATATTTTACTGTGTTTTTTCCGAAATTCTAAAAAATAACTTGAAATTGATAAATGTTTAAGATATGAAGGAATGTTGATGTAAAGCATTTTAATTATATACATGTTTACCTTAACTTGTGATAGATAACATGAACGTTTTTAGTTATAATACATACATTAGATTGATTCTTAAGATGTAAATTTGTATGTACGAGTATATATAGTCTTTGGCAAATGTATGTACTCGTATTATAGATTACTTTATTAAATAAAAATATGAACGTTATTATATAAAGAGAAAAGTTCTTAAATATTAAGAGCCTATCAAATTATTAACATTTTTTTCTTTATTTTAAAAAATATTAAAAAACATTCAGCAACAAACAGAGATTACATGATAGCTTTTAATTTCAATAACGACTATTTTTGTTGCCAAAAGAATTAAAATTTGGTTTTATTTTTAAAATATTTTCATTTATTTTAAATGTCTAATAGCGATATAATTAAAAACTTTCTTTTTAATAAGATACACACTACGATTATAATAGAAATTTGATTGTATTGTTTTGAAACGAAATATTTAATAATCTACTTTTCACGTAAAAGCGCTACCTCATAATAGAAGATCACCTAAAATTCAATTTATTTCATAAATTTATAAATTAATGTTTAATAAATTCACAAGTTAAGGACTATTAATTTGAAATCATTATAATTTATTTGACCAGTAATTGGATTTATAACATAGTTAAATTACGTTTTGATAATCCTCGATTCATAGAAAAAAAATTCAATACACATACTATAAATCCTTTTTCAATCTCTGTTTTCTTTCTTAATTTGTCTACTTCTACTAACTTTCATTCTAAAGACGTCATCATTCGTCGAACGAAATATTCTTTTTGCAAAAAAACTTTAATATACATCGTTGCTCGTCATTTACTATTTTCCCATCACACTTTCCCATTTTAATTTCATCCGACCTCGATTGGAGATCGGAGTACGAGTACAAATATCCAGAACAGCTCTAATAACAATAGAAAATAAGAACATGCTTTCGGCAGTGACTCGTTGGGTGGCATTGGATTCCAGCACGTGGGAGAGCGGAGAATGGGACGAATATCTTTGGCTGAGAAAGGACAATGCCATCACTATTGGGAAAAGATTGAAAAATTCGCACTATCTGTTCCCATCCTCTAACCCTGGGATCAAATGAACGAATCAAATTTCACGAGGATTGATCTCAAACTCATACCACTACCGCTTTTATATAGTTCAAGTTGATACTCCCTCCTCATCCACCATGAGGATGGACGGGAGGGATATAATCGATTGAAGAGCACAAGAACAACGGAATAGAAGGATTATTAAAAAAAAAATCATTATTTTTTTTTCCTTTTGAGAGTGAGCTGGTTATTATAGAAATGTTTTGATGGTTCTTTTTCCAAATATTAGGACCGATAATCCATATGAGCAGCCACCTTTACATCTATTGAAATTGTCAAGTCTTTAAAGACATTGCATTACCCGACATTCACTCTATTTGCTACTCTTCTTTTCAATGTCGCACTTCGCGCGGCAATCCGATGTGATCATTCTTATCTGAATTGATAAATATTCATTTAGCTTTTATATGTTGATTCTTGTTCTTAGCCTTAGAACTATTTATTCTTTTTATAGAATTTGGTCCAAAAGTAACGTGAGTCGAATATTTATCTTCATATTCTATGTTTTTGGGTGATTTTCATGATGCCACTCTCCGATATTCAGAATCAAAGACGTTATCTTGATTTACTCTCGATATTCTAAATGTAACATCAAAGACGTAGAAAGGATTGAAATTCATTTATTTTCTTTTTCATCAAAAACCATATTGAATTCTTTGTGAGTACGTGCCTCTGAAAATAAAACACTGATTACTTTTCCGAATGCAAATCGTTCTGCAGTTATTGCCGAGCATACAGTCGCTGAATGCAAAAATATATGATGTTAAATTCATGATTCCACTTTAAACGAGGAACTTAGATTTCTTCAAGGAGATCAAATTATTGTAATACGGATTGAATAATAATATGAATGGATTATTTTTATATTATTCATGGTTATACGGAAAGTATATTGTATTGCATTATCTTGAAAATACATTGTATTGTATTACAATTGTGTTGTATAATCCGACGGACTTATTGCCTTGTGGCAATATTTTCTAACCAACCAAAAAAATGCTGCAATATCCTTAAGTGAAACTAGACTAGAATTCTTTTATAAATGAAGAGGGATCAAATGAGAATCAAAGCATCAACCCCCAATGTCTTACTAAATGAGTCACGGATTTCGCTTCAGGGGTACATACATTTCTGGCACAACAACCGATTTTGGACGACCTTCACAAAATTCGTCCTGGAGCGAACTACGACCACGATTGAATTCGGAAAACCAGCGAAACACAGTGGGCCGGGATGGTACTTCATCACCAAAAGTCGAAATAAGTTGATCGGCACACTGTTGTTGAGTTAGTCCACGTATCAGTCAGATTTGAAGTATCTACACTGGTGTTACCATATCTCAAAACTGAAGTAGCAGCCCTCGTATTAATAAATTCACATAAATAGTTAATGAATTTACTCCTTTTGACTTAAATAAGTTTATAATTTTGAATTATCTCAGTGACGACACCTCAAAATAATGTTTTATAATTATTTCTATCATAATTTAACTATCGAAGTCTATATTTGTTGTTATATAACTATGATATATATTTCTTACCTATGAAGGGATTTTTTATTTTCAATATCTGTGTGTTTTCTTCGATATCGACAGTTAAGTATCATAAGTATCCTTATCATAATTAAGAATCATAAATGAGATTTATTTGGTAAAACGCTTTAACTTCCACCCAAGATTTAAGGGCTTCTTTCACGATGGCACCCAAACAAGGGGGTCATAGTCTAGTTGAGAGTATGTCAATGAAGTTATTGTTACTTCTCGCTTGCGATTGTTTCCCAAACCCAAATGCTCTGTCACCCGACCAACTTCTTCAACAAGGCCTCAACACTAATGCGGATGTGTTGAGGAATACCATATACTATATGTATGTACATGAATGTTTATCATACTTCCCTCATTGATTTTGTATGACATTATACAGTTCGATCAAAAAAAATTAGTCAATCAAATACGTTTAATCAAGCTTAAATTATGTTACGCAATAATACGTATAAAATTCAGTCGAACTCTTTAAAATTTTACTAATACCCTTACAGAACACGTTTATTGATAAATTATTTTCTTCTATCAACTTCATTACGCCTTTAATCATAATAATCAACGTGAATTTGATGTTATTTTTTATAGCATTTTTTTTGGCAAGAGTCACCTAAAAAGGGCTCCTCTAAAAATGAATCATCTTTTTATGATATATATGAAGTAAGAAATGTTTAATAATTATTTAATGAACTGTTCTTTGGAAATCAATTTCGAACATCTCGCAAACATGTCATTTTTCGTTGGTAAGTTCATTTCGAACATGCTGAATGTATATTATTTTATGAAAGATAATAATTTAACACATTTTATCGGCCTTTATTTTACCCAAATTCAGTAAGCGATTTTATGCCGCCCTTTTTAAGACGAAACGAAATTAGTTTTTTTCGATAAGTGATGCTTTTTGACTACCACAATGAAGAAATGCGACACAAACCAAAAATAAGATATGTACAGTGTATGGCGACGATGTAGTGAGCGATTGTGTGTGTCAAATGTGGTTTAAAAAATTCTGTAATGTTAATAGTCTCGAAGATGGTATCCAATTACCACTGACTTCGATCAAATCAAGGCTTTGAGCGAGGATATCCAGCGTTATACGTCACAAGAGAATACTGAGATACTAAAAGTATCGAGAAATACGGTCCACGAGCATATGATGTAAGTTTACATTTGAAAATTATCTATAAATACGAAATTACATTATATACCCAAAAGCGGTACAGCATGTTCTAAGAGCACATTTTTTATCTAAAATGAAATGATTCAAGTTTAGCCGTATGCATTCTTGTAGAATATCGGGCTAGTTAAAATAGCGTCGTCACAGAATTTCCAAGAATTCCCGAGAAGTTTCGACGCGAGAAGCAAGAGGCGAGCATTGCAGTCTACAGCACACGGCGTGTCTCCAGCGTTGTGTCTGGCCTCTACAGCATGCACGCGAGGAGACACAATGCCAAGACATAGGGTTTTAATATTGTCTATGATAAATCATGACCCTTCTTCTCCCTGAAGCAATATAGCGCCACCCCGCACCTTGCACCCTAGGAAGGGGTGGACGGAACCGAGGCTGGGAAATGCTGCAACTCCCGATCATATGATATTTCTCAGAGTTATACTTCACCAGAAGGTCCCTGTCAGGGGTTGCTACTTACGAAAATAATATACATTTCAGTACTATAATATAAATACTTATTAAATATTAAAAATATATTTAACTAACCCAACCATCAGTGTAATATATGTATTTTACCTATCCCATATTCAGGATTTAGTACAAAATGCTGTATATGTATTGTAAATTAATCACAGGTTTTGGCTTTTACTCTGTGGACCTCCAAATTAAAATAATTAACAGTAAATTATTTAAATATTGCACTAATTAATTTAATAAATGTTTTGTTCGTTTATAACGTTTGAATAGACGAACTCCTTGACTTAGTTGGTAAGATACACAACTCTGGGGGGGTGCGGGTTCGATTTCCATTGCTACGCAATGTTTTTGAAAAATGTTCTAGTCTGGTTTTTATTTCAGGCTTTTTAAACATCTTTGTGGTTGGTTGGAAAATATTGCCACATGACAATAAACCAGCCAGATTATACTGTTTATAACGAAGGGCCTATTAAAACTATTTAAGGGCCCATTAAAACATATTTCTGGTTGGTTGGAAGAGATTGCCACGGGGCAATACGCTCTCCAGATAAAAAAATATTTTATTTTTACATAATATGTGTTTCGTTAGTTATGTTTTTTAATACAAGCTAACTATAAACTTTTTAAATTGTTTGACATGTGAAAGAAAAATTTATTGTGAAATATGGGTGAAAAATAAAATACTTGAGCTGAGTTCTGCTTATTGAGTAGGGTATTTTCTGATGACAGATAAGTTAAACATATATTATACGATGTGTTGTAATATGAACGACACTTAATGGAGCACTAAAACATATGTAAACCGGGCATTATCAAAATCTGCTAGGATGATAGTCCATAACCGTATTATAGTACCAAATTTGATGTATGGGAGTGAAACGTGGACGTGGAAAAAGACTTTAACTAAGACGTGCACTGAGAAGAATACATATGATGATAATGTATGACAGAGTGAATTGAATAGGGATGAAGGTGACATGGCTGATGATGTGTTGAGGCAAATAAAGAAGAGTATCCTGAGATTGCTTGAAGAGAGACTTCTTCTTCTTCTTCTCCCTGGCTCCATCCCAACTCACTGTCTGCGAAGACTGTTGGGGTCAGCTCTCCTCGTTCTCAGGTTGTATGCTCTTCTGTCCCGGACTACGTGCCCCAGGCCGTGCCTCTGCATCAGGTTATCTTTTTGCACCACCCACGAAATTTGTTTGAAGAAAGACTGACAAAACAAATATACAGTGCGAATGGGAGAGGAAGACAGAAAAAAGTATGGTTGGATCAAGTGAATAATATTTTAAAAGAAGGAAATGTAAGAGGTCAGAGATATGGTAGGAGCTGTATGAGAAGGTGTGACTTAAGAAAGTGAGAAGTCAGAGACATTGTAGGAGTTGTATGAGAAGGTGGGACATAAGAAAGTAAGAGGTATCGTTGGAGTTGTATGAGAAGGTGTGACATAAGAAAGTAAGAGGTCAGAGGTGTTGAAGGAGTTGTATGAGAAGGTATGACATAAGAAAGTAAGAGGTCAGAGATATCATAGGAGTTGTATGAGAAGGAGTGACGTAAGAATGTCTGTTCTCTCTGCTTCCCCAACAATAAAACTGTGATGTATGTGTGTAAATGAAGATGACTTATGTAAATGTTTTTCACTGTCATATTATCAGAAATTTGTTCGATGAAAACTGTTTACTTATCTCACCCTTAAAACCCCTGTTCTTGATATTTTTATGGGTTTCACTCCCTTCACAAGCGCATTCGGGGGGTATCTTGGGTCAAAAAAATCTTGCTGTCCTTTTATTATTGTAGGAAAAATACGACAAAATAAAGAAAGTTGTTATCTAAACATTTTATATTTAACTCTTAAAATATTATATCGGATGTTGTCCAGAATAAATTGGTAAAAAACTGGATCCAATATGGGCGAGTGTTGAAGGGAAACTTGGAGTATTTAAATATACTTAAGATAAAAATGTTATCAGCTGTAAATACATTTACGAACATTAAAAAAATATGAAGTACTCAATTATCGCAACAAAATGGACGAAATTTCCTGTTTTAAATGTATTTGAACAACTTTAGCTAACACTTGTTAAAAACATACTGTACATTGAATTGTGAAATTTGTTTTAACTATGTGAAATAAAATGTTGTGAAATATTTAATTGTCACATACTACTAAGGATCATCATTATCTTATAGGAGGTATAAATACTGAGTTTTATATTTATTATAATTTAAGTATAAATTGTAAAAAATCGAGTATACCTATGTACAATTTTAACAATAATAATATTAGTAAAAGTACAATTTATGAAGCCCTGTTTGGAGAGCGAACTCTCCTCAAGGGCGCTTGAACTCAGAATTCAAACCTACTATTATTGATAGATTAAAAACATTACAAAATAAATAAATATAATTTGACTACAAGGATAGCAAACGTACCCTGCGTGTCCGGTCAATCAATCAATATCAACACACCCTTTAAAACTCCACAAGGGAGCATAGGGAGGCCACCAGTCTTCTCCATTGAGAATGGTTTTGGGCGGTGTTCGTAATCTCCCTCCACGATATTCCTAACGCTCTGACTTCCTTGTCATAGGAACGGTACACCGTGAGAGAGGGTCTTCCAGGGGGACCCCAATGGACAGAAAAACAGCGCTCTCCTCGGCCAACTATCATGGGCAACTATCAGGCGACTGGATTCAGCGTCACAACAAAATGCCGCCTGTTTAACGCATGTGTCATCCCGATCCTCCTGTACGGCTGTGAATCTTGGCATCTCACCAAGGCTCAAGAGCGCAAGATACTTAGTTTTGAAAACAGGTGTCTCAGGAGCATATTGGGAATCAGGTGGTATGACCACATAACAAACGACATTGTACGCCGGCGCACCCGGCAGGGGTCTGTCGTCTATGTATTCGAATTCGGGAGAAGCGATGGTCCTGACTGGGGCATGTTCTGACAATGCCCGATGATAGCATGTCCGCTAGAGAAAATAAATCTCCTTACTTCTCTATCACCTTACCTCCTTTCAAAATATGGTCCATTTAATCAAGTCACGTTTCCCTTCGATCTATCTGCTTGTATACTCGCTTAATAATTATTTCCACATTTCTAATCCATCTTAACGTTCCTTTCTTAATCTTACAAAAAAACATCTGTTTTATTGCATCTCCGCAACATTAATTTAACTTTTGTTTTTCTTCCATACGTGGAAGTAGGCACCATCACACTTTTGTGTATGTGATACGAGTATTATCTTACATATACATATATAATTAATTATTTATTAAAAATAGTATAAACTGCATGTTATATTTAAGAAAGAAACTCCGCATGGTATTATTTTTCAGTTTCATTATATACACAATAAATGGCAGGTTTATTGCCACTTGGAAAATTCTTTCAACCAACCAGAAATATGTCAAATAGGCCTTATGTGAAAAACCGAACTGATAACTGTTTTTTTTTTATTTTGTGCCAACGGAAATCGAATCTATAACTAATATTTACTAGGCCACAATGGTTGTCAACATTGAAAATAAAAACATTGATTAAATTAAAGTCAAAATGTATCATTTTTAAATGTTATTTATAGGTTAAGCATTAAGTCTGTGGAGGTTTAAAGACATTGTAATTTGTTTAGGCCATCACTGTTTATTCAACTTTATATAACGGTATAACCCTACCAGTTTCAAGGTTTTCACTTCATCATCAGGATGAAACAAGATCTTGTTTGTGCTCCCCTGATGATGAAGTGAAAACCTTGAAACTGGTTCAGTTACACGGTTATATAAAGTGGAATAAACAGTGTTGGACCAAACAAATTACAATCTATTATTTCCGTATCCCTTTTTCTCTCTTGTATTAAATACTTTTTTTCTAGAGCGAGCTCCATTGTTTTAACGAATCTATAGTATTTAGAAATAGTTAATGAGCTCATTATGTTGACTTGAAGAGGAAGATTGTTTTGAAATACCATTTAATTGAAGAGATAATTATAATAATTGAAATATTCCTCAAAGTACTCGTTCAGGGGAATTCACAATATTTTCTGATCAAATATCTGAGAAACAAGAAAATTAATTTAATTCGATTTGATTACCCGGTGCCATATTGAAGGTCAAATTTTTATCTTGTGATTAAGTGAAATTATGAGGGGAGAGTATAATATATGGAAAAACAATGCATGAAATGATAAGGAATGAGGATATTAGGAGGGAATGAGGATTGAAAGAAGATGTAGTGATTTAGATGAAAAAAATTGCATTAAGATGGTTCTGCCTCACAAAATGTGGATAAAAGATTTACAACAATAATATATTCAAGAAGTATAAAAAGTATAAGTTTCGGAAGACGTAAAAAACGTGGCATGACCAATGAATCAAATTCATAAGAGGAAAGAGTGAAAAACCTTTATAATAACATAGGTGAGTATACATAACGAGGTGTGTGGATGGGGAGGAAACGAAAGATGAATACCAAGATATAATGGTGTAGAGATCTATTATTTCTGTCTACCCAAATAGGGACATGGCGTAATAGTGCTTATGATGATTTTCACTTGTGAATTATTAACATTTACTCAACATCGTATTATGATGTTTTAATTTTAAATTATACGTCATTCCATTTTTCCTTTTTATTTGCTTTCAATACCTTAGGAAAGATTTATTTAATATTTTTTTACATTTGTTGAAATCTGGTGATCTGATATTTAATCTGTAAATATTGATTAGATTTCTTAAAAAAACTTTTTTAAATATATTGTGCAACACGAAAATTCCACAATTCTATTTTTTTAAATATCTTCAAATTAATGTACTCCAAACTCAACAAACAACGCGCTAGCACTACAAAAGGGGTTTATTAGATATGACGAAAAACTTTGAGAAGTCCCACTAGTATATTTGTCCCCTGGTCGTCGAAGCGTCATAAGAATATGACTTATTTAGACCACTATTTATTAAATTGAGTACTTTGCATCTTCATATAAAAATCGCATTACCTCGGGGAAAAATCTAGGTAAATCTTTGCAGATCTTCCAACATATTATAGCTTAAAACGAGTGTTCAAGATTTCGTCATGCGCGATATAATTTTACATGAAAAATAACGATAGGTTTTGAATTTGATTTGATAAATTGTCTTTTTTATATTATTTTGAAAATAAAAATATTCAAACAAAACATAAAACCAGCTATAACGATTTATTTTGTTTTTTAATCTAGATTATGAGTGGCGTTAATAATATTAATTACACTTTTATTAACATCAGTTACTTTTACATCATAATTAGGTATGTGGGTAACACTTTCATTTATATGGTAACCCAAAAATCAAATGAAATATTACGTTTTACTTTTTTTAATTGTAACCATAAAATTATTTTTTAAATTTGTCTGGTCACGATACTCACACATGCTAGACGTGTGATGATTGTAGTTACTGGCATTGTGATGACGAACTGCGAGTTACGTACGTAATTAAGTCATTCGTAACCCTAAGAGAATGTCATGGCCTGCAATATGTCTGCATTGCCAATTTAAATATATTGAATGATATACAAATGAATGACGTTAAAGGTGCACATAAAAAAAGCGAACTTGGACGTTTTATAGGTCACTGGGAATGTTTTTACATTGGTTAAATTATCTCCAATGTGGAAAACCACGATAAAGAACGTAAAAGGAAAAACTTTTTCCCATTTGTTCCGAAATTTCTCGACGACATATGAAAACTTCATAAAGTTGGAAATAAGAATAATATCCGAAATAAGAATGATAATTCGTTCATAACACCTCCCAATACATATGTCACTTTCCAATTTCGTTCTGAATCGATTGCGTGAAAAATGTTTCCGAAGAAAGTTCCACTGATTTATGTCCTGCTGAAATCGATTCAAAGAAAGTTGTATGGAAATCGACGTATAAATCATTGCTTCTAACCAGAGGCGGACAGACGTGAGCAGTTCGAGCAAGAGTAAGACCCCAAATGAGCAATAAGCCAAGAGTTTTTCAAACAGCAAACTCTTACATAAGTAGTTTTAAATGTTTTCCAGAGTTATTGCTGTGAAGCGTTGGCTTAAATGATGGCCGACGTTAAAACCGTCATCCTCAAGATGATGTAAAAAAACCTTACGAAATATGTTTATTATTATCGGTAAAGTTTTTTGACATCACCCTGAAAATGAACGCCGCAACTCCTTCGAAACATTAGCCATCATCGTAGCATGGTGTAAAATTATTTTGTATTTTTTTATAACGCCCTGAGGATAAAAGCTGTTGTAGCCATATTTAAAGTTTAGTATGATGTTATTAGTGATTTTTTTTGAAACTGGTATAAGATGAAGACTGCCTTCGAAACATCCAGCATCATTTAAAAATAATATGATATTGAAGATGAAAGCTACAACGCCTTTGAAATGTCAGACAACAACTCCGAAAAACATTTTTAGCTTGTGGAAAATATTTCTACATAGGTATTTTTAGCTAACTTTTTGTGAACTTGATCGAAATGTAAACACCTGTAATAAATATTAGTTTCATTAATAATACTTACATAAAAAAACTAAAACACCGAGTGGTGGAATCAATATTTAAAGCCTGGCAAATCCAGGTTTAATCGGGAATAAGCAAGTAAGGCTATAAAAGGCGACACAATTTACGCATTGCGTAGTCGAATCGTCATCGCCAACTTGTAACTTACATGATACTTATTTATGAATAATGTAATTTTTACACTTTCGATAATTTTTCGATAAAATTAAATCATAAGATATTGATACGATAGGCTTTCCCTCGTGATGATTGTCAAACATCTTGTGGGTGGAAACACCTGTGCATGTATAACATAGAATTATATCGGCGAGTTTAATCTGCTGCAGGATTTCGATGGATAGAGTTCTTCATAACGCTATTTTTATGTTGCTTACTAACGATGTAAGAAATTATGATAAGCGGCATATAAGCTAAGAAAAACATAAATTCAGATGCAAACGGTTTAAGAATAAAACGCCAGGAATTCAACTTAAGACACCGTCTTGCATAGCATCAATACCAACGGTTACGTTGAGATTCGTTATTCGTATTTGGAATTGTAAAAAATCATATTTATATTAAATAAATAATGGAAGAGGCTCTATACATTTTTTCACGTAGCACCCTCGGAAGTGTAAATACGTCACTGCTTCTAAATATGTTTATACCCTCTTTTGCCCCTGAAAGAGAGGAAGGCTTCACACTTTACAGCACGTGCAAGGATACGTGCATGGTGCACGTGAGACGAAGCATGGCCGATGAAAAGGAAAAACTACTTTTAAAACTTTTTAAGCGCTATTTAACTGTTTCACATTTGTAAAGCAGAATCTTTAAAATAAAGTCGAATGAATAACCATTGCATGTTGCCCTCCCATTAAATTAAATTTATATTCCTTTTAAATACGAAATAATCGTGTTCATAAAACTATTTTTTGTAAACGTAATATCCGAAATCATATTACCTTGAAAAGTACTACTTATATCGATCATTTAATATAATTCGTATAAATCAATTCGTTGGAGACAATAACAGGATTGGAAAAAAATTATACTTATGTTGTAATATTGGGATACGGTCAGGCGGTACTATAACTGCCAGACGTGATTTGTTATCTGTTTGAATTTTTAAAGATAATTGTGATGTATAATTTTTTTTACTATTTGGATAATTTTGAAGCTCTGTACACTATTAAATGAATTGATTTTTATTTTTAATTAAAGTTTATTTTCTCAAGTAATATCTTGACTGGATCAATGATATATTCTCGGTACCGCCTAGCAGCATGAGAAAAATCCTTGCTGATATTCTTCCTAACGAATAAGCTAACGCTAGAAGCAGACCCTCTTTGTGTAACAAGAGAAATCCGTGCAAAGTGCATATGAAAAATAAATAAAAATGTTTGACTAGTAATATTTCAACTGTATCAATAATTATAGATAACGTGTGCATCTTTAGGAAACAATTGAAGAGCTCTTTTCGGGAAATCTTATCAAAACGTATGATAATATATAAACACTATACAAATACATTACACTACACCTATAGCCGAATGAATTGCTATCACATATCGGAAGATCTACAGAGGTTTCTTTGTAGTTCGTCTTCCATTAGTAAGTTTTCAGCGGTTTTCTTACCAAATATATATTTTTCTTAACAATTGCAGATGCGGGGAAGTTCCTTATCTAATGGCCGCAGCTACCATCTTCCTATCCTGAAAATCAACTTGTATTTTTAGTAATATTTTTAATCTAATTAAAGTGGATTCAAATCCCGAGAACAGAAGTCCTTGTGGAGAATCTGCCCTCTAAACGGCTCTAGATAAATCTTTTTTTTTTTTTTTTTTATTATTTTTGACATTTAAGTATTATTGATTAAGGTAGATCTGTAAGGGAAAGGCCCGTCAAAATATGTGAGTGAATAATAAAATAACATTCACTAAATAAACTATTCACGTTCGAGATGTCACCAAATATGTTTGAACTTAAACTTAAGTTAAAGTAGTAAGAAGGAAATTTTCAGTTCGATTCTCGAGGGTGCCAGTCTGATAAAGAGTTCGTCAGGTAACAGTACTCGCATACACCGAGTTCGTCAGGTAACACTCCTCGCACGTACTGAGTAAGTGTTGTCTCTTCATATCCGGTAGTGTTACCACCACGTTTAGTGACGAACCGCGAATGGCATGCCCTCTCCACATGTTTTAAACCCGAAGGCTCGATTAAGGCACCCAGCCACGCTTTTAAATATATCCGAACCACCAACTTGGATATTTTGAAAAATACCATATGAAACAAGAAGTAAGAAGACTGGTGAATACTCGTATTATGTATTTTTTGTTATTTTTTTGCCTCCTATGCCTTTTTATCATATCACATACATACCATTACACCATCAACTTGACGGGGTAATCAGAGAGAACAAAGCACTAGTCTTTCGTATCTCGACACACATTATTTGCCTCTTCTTTTATTTTATTTTATTTTACTGCAACGGTCAAATGACCTTTGGATACAAAAATTAAAAAACAACAATAAATAGAATTTTACATTGAAATGTAAACAGTATTACACAAGAGGAAGTCATATGAAAATCCATACAATGCCTATATTGATTACACAATCTGTGCATTCTTGTTATTTTATAATGTGGCTTAGCATATATTACATAATATTTTTACAAACACGAGTTTATCATAAAATATCATTTTCTTTCATACTGTGTCACTTATCGCAAATATTTTTAGGGCTCCACAACTTACTGGATAATTAAAGGACCGCTCGCGGAAAGTCATTAAGTCTGGGATGTCATTAGTATGCCTACTTTCGGTTATAATAACAACTTTAATGTGTAATTCCGAATTCCATGGATCGCACCATATTATCGTACACTACTATTGGATCTGAAGTGTTTAATGCTGATGCATGACCCAACATAACAAATATTAATTCCTTTGGGAAGTTTACTGGGCATTATCACTCCAGAGGCACTTCCGTTTCCCTGACGTCTCTTCCAAACATTATCACTCGAGGAATTCTTGGTTTGTACGCCTGAATGTGTGAACGTGGCTTGTGTGATGCCAGTCTAAAATACACACATGACCACGCCGCTAATTGGTTAGGTCTTGATAGGGATACAGGCATCCATCCTGTTTACTTAATAATGTGATTTCTCATTTTGTTATGTGATTTGTTTTTAAATTTTGTTAAATGCTGTTTAATTTGAATGTTCTTTTCATTCAATAATTTGTGTTGAATTTTAACTTGGAAAAGCTGCGACCGTTAAAAATGGATAAATAAATAAGGAATAAATTATTTATAAATGTATTCTCTAAACGTCTTACAAATTGTGATTTATCATTTTTTATGATATTTTATTATGTAAAAGAAGGCGAAACAAAGACTTCAGAAATTAATGCCTGGATATAATAGATTTTTTAAAGTAAGATGAATAAAGGAACTTTAAGATGGTTTGAATATGTGGAGATAATGAATAACAAAAAATGACTAACCTAGTATACAAACTTAAAGTGAAAGGTATGCGTGACATATGTATATTGAGGGAAACATGACTGGATCAAATGTGCCCGATTTCATAGGGGGGTAAAGTGAGAAGTATGCATATTAGAAGATTTATGAATATAGAGGAAGTGAAAGTTTTGTGCTTAAAACTTGTGTCTGTCTATCTGCCTACTCCGCAAAGGACTCGACATGAGGATACGTACGAGTATATACTCGTATGTATCTCTTTCATTATTATCACCATTCAAACCAAGAGTCTTTTTTACTCATGGCGCAGTCATCATCAGCCAAAACTTTGAATTAGAAATATATTTATGTTCCCTTCGTTGTATTATAGACCTGCGGACTCATTACCTGGTGACAATCTCTACCAACAAACCAGGTAAAAGCAAATTAAAGAAATTATATGGTAGCTAAATTAATCAAATTATTATTCATTTGTACAGAATTCATAAATAATAATAAGACAAAAAAAGTGTAATGTTATTTATCGATGGAAAAACGAAGATCGATAATGAAACACGTAATGTTACTGATTTGAGAAAAGTGGTTTTTTTTTCACATTCGCTGTTTGAAATACGCCAATAAGAAAACGAGTTAAACGTTAGTTGGTAACAATGCATGAAGTCAATTAAACCAATCATGATCAACATAACCGAGAATTGGATTTAACTGGATTTCTCTCATTACGCGGTGTAACCCTGTAATATTATCCCCGAGATCAATTTCAATAAAACAAAAGCAGAGTCGTATAGAACGGACCTCGTCATAATAAATATATTTTAATTCATATGTACCCTTTAACATATCCAATTGATAATGGGGATTATCGAAGAAATTGGTTGGGAGAAAATATTTTCTTCGGACTCAGTAACTGAGTCTTTAGGTGTTTAAACTGCTAAAGTAGGCACCCAACTTTAAGTTCACCATCTCACATGTACAGTAGCAACACTCGCAGATGTCTAGTGAATACAAGTGATGTTATCTGGAGATATTTTTAACCAACCTTTTTAACGATCCTTGTTATGATTTTTTTGGGCACCATCGAGAATCAAACCCGAAACTCCCGTGTGAAAGACCAACGAATTACCTACCAACTAAGCCGCGGAAGGAGCCAATAAACAAATAAAAATCAATTATCTAATATTAATAACAAATATAAAATTAAAATTAGATTCTTTGATAAAAGAATGAACCTGAAAAGTTGTGGTATCTAAGGTAACTATCTAAGACATGTGTTCACTATTATTTATACTTATTTTTAAAACTATTTCTAAAACCTAAAAAAAAACAGAAGCGCTAGACGTTTATTCAAAAGCTGTGATTGTTATTAAAACACAAAATGAAATCGTCTAATTTGTCCCAAACAAGGAATAATACACATAGATGGTGATGATATCGGAAGCGGCAAGCAGTTTCAATTCAGACATAATGTGTCTCAGTAAGTTACCGAATTTAATTAGAACTAATAATAACATTGAACGTAATTTTTCACTCGTCCTTCATAACAATATTAAGGCAGAGTGAATGAAATATGAGTGAAGTCCCCGCCGAGATTATCTTGACAAACGCTCCCCAAACTGAATTTAGTCATTAGTTAACTAGACAAGTTCTACCCACTACTGTTTTATTGTCCATTATCCGCTGTTATTAATTACCTCTGAAATTTGTCCAACTATCCCCGTTTCACAATAACTTGACTGTGACATCATAACTTCTATTATATTTATATTACTCCCTTTTAAATTTTGTAGTATATGTGCATAGAATATTTGAATTAAAAAATATGACAGTTTACAAGAATATGTAAGTAACATAAGAGTTAAAATGTGCTTCCAATATGTATATGTGTCATTAAAATGTATTACTTGTGTGTTATCCGTTACACTTACTCAACTTGCCTGTCTGAATTAATTTATTTTCGTGTCCAGTCATCGATTAGTTTACAGCACTGCAAAATAATAATGAAAAGGAAATCGTAATTTATTTATTTATAGTTGAAGAAGTAGAATTTTCCTAAAGCACTGAAAAATATACCCTTGATATATGTAGTATATACATGCAAGATAACGTTTGCTAGATGTGAAGATATATATTCTATACACATTATATTTTTCATAGATTGAATGTCATTGGTTGATTACATTAACAAATTAAACGATAGTATTTAAAGGTCAACATTAAATATAGATGAAATACATAAATAGACAGCGCGTGATCTACAAAAAATAACATTATTATGAAAATCGCATGCGATTTTTGAATCGTCTCTAGCAGACATAAGAGTTCTCATCATGCTCCCTTAGATTCACAAAATTACTTTCAACACGCTACATGGCTATCAAAATTGACGTCAGGTGAAAATATAATGCGTATATAGCTTTACAGTTTGTGCGTATGTATCTTGAAAATAAATAAAATATATTTTCGACGAAAATTCTCATTATATTTATTTTCACTGCGTCACGTGTGTTTCCTGAATATTTAATATTCATCTATCCCTCTCATATCATCACCTACATCCTACTGGTTTCTTCTAACCCTTGCACACTATTTATTTCACCCAGCGGGTCCATCCTCTGTCACCCTTCCTAGTTTTATGCTCTACTCATTACCATTTTTATTTCTTTCGAAATCATTGAGAGAGAAAATAAAAAAAAACTCCAAAAAAATACTGTATTTTCAACTCAATCCAAAGTCCCAGCATTGTACTTCTTAAATTCCTTGTAATATTTTCATTATGAATCATTATGCTAGGATTTTATTTAAAATCTTTAAACTTTACGTTTTATATGTACAAGTATACGAGTATGTCACGTGATGTACAATATTTTTGTTTCGTTTATCCAAGTTTCAAATAACTCTTTATTTCAATACATATATAATAAGGAACCGATTTTTTTTTATCTAGTACCTTGTGTATGTATGTATGTATATTTGATGTATGGAACGTGGAGAACCACTGAAACATGGACATGGAAAGAAGTCTCAAAGATCCTAAAAATGCGTGAACTTAGAAGAATACGTGAGATGACAATGTATGATAGAATACAGACAAATGATAAAGGATACATGTGAACTTAAGGCTGGTGTGTTGAGTAAAATGAAAAAAAGCCCCCTGAGATGGTTTGGACTCGTGGAACGAGTACGTAAAGAAATATATACAAAACAAAAATACGGTACAAATGTGAGTGGAAGACGAGGTAGAGGAAGACCAAGGAAAGTATAAACGGATCAAGGTAATAATATTTTAAAAGAAGGAAAACTAAGTAAGAAGAGGAATCGTAGACGCTATGTAAGAAGATGTGTGTATGTGGAAGACGTAATACATGTGTATCAAAAAGAATTGCGCTCTCTCCTATCTGCCTACTCCAACACGGAAACGGTGTGATGGTATGTACTATATGTAGCACCTTGTGTACTTTGTTTAACTACAATTATTCCATTAAATGCAATCATTATTTTTGTCATTATAATGTATATCATCTTATGGAATATTTGTTCGAGATCGATATTTTTTTATAACAATTAAGATTAGATCTTGAAAGAGTTCGGACACATTGTGGGAATAAGTTATAAAAGACAAAATAGGCTTGTCTGATATCAATGAAGAATGAGGACGACGAAGAACAATCCATGATTGTACGAAAATATTGGAAACAATTTGACTGGCAGAAATATGAAGACTATGAGATATACTCGTAGAAAGAATATATGGACGAGAAAATACAACATTTTGGATTGGAAGGTGTAGAAACATCCTCTCAACCGATTTCAAAAGGTGCATTGCGTTAAATTTTATCATTCATTTTCTACATATATACATACCCTCACATAATTTCCCTATTTGCTTATGCAAACAGGATAGATCGTCAATCTTTCCTGGTACGATATACTTCCTTTGCCTCCTCTACGTCCATACATATTTTCATATATTTCATTTTCCTCTCAGATCTTCCATTTCCTTCTAACAAATTTTTTTTTCCATGGACCATGCATACTATTCTCGGTTGTCCCACTTATGCTTGTACTATAAAGTTTTTTTGCAGGATTGAGTTTTTTTTAACATTAAATACATTAAGTCTGAGAGCAAGTATTTTACATTTCAGTATAAGAGTACGCTTTCGTCTTCTTTAATTGATGTCCACTAATAACAAAAATTAAACCAATAAATGGGACCAGCTGATGGGCAATGCAAATTGCTTCCTTAGTAAAATATATCATTGTATATGAACACTACACATATACATTACACTAGACTTAAAGCCGAATGAGTTGCTATCACATATCGGAAGATCCACAAAAAGTTATTTGTATCCCCGTCTTTCTCTTGTAAGTTTTCTGTAATTTTCTTAACAAATATTTATTTCTGAACATATACAGATGCTGGAAAATACCTAGCCTACTGGTCGCAGCCATTATATTTCTATACTCACACTTATACAGATTGTCCCAAGAGTAACCGAAGGATTTAAAAGACCTATAATTTCAACATTTTTTTATTATTCATAAATAGTTTTATAAACAGGTATTTTTTATTCATACACACTCGTAATTTTCAACAGTTTTCATGGGCAATAGTGTGATTTTTTACTTTGTCTTGTATAAAACAATTTATGAATAATAAAAATATATAGAAATTATAAGGTTTTTAAATTCCTAGGCGGGTTTTGGGACAGCCTGTATACCATATATTTATTTTGTAACATGTTTTCATTGAAATGCCGTTAAGGAGAGTTTGCTCTCTAAATGAAACCATAAAAATATCCTTGTTATCATAAACCTTCTCAAACAATTTTCTACATTTTACCGATTTACCATATAACATACATTAATTTATTTCAAAATGCGATTAATTTGAATTAACTTAATCACAAATTTATTACTCATATCTATGTTAGATGTTGGGGAGAAATGATTGTCAATAATATTCAGGTATTTATTAAAGAAGATCAGAGAAGAAACATTTTAATGTTTTAACATATTTCACCTGTTATGAAACAATATTTTTTAAAGAATTTCTTGATAATCAAAAATTTCCGATCCTGATCTGATAGTGATTCCCTGTTAGTGATCATACACCGATTGGGTAATATGTATATTTATGTGATGGATATATTATATTTATTATAATATTGGTGTCAACATATTCAAGGCAAATTTATTTGCTTTTTTTCTCTTCTACATGTAGACAACACGATTGGACGGGTTTGACTCCCGTTGGAAAACATACTTTTTTGAAAAGATTCTTTATTTAGTTTTTACTAAAAGGTTCTTAATCATATTTCTGGTTGGTTGGAAAATATTGCCCTATGGCATAAAGCCCACCAGGTTGTGCTGCATATATCGAAAGTTTAATAACATACAATATTTCTTATGTGGTTTTAATGGAAATGTTTTAATGGAAATGTTCTTAATTTATTGATAATGAAGAAGCCTCGCGGGCGTACATAATGAAAAATTAATTAATTTTATTTGACCGAAAAATAAATTATTTGTAAAAAAAATTAACGATACAACGTTGAATCGTTTTCTGCAATAAAAACCATAATAATAAAGTGACAGTTTATATAGCGCCGTTTAAAGAGAAACCTCCTCAAGAGTGCTCAACGTGACAGATATCTTTATAATAATGTTACATAATACCGTGACTCCGCAAATGAAAGAAAACATTATGTGTCCGTGAAGTGAAAATTTAACAAAACATACATGCAGAAGCTACTGCAAGACGTACTCCAATTTTGAAACGCGTGCTATCGAAGTAAAATAAGTCGGCAATTGGAACGTTTTGTAATTTTTTACAAAAAAAAACTGAAATACATTAATACGTTTTTTGAACGGTCCCACTTGAAAAGAATTTAATTATTTTGTGAAATATCACACAATTTGATGGGTTTTTTTTTAAATGATACCGTGCAAAAAAAATCTTGACGTATTAAATGCATAAAGTGGCATTCGGTGCGACTGTTAACTTTTAAACTTTATAAAAAAAAACATTTAAAATTCCTGGACGAACCAAATTGACAGAAAAAGAGCTTATTGCTGCAAAGCGAAGAAAAACAGAACAACAACGGCTACGAAGATAAACTGAGAACGCCAAACAACAACAATATCTTAATGAGGATCGAAGATCACGGATCTCCAGCGAAGATCGACAAAACAAAAATGAGAAACGCCGACAGGCTAAGGCAAATAATATTATGATTGGAAATATGCATCAACATGGCGTGATATGATAGAATTTTATATTTAAACATTTAAGTATTTTTTTCTTATGTATGATAGTTTGATGTAATGGGGTTAAACCTGTATCAAATATATGGTAAAATAGAACCAACCCATATTTTACCTGTTATGAGATAGTTAAAGAAATATCCAGTTGCTTTCTATCGGCTCGTATGAATTATTTTGTATACAACGAAATTTAACCATAATATTCTCATAAATATTATGCCTTGATACTTTTGGACAAACAGGATTTATATTTTTATTTTTCAATTCAAGATAAACTAAAAAAATGTGTTTTTTTACAAAGATGTGTTCTGAAAACAAATCTCATTGTTCTGAGATTTTTTACGAAAAGACTTCCTTATTCATTCATGAGACCATGATCAGTAAATATCAAAAATCTTATATTTTTATTCTTATAATTTTGTCTTATAATTATAAGGAAAGACGACGGATAGATGATTTTTATTCTTATAATTATAAGGAAAGACGACGGATAGATGATTTTTATTCTTATAATTAGAAGGAAAGACTACGGATCGATGCCTATGAAATGTGGCGTTGGCGCAGAATGCTCCAGATACCATGGACAACCATGAGCACAAATGTGTCCATCTTGGCCAAGCTCAAAATAAATGATCGCCTCTCGTCATAGTGTATGCGACGTGTCCTGCAGTATTTCGGCAACATCATGAGAAGAGAGCCGGATAGCCTGGAGAAACTTGTGATCGTCAGATACGTCGAAGGAACGAGATCTCGAGGAAAACTCCCCAACTAGATGGAGTGACCTGATCAGAATTGCGATGGAATCTTCAATATCCGATGCTCTCCCAGCCGGGACAGATCCAGATGGAGGAAGACCATTAAAAGGGTCATCGGCGGGTGCCGCCATCCCTAGATATGAGGGACAGGACGACGGAGATAATATACGAGTAGATATGAACAAGATGAGAGCTGTGGGTGTGAATATAAAGACGGGAAGATCAATCCTTTCTGCCTAACCTAAAAGGGATATGACGTGTGTGTATGTATGGTTTTAACATAGATTGAATATTTTATGAGTCTTTAGTTTTTATAAGAATAATTTTTATATCATAATCATCCCCATCACATCATGGCGCTACTGCGGTAAGCTGAGAGATCTCCACTTTATTCAATCCTGGCACACATATTCCCCTTCTGTCACGTTCATACACCTCGCCACGTACATTCTTCTATTATAAAGGCTTTCCCTCTTATCTCTTTTAGAATTTGATTCAACAACACTTTTCTAGATCTTCCCAAACTTCTTACACTTTCAATACTACTCGTATAGATTATTTTTGTAAATATTCCATCATTTATTCTTTCTACATAACCGAACAATGCGAATGCTCCTTTTTTTCATTATAAGCACTGCATATTCTTTCATTTCACCTTCTTTCCTAATGTCCTCACTCCTATTCCGTCATACATTGTTTTTCCGCATATTTTACGCAACGCTCTCATTTCTATCGAATTTATCTTACTTTAATCACTACGTAAGCAGAACAAAACAATTCAAGTAATTTGTTAACCATTTCACACTTTTTATGCCGCGCCCGCATCCTCTGTACGAAACCCAATTCCTAAATGACTTTTATGAATAAGGCGTAAAATTTAATCACGCTTATAAATAGTCAAAATATTATTTAAGATAAAAATCGCGCGCGCTTCGTGGGTTTAGGTTTAATTAAAATTTACGAGATATTTATAATAAAAACTGAAAATGTAAGGAGATAGCGATGCAAGTCGCGCTACGAGCTAACAGGTATCATAAAAAAATAATTTAGACATTATTTGTGTAGATTCCTTGATCAAAATTAGCGGAATATAATATGAATTTGAACTGCTATTCTTTGTCTCGTTTGGGCTATTCCTATTATTTTGTTATATAATATTATAGCTTGAGATCGGAACATTGAGATGGTTCGGCCATATATAATAAATTTCAACGCTCACCACTCTTTTTTTACATAGTCGTTTACTGCCCATGCAGTGAGACTCTGGAACCAGTTACAGACTCCACCATTAGTATGTTTTAAAGAACAATTAAAGGAACTCTTCATTTAAAGTCAGAAAGGTAACACGTTTCAATCCCGATTTTTCTTTTCTCCTAAATATCGCTTCTTTTTTCCCTTTGATTGATGACATCTCAATTTTGTCATTTTAATTTTCATTGTTCATGAATTATGTTAAGTGCGAATTAGTAATCATAATTTTTCCGACCATGCAACTTTCCTTATTTACTTTTTTCAGGTTGGTTGGAAAATATTCCACATGTCATTGAGATGTTGTAATACATGTAGTAAGTGTAAAATAAAGAATGAATGATGAAATATTTACAAAAACAATGTATATAAATAGTAAAGAACGAACGACAATTTTGGCAAGGCTAAGAAAGATATGGCAAAAATAAACCGAATTCTGAAAGATCTGTATATTGGTACATTCGTACCAAAAGTTAAACGGGTACTACTCACTTAAATTTCGTCTTAAAACAAAATTTTCACAAAAGTTTATATAAAGCGATTTGATGTATCTTTAATAACAGGTAAAACGTTGGTTTGGTCTGTTTTGCATAATACCGAGAATCATTACCAGTGGCATATTTGATTTAGTGACTCCCCTCTCACCGGAGAACAATGCCTTTCTCTCCTTCCCGACATACTTCCCAGTAAAATAAACTGTTCCAGATTTTCAGGACCTCTCCTCAAATAGACGAAAGTCTTTCTCAAATTTTCAGCTCTTGTAGTAGAGAAAAAAAATCTGCGTTCAGTCTATGACTTTGTAAATAATCTTGCCTCAAAAAAATTGCCTTAAGACAAAAAAATATTTAAACAAATTTTTTACTTAAAATGTTTAAATATGTATTTCAATTCAATATTTCTTATTAATGAAATGATTCTTTTATTTCATTATCTTAGACTCTAATATAGTTGTATACAGCCGACCTCGCGGGCGGGAATTAAATACCCTATATTCTTAAAATACTAATTTTAACTATTAGTTATTTTATCATTAACTCATTTATTTCTATTGTATGGAAACTAATTATTATTAATTAAATCGTTGATGAGCTTGATAATCTTATTTGTGTTGAAAACGGGTTAATTGCCATGTAGCAATATTTTCCAATAAACCAGAAAGGTGTTAAAGAGGCCTTAAGTGAAAACCTGACAGAAATTCTTTTAAATTTAGGTACAAACAAATTAAACCCGCAACCCCTGGTTGAGTGTCCTCTTACCGACCAAGCCACGGAGAACGTAATTAATAAACTAATTTATGTTTTATTTCCTTTGATCAAGACGCCATAGTATTATATTAGACACGATGAGTGAGTGATAAGAATATCTGAGAGAAACGATGTTTGTTCTGGGAAGGGCCGTCACACTGGAGAAACAATTAAGATAAAACACTAAATCCAGCAAGATAACGGAGATAGCTACGAGTATTTACATACGAGGCTGTATCAAGCTCTGTGGGAACAAGTGTTTTGGTTGAGAAACGTGTTCCTTGTCCTTTGATTAATAATGTGTCGACTTTTTTATAACGTTTTTTAATTTCTTTATTTTACATTCTTAGTATTTTCTTTTTATTTGAATCAACACGATCACGCCATCTCCCTTTAAAGGTAGGCAGAAATAACAAATCTTCACGTCAATTTATTATGGTACATATCTTAAGTTTCTGACACGTACATACGCCTCATCATGCATAATCTTCTGTTATAAAGGATTATCACTCTCCTCTCCTCTCTTTCAGAATTTGATTAATTTAGTAATGAGATTTTTTTCTAGGTATTCCCAAAGTTATCATATCTTCTATATCTTACGTGTATAGATTAAATTTGTAAATCGTTTGTCATTCATTCTTGCTACGTGGCCTAGCCACCTAAATGTTCCTTTCGTCATCTTAAACACTGCATGTTCTTTCAATCCGTATTCTTTCCTGATGATCTCATTACATATTCTGGCATACACTGTTTTTCCACACATTTTACTTAACGCTCTTATTTATACCACGTATATCTAACTCATTGCTATCGAATCCAAATTAATAGTATGGATCTTAATTATTTACTTCATATTAAAAATGTAAACTAAGGGATAACAAGTATCGCATACACTTTTTTCCGCGATTGAAGGTTCTCCACTCCAACCTTAGAGTAAGAACCATGGTAGAGGATGACGCAGAAAAGCATGGTTGGGCCAAGTAATAAATATGTGATAGAAGGAAAGATAAGGAGGAAGACAAGTGGAATTAACTTTATGAGAAAATGTATTGATATGGAGGAAACTAATTAAATACTCGGTTATTAGAAAGCTTGTCCCTCTGTCCTCTCTACCTACCATAAGATGGGAATAACGTGATTTTGTATTATATGTATGTTAACATCAAAGAATTACAAGTCAGACCAATACTCAAAAATGTTTCCTAGCAGCCAGTTATCAATATGAAATTGAAGAGAAAATAATTAATAACGCAGAAAAATTATAATTTGATATCCAACGATCTTGTTTAGAAGTTATCAAGTAGATGCGTATATAACCCAAAGTTATAACAAGGAGCCAGTCAATTCCAAGCTTATTTTCTCTTTCAGATACAGAATATGGATCTGGGAATACAGTAACACTTTATTTGTATCAAATTCCTGAAACAATTTGCTCCATGTAAGAATTTCAGCGTGTCATTGGCGGACTGATTTATTCTGATGTTAACTCGAGCTCCCGACATCTGACATAAAAAGGGTCCAAAATGAAACCTAAGCTGCTGCTAAACAAAATAAAGAGGCGAGTCTCTGTAACCTTTCAGAGTCGGCCCCACGAAGGCGGTGGCCTGTCAAATATATTTACTCGTAGGGTCCGCATTCATCATACAGTTATAATACAGTTCAAAAGAAAGTTATATTTATTTGACGTTTTCACTCTCGTAGATTTTTCTGTAACAGAATCTCGCTTAAAACCCCTAACGCTGAATACAAATCGTTAAAAGGCCATCTCTTTTGATCGAGTATTATTGTCAGCCATTCTGTAAATGGAAGACGCTTGTATGTTACATACTTGATATACCAAATCCAAAATTCCAATGGCATAGATATCATAGTTCTATGACAATCGCAGGTTTAATCAGCTACAGCCTTTCGTTTTATAGTTTTTTTTATGTATCGCAATTTTTATGGTTCTTTCATATATATAAATATAACATCACGCCATTTCCTTGTTGAGATAGGCAGAGGAGAAAGCGCCAGACTTTCCTATCTCGGCACATGTCCTTGGCCTCCTCCACACGTATACACCTTCTCATACAACTTTTATGATTTCTCTGACTTTATACCTTTCCTCTTTTCAAAATATTATTCCCTTCATCCAACCATGTTTTTCTGGTCTTATTCTCACATGCCTTCCACTCACATTCGCAATATATATTTGCTTTGTTAGTTTTTTTCACTCATTCGTTCCACATGCCCAAACCATCTCAGAGTCCTTTTCTTTATCTTACTCAAAACATCAGCCTTAAGTTCACTTCCATCCATAATCACATCATTCCGTATGATGTCGTATTGTTATAGTAACCCTGTGTATTCTTCTCAATACTTGCATCTCTCCAGCATTTATTTAACTCTTCCAGTTTTTTTTCAGTACCAATTATTTAAAAATAATTAAGTACAGTACCAATCATGATAGTCAGGAACTCAAACATATAAAACAAAACATTAAAAAAAATCTTTTTTCAAAATATATTTCAGAGCATCTTTATTTTTCCAAGATGATATAGTAGATGTAAAGTTGATTATTTTTATTGTTTTGAATTCAATGATTTTACTATAGGACCGGCGTACAAACGACGAAAATTATTTATATTGATTATATAATATATTAACTGCTGTGCTTGATTTATGAAAATTAAATTATTTTTCTCCCTTTTGTATCTCTTTTAAATCACACTCCCGGGATATACAGCCTTTCAATTTTCTCTTGATATCTTCTGATAAAGCAGAACATGTGTGTCCCCACTTCAAATGAGGTATTTGCAGTTTCCTTATTTAATTTATTTGCGATGTATTCGTAATCATACGCGTATATACAGTATATAATAATAAGTTTATTAAACATTATTATTTTATTATTTTTGTTTTAACGTAACGTTTCCTTAAAATATAACAACATAAAACATATTTTAGGTACTAATATTTTCTGTAGCAGAAAGAAATCTTAATATGTATTTATACTTGACGATCTCCGTGACCTAGTTGGTAAGACGCCTACCTGTCTTCCAGCCCGGGTGGTTACGGATTCGATTTCCATTGATGCCCACATTAAAAAAATGTTCAAGTGTGATTTTAACTTACGGCCTTCTTAGAATATTTGTAGATGGTCAAAATAGATCGCCACATAGTAATAAACCCACCACATTGTGATGTATGTAGTGAAGGTTTTATACGGCATAATACGTAAAACTTAGTAATGTTTTTTTTTTGTAATATAATATCAAACATCAAATAACTTTGTTATTACAATAATCATACTGATCCCCGGTACACGTGTTTCTACTTCCTGTCTCGAGGTGCTGTTCAGGCTTTCTCTGCTTGAATAGAGCCTCAGGATAGAAGGTAGAAGCACGTGTAGTGGGGATTAGTGTAAGTGCTGTGGAGTTCTACAAAATTAGAGCCTAAACCTACGATAAAATGTTGCTTTTTGTTCACTATACGTCTGTTTTCACTTGGTGGAATAATATAGGTCAGCTAGAAAATATTTATTAACAAAGACTTCGCTGAGTTTCTGAAAATATTTAAGAGACCATATTTATCTAATCATCAAGTCAAAATAATGAAATCGCCAAAATATTACGCAGTGAAATAAAAATCTTATTATATTAATTCACTTCATAAAATTTGTTTCATTAGCCGACCACGGATTAGAAGTTTAAAACACCTGGAATAAAGGCTATAACCATTTGTTATAGTCTTATGATATAAAACTGGGTAACATAATATCCTCTCAAAACTGACACTTCCACGGAATGTGTTTAATAAAGGAGCATATTTCTGATATTTATGTATTAATTTAAACAAAAACCCCTGAACGGAGAGTCGAGAGGGTGAAATCTAATATGATTAAAAAATGGAGTAGATACTACTGAGGGAATTTTTTGGGTTTAATTCATACCTATGTACGAGTATACCTATAAACGTGTTTGTTATATTTTTATTGTTTTTTTTTGTACTGTTTATATTTTCTATGCTTTATTTCCAATATTTCAAATTAATTTTAAATTATTTTTTACATTCTATTATAATTGAGAATCTTGAGAATAAAATAACTTAGACAATATTGAGTAAATATCTCCGATACTTGCAGTCATGGGTGACAATGTAAACGGATTATTATAATCATATGTTTTTATTTTTGAGCATCTGATGAAATGAAACGATTAATATTGCATGACAATATGCAGAACCTAGATCCAACGAAGAAACCGAAAAAAAATCATGTACCAGGCGAACATATGATATTCTAAAAATGGCACCAAGACTACTTCCGTAGCCTAGTTGGCAAGACGACTGTCTCCCATCCCGGAGGGTGCGGGTTCAAATCCCACTGGAACCCACATTTTTTAAAAAAAGGATTCCAGTCTGTTAACCATCAAGGCCTCTTTAAACATGTCTGGCTGGAAGAGATTGCCACGTAGCAATAAGACCGCCAGGTTGTACTGTGTACAACGAAATTTTAATACAACACTACAAGTGCATGAAGCGGCAAACAGGATGAGGTGGAAGACAATGGGAGATTGAAGTATATATTTGTCCACAAAAGGTTGAAAATAATGATGACGATGATAATGTTATTTAAAATAAAACATTCACAATTGTGTTAAATGATGTTACATATTTATCACATACCACTAAGTTCCATAAGTTTCCAATCTAAGCAAGTTAGAGCGTGTATGGACAGTATCACGCCGACCACGCCTGCGCATGGTCAGGCGATGTTACCGTTAAAATTTGAATTGCTATCTGTCAATACACATTATTAAAAGAGAAACCTAATGTGTAATGAACAAAATAATAATGAAAAATCATTACTAATTGTATTATAGTACAATATAACCTTAAGATACATATAGTATAACCTGACGCAATAGGGCAATCTCTTCCAACCAACCGGAAAGTTGTTTGAACAAGTATTTTTTTTATTTTAAGGGCAAAACTAAAGTAAGTAAATTTAAAATATAATAATAAGCGCAGCAGTAAAAAATGCAATAACTGTGCGATAAAGTTAAACAAAGCTCGCTGAAAAATAAAAATATCAAGAGAGGCGTAAATCACACAATACACAACACGGTAAATCACGGCCAAAACTCATTTAGTCCTGCGTAAGTTTATGTCAAAAGCTTTCATATATTTTTCTTTCCTCAAGGATATTGAATTTCTCCACTAGAATAAATCCGTTTCTTTTTTTACTAACTCGAGAAAAGAGAATGAAATAATCGTAAAAATAAGTTGGTTAATTTTGTTTAAAAGAAAATACGTGAATCAATTTAATATCTAAACGAAAAACTCCATTATTTCAAATGTATTAAAAAATCAAAAAAATATATTTCCAAGGGTTTTTTTATTCCCTTTATTTTTTTATTCCTATTTTAACAAATATATAATATTTAAAGAATGGCACACCAAAAGTATTCCAATGAGAGCGTAGCACCTTACTAAAAAATACAATAATGTTGGTAATTTTATATTTTTATTGATCACCTCTATTGGTGGGGGTGTATCTTGACTGGGGGAATGTAATGAGATGAACCCGTACATTTTGATAACTTCTCTCTTAAATGATTTTTTTCGACATTATACTAAGATATTATTAATATTTATGTAATTTAAGGATATACGAGTATTCAGGATATACGAGTAACAACTATCAATATATATTTTTTAATTTTTATATCTTGATGGTTACACTCTTAGATCAATTTTATTAAAGTAAATATTTTCGTTTTTTTTTATACTTGTAACATATTCTATAACGGTATAATTCAGTATTCCTTAATTCATGATCTTAATCTATCATGATATAATCTCGCCATTTTGCGGAAATATAGATTTAAAAAAGATGTATTTAATTGTACAAGTATATTCCATACTTTATCAATTAATTTGTTTCTTTTCGACCTTCTTCATAGTAAAATTATGGATTAAAATGCTTTCGTAATTATATCAACCCGAAAGCGTTATAAACTCTTTATTTTTTAGTATTTTAAACGAACATTGAGAGGCATCACAATTAATCTAATTTAACTTTCTTAGTAGTAAAATGAAAATCCAAAATCACCTGTAACATTTTTAAGTATAATTCGAATTTAATTATAAAACACAACGGAGAGATTATTTATGGTATAATGTTGTCCCAGCATATTTCATGATGCAGTCAAGGTTCTAAAACAATTCTTAAAGTATCATGTTAAATCCTGTCCTTTTGAATAATCGCTACAAAGCCACGGGAGATCACCGTGCAGCTTTCCTTCAAGAGGTACCACAATAATTATAAGTTCTATTAAAAGTGTCAACAAAGCTGTGAATATTTTTCAAATCCCCAAACTGTCATAGGATTATTACCATAAAAATATACTTTGATAGTTTTGAAAAAAGGACTGCGTGGAATTCCAACGGTCGGACGTGTCACCACAGGTTTATACAGGGTGATTGGTCATCATCATCATCACCCGTTACGTTCTATCAGAAACACAGGGATGCCCAAGTGGACAACTGGTGTTAACATTCACGTTAAGCAGGAAGCAGGCACCCCAGGTTCGATTTCTACCGGATTCACTTTTGGACTGGTTTTACTCTCAGACAATTTACAACCTGAATATATGTTTTTCTTAAGCTTACATACTGCTTATCATAAACCTTGAAAGTACTATTAAGTAACACGAAAACAGCGCTGTATAAAACTCTAATTAACAAAAGGCTGCAGTAGACAATATCAAAGATATATACCAACAAATATTAAGAGTCTTCTGTATCAGAAAGTACTCACTTAATGTAACAAATACTTGAGGTAAAGAATATACGAGTAATAAGAGAATGGTAGAGATAAGTATCAACAAAAATGAGGAGTCTTCTGTATCAAATACCACTGACTGAATGTAACAGGTACATGATGTAAAGAATATAAGAAATCAATGGTGGAGATATATGGTATACATACGTGTATGCTAAAAAAAATAAGGAATCATCTGTATCAAATACGACTGACTGAATGTTACAGGTACATGACGTAATATACATGGAATGACAATGACAAGTGATGAATGTGAACTTAAGATCGAAATATCAAGTAAGATAAAAAGAAAACTTTGAGAAGATTTGAACATGTAGAATGAATGAATAAAGAAATACTAAAAAAACAAATTTACAGTGCAAGAGTGAAAGGCACAGTGAAAAGAAGGAAAGGGATATTTTGGAAGAAAGAAATGTAAAATTCAGAAAAATCGTAGAGCTAGAGAAGTGTATGAATGTAGAGGAGGCGAAAGATGTGTGTCACTATAGGAAAGTCTAGCGCTCTGTTTTCTCTACCTACCCTAGCAGGTATAAAACTAATAAAAATGCAACAATTTTTAACAATGTCAAAGAATATGACATAAAAAATAAAAATACTCCTGAACTAGAAGGTTAAATAAATATCCTCACATGGTACAAACACCCTGTTTACAAGAAGATAGGCATGATTTGTGGTTATTGCGGACACGGGGATGAATCTGTAATCAATTAAGGGTTGTGTCCAAGACCCCGGCTACGCCCGATTTGAATAAATAAGAACATACTTTAATGTTGACATTTTTTTCATTTATATTTTATTGAGTGGAACACAAACAAAATATTAACTGTTTATTAACATACATTTTGTGTTATAAATTTTATAAAATGAAACACAAAAGTTTACTTTAATATTTCAAATTGCTTGTTTTAATTGTATAAGGAATATTATTTTAATATATTAGAGTAACATTTCTGGGCTAAATTTTGTATTACTAATTTATTGGGTCTTATCTCTTAAAAATAAAATGTAATTCTATTTAATTTTTTTACAACTGTGATACATAACATAATCGTAAGAGTGGAAACCTCATCAGTCTCGTTGGTAAGACGCTTATCTTCTACTCGGGTGCTTCGAGTTCTGTTTCCAATGATACCCAAAAAATAAAAGGAGTCAATTTTCTTGAAGAGTTCGTCTGTTAAACAGACTCTTACGGACTAGAAGTGTGCGAATATATTTGTCTTTCCGTGCAGTAGTACTGCCAACATGTACGATAACGAACTGCAAGCTAGGTGTCCCCTCCTGTGGGTCTTAAACCGAAAGCTCGAAAAATAGGGCAGAAGGTGTCACCAATGCGGATATTTCAAAGGCCCAATAGAGTCAATTAATTAAAAGAGTAAAAATCTAAAACCAAATGTAATAAGTGTTTGCTCCAAATTTTATGTATATTTTTTTAGAATTCATTACTTATATGTAAGTGTCATTTTAATCAGTACGTCTGTTTAATATTCAATATTAAGTTACTAGAAAAGAAACCTGGAGAAAACACTACCTTCAATCCCAATACTCAAGCCTTTCTTGTGGGAACCGCTGTAGTACGTACATAACTTGCAATTCGACGTCGTACGAGTTCTCGTAATACCATAACATACAAAAAAAACATAACGTGGTCGACGATCTAAACAATGATTCTATATGAATTATTTTCTTGGTTGTTTTGTACTATTAAAAATTCAACCGGAAACCCTGGGTAGGTTGTATACATCTTCTCAATCAATAAAGCCATGTAATGTTGTACGTTATTAAGGACCTTTTTGGTCTAGTTAGTCAGACGCCTGTCTTTCAAACCGAAGGCTGCATTTTATTTCCGTCGTAACTTCCGTTGGATTACAAAAAAATATGTTACAGTCTGGTCTTCACTTGAGACCTCTTATATGGATTTCTGGTGGCTCAGAAGAGATTGCCACATGGCAAAAACTAAAATATAGTAAAATACATTTATAAGTAGAAGCATAAATGTAAGTTGAAATTTTATTTTCGAATTGAAATTTTGCATTCAAATCTTTATATTCACGTAACGCCCCTGGATTTTGTATATTTCTCGTGGAACATCAATATTAATTTTAATATTATTATCTATTGTTTATGGTTTTTACCACATTCGTGTAGAATTTGTTAATATGTCTGCGCGGTCGCCACTCATTTGATGTATCTCATTAGTACCCAGTTCAGAGCCGAAATAAATTGTAGAGGAAGCACTAACTTCTGACTGACAACACGCTATAAATCAGGCTTTTGTTGTGTCCGAAAGTCTTCTGAATTCTGAAAAGTCTATTTCAATAAAACACCCGATTTGGTACAAAAAGGTGTTCCTTTTATGTGAAGTAGACCAAACTCGAAATGTATAATACATATACTCACATATGTTAAGTGCCTAACTGACAATAACTATTAAGTACCATGTGAGGAACAGAACAAAGAATAAAATCAATAAAAATCAGTTAAATTGCTTAAGTATGTAGTTGTAATCGAAAAATGTAAATTAATATTCTCAACTAGAAAAATACTTACGCTCCCATAAAATTTACCATTCCTGCAATTTTCTTATTGGAGTAGGCAGTGAGGATAGACTTTCATAACTCTACAAAATCCTTAGCATCTTCTACGTCCATACACCTTCTCTACATATCCATACGACTCCAACAATTTGTCTGATTTTCAACATTTCATTTTTTCAAATTTACTTGATCTAACCATACTATCCTTAGTCTTCCTCTCACACGTCTAGTACTCACATTTATACTAATATATTTGTTTTGTTAGTCTTTTTTCCTTCAATCGTCCTACATGTCCAAACTATCTCAGAGTGCTCTTCTTCATCTTACTCAACACATCAACCTTTAGTTCACATTCGGTTACTATCGATTTGCTTTGTTAATTATAATAATACAATGGTGTAATTAAAACAAGAAGCTCAAGCTCCTTTACCGAGCTCTTCTTCAGGCTAATTTTGTTTTGTTTGTCTTAAACTTCTTTGTAATTGTCTGATAAAGGGTAAGTGAATTCAAAACTCAATTTACGATAGAAACGTCGTTGTAGTGGAATTAACAAAGCACATCTTGTCATATGTATCATTATGGAGTTGCACAAAGTACACCCTATCTTATCCCAGATTGTCATAAAGCTTCTTTTGTCTCGAATCTTTTTGATTCTCCAGTCTTTGCAAGTCTATAAGTACATTTTCCAAGAGTCTTTGCATGAGCCGGTCATATACCTTATAATATATTGTTGCTATATACATTAAATTATTTGCTTTCCTAACCTAGGGTTTATCAAAAATGTTCTTTCTGAAGTGCAGAAGTATGTAAAAATAACCCCAATACGCGCACAAATCTTATCGCGTCTCCCGTTCATAGGATGGATTTTCAATATCATTCAATCGTGAAGGTGCAGCTATCAATTTAAGTCAATAATTCAATGTAATATCTTTATTTTTCATGTTATCATACTTTGATCTAAAAAAAACATTGTGCATATCCTTGTTTTTCTTGTTGTTCATTTTCACCTTTTAGGCGGTTTCCTGACATGCGATGTCCTGCGAGGATCTTGTATTGAGCTATGTATGGAACTTTGTCACTGCCTATCATATCTACACGGTCACACTAGTACCGTCTTCTTTTCTTGCTCCACTTAACTACAATATATACGAGTATATTCATATATTTTGCAGGTCTGTTGAATGTGCGAGTTTCTGACCGTAACTTAAAGAAATTTTCCCAACATGCTTCGTTATATTTCTGAAAGATTTTTCTGAGTACCTTAATCAGCTTACACAGAAACGTTCTTCTTTTGCTTCTTTTATTGATTTGTCATCGTCAAGAGCGCAACAACCCAGGGCGAGTGAAAACTTCTAACAAGAAACCTTTCAATTATGTCTATACACTGAAACCACTATCCAACATTTTCCTTCCGGGGTATTAAATCTGCAGCCAAAGCCTACATACAGCCAATGTAACCTTCACCTTCCAAAACCATTCGTCCTCTTGTGTCTTCGTTGCTTACTTTTTTTCAGGATTGTTAGACAAAGTGATACACACATTGGTTTTTCTGTAACTTTATATTACTTATCATATTTTTGTATAGCGCTATTAAACTATTCCTATTGAAAAGCTGCACCAGATTAAACCTGCCTTTCGCCTTGGAAATTTGATATCCTTGCCATCGGAACCTTGTGTTTGTTGAAGTATAACAACTTGCACACAATAAACTAATTCATGCAAAGGTGTCTTCCATCCACAATCTGACTGACAATCAACGGATCACGAGGTATATAGTCTATCGTATCGTATCGATACCCACATATCCCAAACAGCGCAATTTATCTTAATAGTTCGGACCACACTGGCATCTTGGTTTGATGCATTTATTGTAGCTCGGTATTATAGTGTCTTTTCCATGTGCCAATCCATACACTTGTCTGAGATTTTTTTCAAGTGTTTAATTTGATTACTCAATAATTTTTCCATATTTCTTCAAGGAATTCAAAATAAAACAATAATTATTTCCAAAATCATCATATCAAAGAACAAACAGAATTGTTTCAGAAAGAAGATATCTTAGCTTAAGTTGTTTCCCATTAGAGACAATAAAGCATGAGGGTACAATAAAAGCCCAAAATTCTGTTTGTCCCTTTTATCTCTGGAATTATTGTACACATAATCCGGCTCCGTGTTATCAACCGACTTTGTTTAATTAAAATCCCGACCATGGGGGTACGAGTATATCTTAACTCAAACTTTTATCTTGTTTGTGTGTATCTAAACCAGGACTACGCAAACTTTGGGATATGAGGATTTCCCTGGGCAGCTATGATTTTGCTACCATTTTGCCTTATTTAACATCAACACGAATACTTTAATCTACTTACTGCCAATGTCACTCGAATGACATTTCCATTTTCATTATTTTTTAAACGGAATTTTATCACATTATTCTTTATTATAGATATTCTTGGCTCAATATTTTTGCACATGCAGGATTGGTTCATGATTTTTTTTCGATATTCCTAGCATAACCAATAAATGAGTTTTATGAGTCGAATCCTTTTAGCAATTATACATATACATTCATATGATCACATGATTTATGGATAATAATATTAAATTATTATATTAGTAACTTCATATGACAATGGTGGTATAGTTGTCTTCCAACTCAGTGAGTTCCGTTGAAATATATTATATAAAAAAAATCCAATCTGGTTTTCTCTTACGGCCTTTTCTATATATTTCTAGTTGATTGGAAAATATTGCCTCATGATAATTAATCCACCACGTTGTACTATTGTAACAAAAGCATAATTCAATACAAACGACATTTGATTTGAAGATTTCCAGCATAGAACAACTAAAAGCGCTGACCAACAATTATGTATAAAAAAATTAAGAAAAATAAAAAACTCGCGTAATTGACGTGATGTTGATCTAATAGAAATAGATTGACAATAATATTGAACGTGACTCAACATCATTTGTCCATTTAATAATAATGATACAATTTATATAGCGCCGTTGAGAACCAAATTCTCCTCAAGGGCGCAGCAACTCGAGACTCGAAACTATTATTATTATTATTGACAGATTAAAAATATTACAACATAAATATATATTAAAGTTGAGTGTAAGGATAGTAGCTGCAGTCATAAGATTTGGTACTTTTTCAAATCTACATATATTCAGAAAAAAATATTTGGTAAGAAAAGAAAACTTACCAATGGACGACGATCTACAAAATAAAATCTTTATAGATACGTTATAAACACATTCTGTTTTAGGTAAAGCATATGTTTGTAGTGTTCTTATATAATATGATCATAAACTTTGATAAGACCTCCCAAAAAGGGTTGCCTTGAAGTACTTCCTAAAGTATCAGCATCCAAAGATTGCAATAGCTATTTTGCCTGTTACCTTTAAATCAAACGAGATAGTTCTCATAATGGTCAATTCTTGTTTTATTTTGTTGCAAATACTCGATGAGTTAATGTTGAAAATATACATATTTCTAGAATTCCTGAAGGTTATACAGATTATGATTGTGCTTAATCAAGATTTTTTTATCATATTTTCACACGTACATATATCTATATGGCATCCATGGCTATCTTAGATTCTTCCCACAGTCTTACAATACCATAATTAAGATAATCCTTAAATACTGTATTCAGTATATCCAGCTCGTAGACCAAAGTTAAGTATCTTCTGATGTTGGAATTTATATAAATATCCTTACTATGCTCGCTTCTTGTGCTTGCTCAACAAGTTGGTTGTTCTTGAGGAATATTTGAACAGTCCCTTCTCGAAAAGACTAAAACAAATTAAACTATAACTTACAATGTCTTTAAAACTTTCAAGAGCAGTATTCATTACGAATTAATCTAAATTTAGCTTTTTTGTTAGGTAAAACTTTTTAATAAATTGCGTTATTAGTTTTGAATAAGAAAAGGGGTACGACAAGGAAGCTTAATATTCGAATTAACAAACTTTGTAGTTGATTGGATAAAAATATTATCTTCCTAGTCATAAAATTATAACGTCATCATAATAATAAATATGAACTATGAACAAATTATGGACACCAGGTGTTGACACTATTTACTTCACAAATTCACTCTTTCATTTCTGGTCCATCGGCCACGGTCTAACGGTTAGCATTCACGCTAAGCCAGCGAGCGCCCCAAGTTCGATTCCTGGCGGAAACACTTCCAGACTGGTTTTACTTTTAAATAATTTTGCATGAATATTTATGTTTTTTTTTTGTTTGTAAGTTGCTTCTCATTAGTTCTTTAATGTTATCAAGCAGCTCATGAAAAGAGCTAAATAAAATTCTGCACTTTTAAAGGCTCTCCTTGCCATAGAAGCTTAAGTTTTCATCTGCAAAGACAGTACTTGCTGAGGTGCAACAGCTTGCACAAAAACATACACGCACAGACGTTATCCATATGCAATATGGTTGGCATATTCCACTGGATGGCAATAGAGATCACCCTATCATTCGCGTCAATCAGTTCCTGTCTCGAGTTTGTAGTCCCGATGTTCTGTGTGTTGTAAGTACTGTAACATATAGCTCCACAATCAGTTCCTGACTAGAGTTTGTAGTCCCGATGTGCTGTGTGTTGTAAGTACTGTAAGTGTAACCCCACAATCAGTTCCTCTCTCGAGTTTGTAGTCCCGATGTTTTGTGTGTTGTAAATACTGTGTAGCCCTAGAATCAAATTCAATACAACTTTCTTTAAAGAATTTAATCTCTCCATGTTCACATTACATCTAGTCACTTCACTGTTAGATCTAAAAAGAATAATTTTTAAATCTGTATGAATATCGTAGGTATTCATTTATTTATCTAATACTCTCATAGTAACATATCTGGTAGATTTATTGCTTTATGAATATTTCTTCCAATCAACTAACTTTAATTTCATAAATATTACTTCTATCCATGACCATATATTTAACTAATATATGAAAACAGGATTTGAGAAAAACTAACAACAAAAAGGTAAATCTCATGAAAAACATGAATTAGCAGGGAAGTTGTATGACAGTTTTATTTTTTAATATTTATAGTAATACAAGGAATATTTTTAGTTAAATAATGTTTCATTAGTTTATTATTAAATGTTGATAAGGATCATCGATCTTACCGGTGATTTGATGAAATACGTTTTTTTTTATTTTATGTACTGAAAAGTTTCGGCAAGAATTTATGATATATTAACTATTTTTGAAAACGCTAACTATATATTTTGATAAAATTAAAACTATCCAAGAAAAACTTTTTTTTTCAATTATTCTGCTCATTTTATTCAAAAACATTAACTTTATTACTAATACAATTATATCTGGTAAAATTTTCAATTTTATAAGAAAATATTTTTGTATATCATAAAAACATATCTCTTGAGAGTTATGTATCAAATGCAGTTTATTTTTTGCCTTCAGTATTTAATATGCCGTGGTTAATTTCTTTATGGTTATATTTTCAAAAGACGCCGGCAGAGATGGATCAACGGAGATAAGAGTTGTTGGGTGTAGGTGCATCATTGTATGCTGATGATGCAATGTTGGTTTTGTGAGATGTCAGGAAATACTTGAGGAAACGTGCAAGATACCCATAAAAGTAAGGCTATAGCAATTTATGCGATAGGCAATATAATTTAAAATTAAATTTTGATAAAATCGTATAAAATTCTACTTTTTTTGAAGATATGCCATTTTCCTGTGACCTATAATTATCTAACGCGTCCATTTTCGAATAGCTAAGAATCTTCGACAACTTACCTTCGACGAGTCCTCCGATTGTGGGCAAACCATCAAGCATGACATAGATTGAATGTAACCACATATGCAAAGTGGTTGACGCTATGCGCCAATCCTCCATCTGAGGATATTTTTTGATCTAACCAGGAGGTTACATAGGCTATAAAGATACCTCTATACTGCCCATAGTACCTAGTGTCCCACTGACAGGTACTCCGTCAGCTGTACCCAAGTCAGTACGTTTTAAAAAATTGACACGCTTTCTTTAAATTGACTCTCCACTCTCTCTCTCTAGGGGAGCAAGGTAAACTAACGCCTCCATTGTCGAAGAACTGAGAACTACCAACAGATTGTTGACAATATGCCTTCGACGAGTCCTCCAATTGTTTGGGTGCATCGTTCGGGGCAAAGGAGACAGTTTGGAGAGGTTTGTGGTTACTGGAGGCGTGGACGGACGACGCACAAGAGGAACAATCCCAATGTGTTGAACTCACCAAGTGAGAGACGCAACTGGACTACCTTTAAATATAAATAAATATTTACAACTGGAATAACTGCCCTTCGACCCGCAGCATGCAAGGATGGATGGAGAGAAGTCGTCAGAGGCTGTCATGGGAGTCACGATACTCAGTCATGAGCTACACAACCGGACGATGATGATAATTATCTCTTAAAAGTGTCGAATAAATGCTGTACGAATGCGTCACTCAGAATAATACATGGGGTGACAATGTATCACAGAATACGGAATGAAGGGATTAGGGATGAATATGAACATAAGGTCGATATTCTGATGTGTTGAGTTAGATGAAAAAGAGTACTGTGAGATGGTTTGGTCCCGTCAAACGAATGAATGACAAAAGCCTAACAAAACAAATATATAATACAAATTTAAGTAGAAGGCGTATTAAAGGAAGACTATATAAAGTATAGTTGGGTCAAGTGAATACTATTTTTTCAAAATAAAAAGTAATAAGGAAGATAAATCGTAGGAGCTATAAGAGAAGGTGTGGCTGTGGAAGAGGCGAAATATGTGTGTCGAGATAGTAGTTTAGAGCTATATCCTTTCTGTCTACTCCAGCAGAGAAACAGCATGATGATATGTGGGTATATAGTAATTATCTCCTTTGGTTAGTTGAAATTTTGGCTTGCGTACGTTATAAAATCTGCGTAAATTATATTGCATCTATATTTTTTTTATTCAAAATTTACATATAAAATGTATAAATTAATACAATCATTAGAAAATTTTAAAAAACTTAATTTTTCATTTAACATTTTTTTCCTTAAATTGTTTTACATCCAAATTTGAATGTTCCCACCCATTGAGCGATATTGAATTGAGAATATATAATATTATAGAATACGAGTATGTTCTAAAAATTTATTCTCAATAATCTCTTCCTGTCAAAATTTAGAATAATACCACGTTCACGGAAGAAGAATATCAATAATATGTTTTCTATTGTTTATAGTTAAGGCATTAATTAACACTTTGGAGGTTTAAAGACATTTGAATTTGTTTATTCAAGCAGTGGAATAAAAGGTGTTTGACTAAACAAATTACTATGTATTTATATAATTAGAAACTATAAACTTGACTTATAGTAACACTGCAAACGGAGGGAAACATATTTGTAATGAACGTTCTCATGTTGGTTGGCTTTGAAATATTCGTTGAAAATAGATCTTCATAAAAGATCAGATACGCATCATGTAATGGGCATCAAAATAATATATCATCCAACGTTTCCTGACTGAGACCACATTCGCACATGCTTGAATATAAAACTTTGATCTTTGTCAAATGTGAATATGCAATACGCATCTGACACATCACAAATGTTAAATGTTTGTCTTTATAATCTAAATTTTGACAATAATGTCGAGTTCAAACGTGTTAGAATTCCATTGAATGTTGCCAACAAGTATAACTTACAATTGGTTTAATACTTCGTAACGTTTGGTAGTGAAACATTAAGGTTCTTTAAGTTTTTATTTTATTTTATTTTCTCAAATGGTGGAAAAAGAAGAAGAATAAATAAGTTAAGAGGAATACTAAACGGTGTGTTGCGATATGAAACAAAGTTAATGTGGCACTAAAACGTATATATTTAAACCAAAGAATATTAAAATCTGTTAAGATGATAACCTACAGTGAAATTTTGGTTCCAATTGTGTTGTAAGTAAGATGAAGAGGAGCACGCTGAGATGGTTGGGGGATATGGAATGAGTTAATGAAGGAAGACTATGAAAACAGATATATAGTGCAAATATAAGTGGAAGGCATGTGAGAGAAAGACAAAGGAATGTATGGTTGGATCAAATGAATGAAATTTTTAAAGAGAAACATAGAAAGTCACATAAATCGTATGAGTTGTAAGGATGTGGAAGAAGCTAACGATTGAAAAATCTGGTGTTCTGTCGTCTCTGCCTAACAGGGAGACGGCATGATGGATGTAAGTTTTTATTTTATTATAATCGTCCTTTCCAATTGCTTTTTGAAATACAAAAGGCTCCTTTTATTTATATTTTGATCAATCAATATAACACCTTTTTGAACAAGTATCATAAACCTTCGTTTATTAGTTTTAGTCTGAAAAAATATTGGTTATCCTATGATAAGTATATCAGTACTTAAAGCTGATTTATCTATTTAACACTTCGGGAATAATTATTCATATTCTTGCGAGTATTTTCGTAAACTGAAATTCTAAAAAAAAACAACCCCTAACGTTATCTTCAATTATTAATCTCTTTTTAAAACTGTCAAATGTGTTTACCACTTTCGGGGGCTTATGCACCCCAATGTAACCGCTGGACCCGCAAAAAAGTTAATATCGAGTCTGTCTGACCCCTGGGTACTTGAGCTCCTTACCGTCGTCCCTTTGGTCGCTATCTGTCGTTGATGCGTAGAGCAAACATGGGCGGTTCACATAGCAACCCTTTAAGGGTGGCTCGCCCTATATATAGGTGGTAATTCTGAAACAAATTTTCAGGAAAAACACACCCCTTTTCGAAAGAATTAGGACGAGATTCGCGGTTTAATATCGACCGTTTTAGAGCTACCCATCATTTTATAATGTAGTAGCCTTCATTTTATAATAAGTAGAATCAATGAAGAAAGACTAACAAAACAAATATATAGTGCAAATGTGAGAGGAATACCAAGAAAAGTATGGTTGGATTAAGGGAATGATATTTGGAAAGAAGGAAACGTAGAAAGTCATGGAAATCATAGAGTTTGTATCAGAAGGTTTATGGATATGGAAGAGGCTGAAGGTTTGTGTCGAGTTCGGAAGGTATGGCACTCTGTCCTCTCTGCCTACCCCGGCATGGAGATGACGTGATGGTATGATTATCAGTTCTTCATCTATTTTCCCGGTGAATGTGTTGTATTACTTTATATAATACGAGTACTTTCGTTATATACTGATTTATGGCTATGTAGTAATCTCTTCAATTTAATCAGAAATATATTTATTAAAGGGGCCTTTAGTGAAAACCAGACTGAATCTGTTTTTTAAATCATGCAACATCGGGAATCGATACGGAAACATCTGAGTTGAGAGACAGGCATCTTACCAGCTCAACCACGAAGGGTATGCTTTGAACAGCCCACAGAACACCTTCCAATAAGAATCTTTAAAATTATCTGCTTTGGCAAATGTTTATCAGACATTCTCTCTTAGCATTATGGAGCAACAAAGGTTTTTCGCAGAGTACGACGGAAACTCGATTGATATATAAAATTATTTTGTTAAAAAGAAAACACATGTTTTTACTCGTTTATTAAAATAAAAAACAAACATTAACCAATATTATTTCATGTTAACCAGTTTCATGTGGACGACGACATAGGACAACAAACTTGTTTATAAAAGAGAAAGAGCGATGCAGGTATAATGTAAGCATAGCCTGTCTAGAGTTGATAATAACAATAATTTCTGCTCTGACAGACTCTAACTATGAACTCGCTTCTAAATGACACCCATATTGACAGCACATCACAGATCAACACAAATATTCGAGGGAATATCATTTTACTTAAAATATTTTACAATACATTGAATAAAATGTTTTTTTTTAACATGATAAAGTATACTTAATTGTATAAACATTAATAAATAAAGCACTTTTTTAATATAAAAAAACTAAATATTATCATACATATCACTTTATGTCAACATGAATTTCATTGATTGAATGTGAGAAATAATCGCGAATTTCACGTCTTGTCGATTTTGTGTAATATCCTTAACTATTCCACTACTTCATAATATTTCGCTTAAAAAATCAGCTTATCTCCGATAGCGGATTTTTGCTTCTCTCTAACAGAGATTGCAAATTGGCATTAACAGTTCACCACTTTTATCTTTTTTACTACCTATACCATAAAACTTTCGAAGGAATTTCTGACCACTGCAAGAGTTGATTGGAAGAAATTGCTGTATAACAATAAGCCCCCAGATGTAAGAATGGAAAACAAATTAAATGAAAAATAAGTATACCATGTATAAAAATTGTTTATTTTCGTTATCATCAACCGAAAAACTTATCAAACTCTAGTATGATTGGTTAGAAGTGATTGTCATCTATCAATAACCCCGTAAAATTGTACTTGGTAAGTGGACCAAATTATGGAATAAAGAATCTGTTTTCATATACTTGATTATAATATAAACATACTATATCATAAAACTAAAATATCTAAGATGTGTGACGATTCTCTTGAACTGTCCAAAATATATAGATATACATTTTGAATAGTTCAAGAGAATCATAACAGTCAAACTGTTGTTTTGACTTATAGTAAGTCAGTAATTTATATAAGTAATATTCCATGGAATGAACTTTGAAATGAGCAGTAATGAAGCCCGCAATCCCCGGGCTGGAAGACAGGCGTCTTACCAACTGCCACGGGAGTCGTCAAGAAGTAATATATGATTTTGATCATTTATTGACAAAAATCTATTCACATCCAATATATTTTTTTTTAAATATATTCACAATCAGCAAACTCCGATTGTGAAGAAAGAGAATATTTTTTGTCATTCCTCCTTGTTTTTTTTGTCACTGCTCCCAGGTCTCTACAGGTGGCGCCACATCTCATTAAATTAATTTAATGAACGATTTTTCCACAAAATTTATTACGCTCAACAAATTTCACACAAAGTATATATATTAGTCACTTTAATGTTTAATGTTATTATAATTTTCAATTTAATTAGGCGTTTACGAACGACCTTTTGAACTTTTAATATTAATCTTGGATATCGATCGTTTTATTTTTAATAAAAATTAGAAGAGACATCTATGTTTACATCTATGGCACTCGTTAATCTCTTTTACAATCGATATGGCGAAATATATTTGATTTCAAAAATAAAATTATATTTTTTATTGTTGTGATTTTAATTTAGTGTGTTTTTTTTTCTTGTCATAAAGATAACGACCTCCGTAATCCAGTTGGTAATATGCTTAACTCACACGCAAAGGTTTCGGGTTCAATATCCGATGGAACCCGAAAAAAATTAACCAATTTGGTAAAAATTGTTCGTCTGGTAACTACTCACTCGCGGTAGACGTGTGCGAATGTTGTTGCATAGTCACGTACGGTAGTATTGCCGATATACTCGTATATAATATATACGTACATTGAAGAACTGCGAGCTCCGTGTCAATTCTAAATCCGGAAGTTTGGATAAATCTCCCGTGCCAATGGTTATAAACCCGAAGGTTTGATGGGGCCGAAGACAGTGTAGTCTCATGACCACGCTCTTTTGTATATCCACATCACCGAATTGAATATTTTGAAGGACACCACACGACTGAATTAAAAAGTTATAATGATTTTTACATTTTTTTCTATTATGAATCAATGAGGTTTATTTCTTGAACTTCTTTTAAAATGATTTCCGTTAACAAATTGCCTGTCATTGTTTACCCATATATGTTATGTATGTACATACCACCAAAATTAAATACATTTTTGCGCTTCCCGTAGATGAGCAATAAGCAAAGAATTAGAACTTGCTACAGTAGGAGCAGTGCAACAATCTAACTTCTGTATTATTTTTATATATATAATGATTTATTTGATGTACATAATTAAGAACCGGAAAACGTATAGACCCCTGACGCAGTTGGTATATAATTTCCTAAATCAAGAAATGAAAAAGTTAGAATCTTACAAAATATAGTATTTCAGATATGAAACACTCCCTGAAATTGTCTTCTTTTGGATTTTCATCTTTGAGGTATTCTCCCCAGATGTTAGAAGGAAAACAACTATTGGTAAATGTTTTTTTCGCAAAATATTAAGTGAGTTGAGTAAAATAAAATTATGGAACCTTAATTTAACGAGTGTAAGTAAAAAAATTGGTAGGATAACAGGGATAGATAATTTAATAGTTCTTTCCTTTAGTCTTGTGTGTTCGTGTTAAATATCATTTCGTGTTTAATAACGTTCATTTCAAAATACACTGTAATTTGCATCACCATCACGCCTTATCTATCCTCTTCTAAGATACAACTTTTGTTATATCCAAACATTTTGTGATGTTTTACAAATGCCCGTATTTAGAAACTTTTCAGGATACTTCTTTAAAAATTATGTAACTATAATAAACTCATTTAAGTTTAAAAATATAAGTTCATCCTCAAGATAAATAACCGGAGTTAGTATTTTTATATGAAAATCAACATCATTGCATCAATGAAGCCTACGGAACGAACTTACTTAACATTTTTTTTATTTTTCAATTATTTATTTGTTAAACTAAATATGCTGTTTTGACTTATATTGTCTGAAATGAATGGATAAAGAGTCAGAGGTTGACCAAGCAAATGAGACAATTTTGTTTTAAAAAAAAAATTAACTTAGAAAAAATGAGAATCAGAAGAAAATGTATGAAAAAACAAATAAGCATAGACTAGAAACAGACTGGATATGTGGAAAGAAAGAGATTATCTGTCTTGTATAGAAACAATGGAGCTACGAAAATTTAAGCTGGTTTCAGAACGTAGAAAAAAGTGGTGTCTAAGAACAAAAATATGGATTAAAAAATATTGAATTCTTTTTATCAAAAAAATTTCAACACGTTTCGTAGCAAATAAAATAAAATTATAATTTTTCAAGAGCTTTTTATTTGCCAACATTTAAAAATTCATATTATTTTCTGTGGTTTAAATGCATCTTATTTCAGAACAGGATAGTTTAACATGGAATATAAATTATCAACGATTTGTTGAAAAAAATACATAGTTAGCTAATCATCATTTTCAAAACTGAAAGAATAAACTTATTTTAAAGTTTGGTGCGATCACCCTAAAAAATTAAAATCTTTAAGTCAAACATTTTTCCGATCGTTCAATGTAATGTAAACTAGCATTCAAATTTTAAAACATCTCATCACCATTCAAAAATTTATTAGGCATATAAAATAATATACAAGCATTTCAAAATGTATGCACATTGTTACAAGATGATGACTTGCGGCCGTCGCCCTTTCCACCTGTCAAGCCAGTGCGGCCCTGCGCCTCAAACAAGTTTATCTGTGACGGTGACAAGGCGATCTGGATGCCTAGTGTGTGTGCTGAGTACACTAGAGTCGACCTAACAGGTGGAGAAACTGTTCTAGCTCATATTAACAGGGGTGGATTGACCTACTCAAATATGTAGGCTATATTTTGTCAGCTTAATAGGAATATTTTCTTTAAAAACTATCTTGCGTTTTATTTGATAGTAATAATCTATCCAAATAATTAAAGCTCATTTTTAGGAGCATACTTTATAATGGATAGTAAGTAGATATGTTACTTTATATGTATGACCTGATTTAAATCGTTCTTTAAGACCTTATTCTACCTTTATTTACTTTGTGACGCTAATGAGTTACATTTTATATACTAATAAATTAAGCGCACTTGAGGTGATATTGCTGATACTAGTTGATAAGACAACTGTCTTTCAATTTGTAAGTGGCAAGTTCGATTTATGTTGAAACTCTTTTTTTTAAATGATTTTAGCCTGGTTTTCAATTAAGGCCTTATATTTTTTTTTGATAGATTAGAAGAGATAGGCACATGTCAATAACGAAAGTGTAATACAATACTTTATTACAAAACAAAACTATCTAAGTCACAAAAAGGTAAAATAAATTATCGAACCTGGTACAACGGTTTACTTAGCAATAACATATAAAAAAATTAGGCCAAGGCATGTGAAAATTTAAAATAATAACTCGTCACAGAATACGATAGAATCATCATCGTTTTATAACTCGATTAAGCAAAGAGATTGCATTTGATACATTTCTTCTACAGTCTGTTCAAAGAAAACTGTCGTAATGTTCCCGGTATTAATAAGAGAAAAACACCTGATTAAAACATATCAACGCAAATCACATCCGTTGCCCAACTTCCGTTGGGATCCGTCATGATGGTAAGCAAACGTCAACCTGCCACTTCTGAGAAAGCCGGGGAAATTTTGAAATGACACAAAAAGTGTTGCCTGCCCTGGACAAATATTTACTCTAGATAATGTTATGGGAGCGGGCGTGCTTTGCCGTTTCCTATTCTAATTTGGTCATATATAAGCAAAAGGAAACCATTTCACGATAATATATCACGGGAAAAGGTGGACTTTAAAAAAAAAAGAATATAATCCTCCTGAGTGCGAAAATAAGGGAATGGGAAAAATATGGACGACAGAGATGTATAATTACTTGAATTTAATTAAAAAGCCACTCATGCTGAAATGAAAGCGAAGGTCTGTTTTTACAAATCGGATTTTACAAATTCGTGTATGCGAGCTCTTTTTTCGATATATTCTATATAAAAACTCATTATTATTTTATCATTTTCGCATTTAAACTCCGTCTACATACAATATTATTTAGGAGTTATCATATAAATCCACTTTAATTTTCTAATCTTTCTTAGAATATAATATTATTATCACATGATGTTTTTAAATTATAAAAAAATATTTTAATAAATGAAATAATTCCTTTCGATGCTTACGTAAATTGATGTTTTATTGTATTGATTTAAGATTTAATTGTAAATAGTAGCACCTGACGGGTTTATTACTTCATGACAATATTTTCCAAACAACCGTAAAGATGTTTAAAAGGTTTTAAGCGGAAACCAGACTGAAACCTTTATAAAAACAATGATTCATACTAAAACCGAACCGTCATTTTAACTACTAGGTCACGAAGTCCGTTTTATTTGTAATTTTTAATAACTATCACAACCCGATCCGTTGTGACCCCTTACCTCTGACGACCCACTGGTTGAGACCCACTGAACTCAAGTATCTATATGAGTTTTCTATCCTAATTGATCTCATTTAATCAGTTTGTATCAACCTTTCCTTTAATATATTATCATTCTTGGAAATTATTCATACAAATTGTTTTATTTTCTCCGAAATTCACATTAAAAAAAACAATATTTAAAAAAATATTTGATAAATTTGCTTTTATTTTTCTATTGTACTCATGTGTCCAATAAAGGATCGAAACACCATGTTTTAGTCAATTCTGCAGAGATTCTCGGGCTTCAATGATGCCCTGATGAGGAATTTCTGTACGATGGTCCTCTAGCGCTGAATTGTTTCAATTTACATGTTTTCAGGTGACGCCATTCCTTTATTATATCGACAAACACCGTTGGATAGAATGTTATCCATTTTACCACTAAAATGCTCTAAAAACCAGTCTGTGGAATTATAAGACTAGACCGATTTCGTGAATCAACTGTTCAAATCACCTGTTTCTCTTGCAAACATACAACATTCACGAGTTTGGGCAATTTATTGAGTCCCTTCTTTTTTAACGTTTCTTTGTTAAATGTACTCGTATTTGAGTTGGCCTAAAACAAGTTCGATTTGTTTCCATATATATATATAGTACAATATGTTAAGTATTGATTTATTCACACAAAGACTGAAATGAAACAATGGCGAGTCCATGACATAAAGACGACATCCGTAGGCTAGGTAGGCCTAGACGTAGGCCTGTCGTCGAATTTGGGGATTGCGGGTTCGATTCTCGCTAAGACCCATTTTTTTAAATCAGGTTCCAGTCTGATTTTCACTTAAAGCCTCTTTAACACATTTCTGATTGATTGGAAGAGATTGCCACATGGCATTAAGCCAACCAGGTAATATTAAATACAACAAAATAGTAATACAATACACAATTATAATTACAATAGAATCAACATTGGTGTATAGAAGTAAAACGGAGACATGGAAAATTAATAAAATGATCCGAGAAATGCAGTGAAAATGCGTTCATCAAGAATAATGTGTTATTATTAAGAATAAAAGTCAGCTAAAAATATCACGTTAAGGTGGTTTGGACTCGTTGAGCTGATGGGTCATGAAAGTCTTACTGGACCAATTTATAACGCAAACGTAAATAAAAGTCGTGGTGTAGATGACCGAGAAAAGTTGATTGAACCAAGTAAGTGAAATTTTGATTGAAGAAAAGTTGTCGAGAAACAGAAAGGGCTATATAAGAAAATGTATGTGTGTAGATGAGACGAAAGAAGTATTTCGTAATAAATTGTATATTTGTATCCTTCTCATCGGTGTATCGTTCACTGTGAAATGCTAGAAATACTAGTTAACCAAAAATATAATAATTGAAATATTTTTAACCATTTGTTTATATTTACAAGCGGCCGTTGACCTTTGTTGAGCAAGATTAGTTTTATTTCATATAAATCTGCGGTTCCGGTTATAATTTAGAATATTAAACGTTTGGTCTATTCAAACGGAATGAATTATCACCACCGCCACAATGATGCTAATTTGTCATCTTTAGATAAATTGTTTTTTTTTTCGTTGAGAATCTTGATGATTCAGCATAGTTTTTTCAACCAATAGATATTCAACATTTACATAGATATAATGTTGACGCGAATTTACAATGCACAAATGACATATCATACATAAATCATATTTAATATCCTTAAAGAATGAGGGAGACGAGATTTCCATACAATCTTACGTGATGTTTTTTTATATGAATTTATTTTGTTGTATACTCGTGTTTCCTTTTTGATTTTGTTTTCGTTTCGTATGGTACCCTTTCACATATCCGAATTGGTGATTCAAATATATTTAAGAGCGTAGCTAGAAGACAACATTATCTTCGGTTCAAGTAATGGAACCTTCAGGCTTAGATCCACTGAAATGGACACGGAATTCGCGGTTCCTCATTACACGCGTGAGTAATATTACCGCGCGTGAAAAGACAACAACACTCGTACACGTACTCGGCGCGTATGAGTATTGTTACTGAATAACACTTTTATCAAGACTGGGACACTTTCTGTACTTATTTTTTGGATACCATCGGGAATTAAACCCGAAACCAAGTATATTCCTTGTCGACTTAGACTGAGGGAATAGAATGCCAGACATTCATATCACGACACATATAATTCGCCTCTTCTACATCCATACAAATCTTCTACATCCATACACATCTTCTACATCCATACACATCTACATCCATACACATCTACATCCATACACATCTACATCCATACACATCTTCTACATCCATACACATCTTCAAAAAGTTCCTATGAATAGTCAGATTATTACGCTTCCTTCTGTCATACCATCACTTGACCCAACCATACTTTCCTTGGTCTTCCTATATCACGCCTTCATTTACACTGTATATTTGCTTTGTTTTTCTTTAATAAATTATTTGTTTTATTTTACATGGCCAAACCATATCTGAGTGCTCTTTTTCATTTTACTTAATATATCGCCTTAGGTTAAAACACATTGGTAATCACTGTATTCCGTATCGTGTCATACATTGTCATCCCGCATAATCATCTCGGTTTGTACAATTCTGCATTATTTGTTATACACATACCCACCCATTTATCAAAGTAGGTACTAAAATACTATTATGGGTTATCTTAACAGATTTTGATGATGCTCGGTTCAAGTATATATATTTAAGGACCTCATTGAGTTGGTTTTCAATCGCTATACACTATCGAAATATTCTATCGAAATACTACTCATGTAGCAAAATTCTTGTTGCAATCTATTTTATTTTACCAAAACATTACGACCTCCAAGTCTAATTGGTAAGACGACTGTCTCCCAGCCCGGAGGTTGCGGGTTCAAACCCCGCTGGACCCAGATATTTTAAAAAAGGATATCAGTCTGATTTACACTTAAGGCTTTATTAACATATTTCTGGTTGGCTGGAAGAGATTACCACATAGAAATAATCCCGTCAGGTTGTACTGTGTACAACAAAAGTGTAATAATAATGCAATACATCGCATTTGCTCTTCCATTCACACTACCTAACTAATAATTGTGTTATTAATTAGCAAAAGTTCTAAAGAATGTTAAATCAAATCCGTCACTAGACCGTTTAAAAATACATACATATATACATAAACATTCACTTTATGGCTAATTAAGGGAATACACGTCCAAAGTTAAACGAAACCAAATAAACGAGTTCCTGGTTGCAAGAAGAATACTCGTACATGCTTGCAACCGCCAAACGTTCGACACTTGACACTGCATTGTTTGAAGTCAATAGATAACCGTTTTTACGACCCCAGTTAACGCTAATAACTATTGAAGACACTTTACCAGAACCTATTAATACCTCGTCCCCTCACGGCTGCTTTATGAGCCATAAGAAACATATCTTGACGGCTATGCAGGGCCGCCAAGACCATGCAATCGAATAAATTCCACTAGCAGTCAAACATACATGCATACCGTCACATCGTGTTCTTTGGCGTGTCCCTTGATAGAACAAATCTAAGCACACAACTTTCGTGTCATCTAGATTCATACATCTCGTCAAGCACAATTTTCTATTGTTTGTGCTTTTAAACTGTACCTGGTTAAAAATTTGGTCCACTTCATACGATAGTAATAATAAAAAATAACAATTTATATAGCGCCGTTTAGAGAGGAAACTGTCCTCAAGGGCAAAACTACAACTACGTTTTTCTCGGTCTACCGCTTCCCCACACATCTGTCACTTCTGATTTGTGTATTCGCTTTAAGGTGCATGGTCGCATTATAACGCTTTGGATTTCCGCGTCACAATCCAAAGCGTTATAACGCGACACACAGCGTCGCTTTCCAACTGAATTGACGTTGGAATGGCGAGGGGATCCTCGACTTCGAGGACCAGCAACGACGATGATGACGTGTATTCGCTTAATTATTCTTCTGTCATTCATTCTATCTACTTACCCAAACCATCTTACCGTTCGTTTCTTGTTCTTACTTACAACATACACTTATCTATACATTCGTTTCAAATGCATTCGTTCTACCTTCTTTCATAGATTGACAATCCACATTTTTTGCTTAATGCACACATCGAACATATCACTAATTTTACTGATATTGTTATTTTGTTAAGTCTAAGGTTAACTCGCAAACATCAAGGTAGACACTAGCATACTATTATGTACTATCTACGAGTAAATTGCTACTTTTGATATAACGCGATCATTGTAGATTACATTAAGTACTCCGTTTTTTCCTGATTAACCATCGCTAAACTTTTTTTCAATCTACGTTTCAAATTGTCTATCTCACGTATCTACTTAACAAATTGTCTATCTCACGTATCTACTTAACAAATTGTCTATCTCACGTATCACGTATATGCTTCCCGGATAACCGAACACATCTTCATGTTCCAACATCTCTGAGTTAACCCATACATCACATTGAATTAGGAATTATGAAAATAAACTTAGCTTGTTATGAAAAATGTCAAACGTACAAAAATATGAATAATTCGAATAAAGATTCAATTTCTTCTATATTACTTAATTTGAGATAATGCCTAAAAAACAAAACATTCATATATAAAAAACCTAACAAACTAAACATGACAACCTCCGTAGCCTGATAGGTAAAACGTCAGTCTTTCAATCTGGGAGTTTTTACTTTCATTCCCATCGGTATTCGATTTTTTTAAAAGGGTTCCTGTTTGTTTTTGACTTACGATATCTGTAACATATTTCTGGGTGGTTGTAAGAGATTGCCACATAGCAACCCTCTAGGTTTTACTGTATACACCGAATATGTAACACAGTAAAAACATGGGTCGTCAATTGTTCATAGTATTTTTGATTTAGGTTAAAAATACTTAAATAAATTAAATGAAATTTTTTTTTCCTTCGAATCTGTTAAGTTGAAAAAATATATATACACGAGCAGTCGATATTGACGGCCCTGCTCTATGAAGAATGATGGCACAAGTGAAGTTTCTAAAAAGTGGCGATAAAACATCCCTAATTGGCTCGGCTCCTGACCTCCTCAGCCTGCCTATCCGAGACCTCGAGTCAAGTGCCGCTGCAGCAGACGATAGCGCATTCCTGGTGAGACTTCTGCGTCCTACACTGTGCACTGCTTGAGTGTTTCAGTTCAGCTGGAGGGATAAATCATCGTTAAGCAGGTCGGAAATAAGATGAGTTTTTGTACGATATTCTAAAAATACTAGTCTAGTATTGACAGTACACCCTTCTTCAGTTTAAATATAATATTTTTATTTTGAGTGATATATTTTTAATATTCATTTCATAACACTTAATGCACAAAAAATTTCCATATTAAGGAATTCTGCTATTTAGGTAGTATTTTCTCGGATGATGTAAAAGCTACGAGAAATATCGAATGGCGTTAAGCAGTAAGAAACAATGTCAAGATGATTTGAGATGTATGGATGTGGAGAAGATAAAGGTAGAATTTTGTGATAGATAAAATGACGCTGTGTCTCCTCTGCTTACTCCAACATGAAAACAGCGTGATTTTTTGTATGTATTTAGTACATTTTGTTAAACGCTTGTCCGCCACTTTTATGTCACGTTCAAAACACATGTTTCATACATATGATAAATACTATCACATAATGTCAGTTTTGGGGTAGGCAAAAAGGACAAATCTCTGTATCTCTAATCTGTGCGTGTATATCTTCCATATACGCGCACAGATTTTGCCTCATTCACAGTTGGATAATTTTATTTGGAGTTAAAATCTCCAGGTAAAAAAAATTAACAAAGTGAAAGAAATGTAAGATGTATGCGATGTAGAAAAGCACATACGATAAGATAGTATGACCGTATATCTATCGTTGGAGTAGATACAGATTAATTTGTGTTGTATTGTATTATACTTTCGTTGTATGCAGTACAATCTGGTGGGCTTATTGCTTTGTGACAATATATTTCAACCAATCAGAAAAGTGTTAAAAAGGTATAAGTGAAAACCAGGCTGGAATCCTTTAAAAAATCTGGATTCCAAAGTGATTTGAACTCGCAACTTTTATATTGGAAGAAGGCATCTTACCAAGTAGGGCACGGAGGTCGTCATAAGTTCTTGGTACCCGTAAATAAAATGAAATAAAACATAGATAAGAATACTTATATTTTAAGAATGATGAATATCTTAAGAAAGACTGTTATGGTGATATATAAATTTATGTACTTATATTTTCTGCAATAAGACTACGCTTTAGAGATGTTGTCTTGCCCATCCCACCTCCATCGGCCGTTTGAAGTATTCCCGCTTACAAGGTTAAGGTGATTCCTGCTACCCCGAGTATTTATTTCAAAGATATCTTGCAGACGTGTCTTTAATTCATATAAGCCTATTAGTTACTGAAACAGAGCCGACAACTTATTATTTATTAGTCATTTCTTCCTTTGTATCCCTTAGTCTTACCATTTGGTTAAATACAATTATGAATGGAAGATGGTACTGATAACTGGAAGTATAAATTAAAAAAGGGTTGAAGGGGGCAACACTGAATAAACATTAAAACTTTCCACGAAAACTCCATAAAAGCTATGGAATGAAGGTGTAGCTATAAACCTAGCTGCATCAAAGATAAATTCATAGAGACAAAGAAAATAAAAGGTAGCCTTTTTTAATCTTGCGTTGTATTTTTTAGACGTTATTTTACAATTTCACTAGTTCTGGTGTAATAAATTTCGATTCAAGCTAGATCCTTTTATTAAGCCTTTCACCTAGTCTTATCCTGTTTTTCTATCATAGGACGATTGCAACAAGTTATAGATATAGCCCTTAATTGTCATTCATTAATGCCTGTGTCCAGACAATCAATTGTTAATGATGTTACATGTATCCAGAAAGAAGCAACATATTTCGCCCTATCATTTGCATCAATCAGTTCTTACCAAGAGCATGTAATTCCGACTTTTGGACAAGTTAGCATAAGTTGTAAGTTTTGTATAGCTACACGATCATATGCATGCTACTCGTTCTTGACATTTCTGCATGTTCACATTGCATCAAGTTACCCAAAAGTAAATGAGAAAAATTTGAGAATGATGATGATTTTGTATTATATTTCATTTGACTTTGGAAGTGGGTTTATTTTTATCTGGGTCCTGAAGTATTTTGTATATATCATATACAGAATTATCACTTATTTATTTTAATTTAGGTGGGCTTATTACCAGCAAGCTTTTCCAACCAACCAGACAAAAGTAAATAATTACATGGTCGCAAAAAAATTGTCAAATAATTATTCATCTTTATGAACATATACATACATATTGAAAGTAAAAGTGAGATATCATCAATCAAAGGGATGGTGGAGAGGAAAGAAAAATCAGAAGTGAAACACGTTGTATTACTCACTAAAAATTGAGCGTTTTATTTTTCAGTCAATTCTTAAAGCATGCCAATGACGAAACGAGTCTAACATTGGTTTGTAACTGATTTCAGAGTCTCACTACATGGACAGTAAAAAAGGAGAGTGGGGAACTGGGAGGGCCAATAAACAATCTCTGTTTGGACATAGCGCAAGTCCATGATAGGAAAGACGCTGAAAATTTTCGGCAAGGTAAGAGAAGGCGACGGGACAATTAAGAATATCAAACAATAAATATAGTATGTGAATTTGACGGCTTTTATTAATATAACAATGACAAACCAAACATTAATATAAGTCAAAATATAATATTGAAACATGAATTCAAACATCCTAATTTGTAAAATTAAAAGGTAAATATTTTTACAAATAATCATTTATTTATTTTTTTATAAGGTATACGAGTTTATAAATGAAAATAGCACATATCTGGTGTATTGGAGTGAATCGTGAACGTTTAAAAACAATGAATAAGGTCGAATGACTTAACAATTGTAACATATGAGAGATACGGAATGAAGCGAATAAGAATGACTACGAACTACAATAGAATACTTTGAAATGTATGGTCATTTGGAAAGAACGATTGATAAAAGTGCAACATAACAAATATATATCGTGAACGCGGTGTAGCCATATGAGAGGAAGTTTGAGGAAAATATGGTTGGATCAAATTAATACAGTTTTGAATGAACAAAATGCTAGGATTTAGAAAAACCGAAAGATGTGTACTAACAGATGAATGTTAAAGAATCGAAATAAGTGTGACATGATTGAAAGTGTGGCAATATGTTCTCATTGCTTATTTAATTAGAAAAATGACGTGAATGTAAGTATACATATGTAAAAAGACACAAGTATATATGTACAATTTAAAGTCATCAAGTTTCTCTTCCCTATGTTTAATGTCACTAAACGGCGCCAAATAATCATCTATTAATAATTATAATCGTTTTAAACTTAAAAGGATAGAAGCATTTAATATAGACCTTTTAGAAACTGTGTTTGACTATAAGTATTCTATTGTATTACACTTTTGTTGTATACAGTACGACCAGGCGGGCTCAGTGCCTTGAGGTAATCTCTACCAACTAACTAGAAAAACTTTAAAGATACCTTAACTGAAACCAACTGGAAGTTAATTTAAAAAATCAAGTACCAACGGGAATCGAATTCGCACTTGGGAGGCAGACGTTCGCCCAACAACGCCACGAACGTCATATACTAAAGACTTTGATTATTTTGATCAAACCTAAAGACAACACCAACAAGAATGATTTTTTCTTGGAAAGTGGAAAGAATAGACGGCGAGCTGCCGAGGCGACTCATCATTGTAAAGATAATTTTCTTGAAAAAACAATTACTTTATGGTTATTCCGCGACGAGCCTTACAAAATTTCAATGATAAGGGAAGCAGAGCATGTTTTTCAACGGTGATTATCTATGTTATGTACACAGAAGTTTAAAATTAGCCATAGTGTCCTCGCAACAAAATATTATGGTCTGTGACGCCATAGTATCCTGATAAAATATGGTTTGTGACTCAGGCCTATAGAATAATGGCGGCAAAGCGTTTCCCCAGCCCTCTTCCGCCTTGTGTTTCCCGCCAGAGCCAAACAAACGAGCGGAATTTGCAACAAGCCTCCAAACAACGGAACTGTTAATGCCCTGCTTCCTTCGAGATTGTTTCTTGCTTTGTGTTAAATATACGCGAAAATGCCGGTCTTCGTTCACTGAATAATCGGCTAGCGATACAGACAAACTACGCTTGGTTCTTCCAAGCGTAGTTTGTCTGTATCGCTAGTAAAAAGTTACATGAATTTTAATTTATCTCTAAATGAAAAATTCATAAGGAATTATTGGAATACTTAAAAATAATAATCAATGAATAAATTATATAAAAAAATATCTCATTGAAGATAATTTAGAATTATTTTTTTTCATGAATAGGTATTTTAAATATCAGAATAATAATAAAATGAGAATTTATCAGGACGCTCTTACTCGGAAAACGAACCCACTTTTAATTAAGAGTTGAAGATATTAAAAAAAAGTTGATTGTAAATGGAAAGTGTTGGCTGATATTATTAGGTAGGGGACTTTCCCGCATCTTTATATGTTTATAAAAACATATTTAGTAATAATATCGCAGAAAACATACCAAGGGAGGGCGAACTACAAAATAGTCTTTGTAGATCTTCCGATATGTGATAGTTGCACATTTGACTTTAGGTGGAATATAATGTAGGTATGTGTAGTGTTCTTATATGATCATAAGTTTTGATAAGACCTCCCAAAAAGGGTTGTCTTCAAGTGCTTCCTAATTTTGCACACCCGCCCATATCTTTAACACTTAGAGGTAGACCATTCCACGACACAGTACCAGCGACGGCAAAAACCTTATCATAATACCCCACTCTATTATATCGATTCAGAAAAACAATTTGTTTGACGAAAACGAAATGAAATTTTCAATTACTGAATAATATAAAATAAAAATACAGCAGAATGTAAAATCCTTCACCTCAACAATTGAATAACAAGTAATTTTCGACCTAGTTGCCGACCTCATTGTTCAGTTTATTCATGTTAATTCTCGCGCTGAGCTGTTTTTACGCACAAATCCATAAAATACCGATGAAAATCCAACAGCGAGAACTTCCTTGCATTAATAATTGTCCGGTTTAAGTATGCTCCGTTGCGTTCGGCCGGTAAATCTCGAACTTTTTGTGAAGTTTCCCCCGAGTTTGTTCAGCGGTCTGGCTGGGTAAGGAAAGTATGGAAGTGGAGAAGTATACTATAGTAGTACAGGCCGTGGCGGGTAAAGACGCACCGCGCGGCTTCCCGGAAGGGTTGGCATCAGATAACGCGCTGGAAATGTCTCCTCGTACTGCATATTAAGTGCCTTACTAAGGGACAGGCCTTACACTAAAAAAATCTACTTGCCAAGATATTTTGATATATGATCGCTGTGTTGAAGACGCCATTTTTTTATATTCATATTTTATTCAATTTTAGAGAAAGTTTGTTTGTTTTCAATTAGGGACAACCACCTCCAATACACATTATTTGATACATACTCGTACATACATACAATTTCATGCAATTTCCCTGTCGGGATAAGCAGAAAAAATAGAACGCCAAACTTTCCTATCTCGACATACATCCTTTGCCTCTTCCGTATCCATACACATTCTCATACGATATCTCTGACTTCTTTCCACGTTTTCTTCTTTCAAAAAATGAAGTTATTAGGGATGAATGTGAACTTAAAGCTGATGTGTTGATAAAGAAGATAACTCTGAGGGAGGTTGGGCATGTGAAACGAATAAATAAAGAAAGACTAATAAAACACAACTACAGTGCAAATGTGAGTGAAAGGCGTGGTAGAGGAAGACCAAGGAAAATGTGGTTGGGTCAATTGAATTATATTTTGAAAGAAGGAAACATTGTTTGGCAGTCAAGTTTATTTGTGTTGTGATAGACTTTTATGAACTTATTGCCACGTTGATCAAATGTTAGCATATTTAAAAGCCTAAATGTATATACTGGGACATTATCACTTGTCTATGGAGACCGTCATAGCACCCTATACGTGTACATATAATAAAGATAATATTAACAGTTCGATGGAGAAAGAAGTTTTAAGATAGTTTGGTCGTAGGAGTGTGTAGAGAGAATGTGGCGACATAATCACTAAATCAAGTAAAAAATGCATGGTGCACCTAGATGAAGAAGACCTAGAACAAGAATCGTTTATAAACTCTACCAGGAATCTGTCGACTCCGATTGTTCGCGGTACTCGACCTTAACCTGGGACGAGATTCGGAGATCTCCTCTCGTCTGAAACATCGAGGAACTTAATTGTTGATCCCCTTGAACATCATGACTCCGCGCGTATGTGTTTATAAGAGGTACTTTTTATCAGTGGGTGCAAATCACCTAGACCTTGCCCTGTTTTCTATAGTAAATTAATACAAAACCAGTGATGAATTATCTGAACACTCTGTTTCAATCCATCTCCTGAATTTTAATCACCTGAAACTATTGTTAATTTATTGCGGCTGGCGACGCTCTGTGGAATATCAATCTTTACTCATGAGGCGCTTCACGTCCTTCGAAACTTGATAGATACCTCGTTCTTCAAAGTGTCCAATGAATGAACGAAAACACCATAATAGTGACATTTTTTTAAACAAATACTCAATTACCATCAACAACCGAAGCACGCCATCATGAACATTTATCGCTCCATTTGTCCTTCAATCTTTTTATTTTTTATAAACCTTAGCATGTACTATACTCGTATAATAATGTTTTCTAACAAAACATCGTTTCGGCGGCTGTGGTCGAACGGTTATCATTCACGCTAAGCAAGCGGTCTCTCCAGGTTCGATTCCTGGCGGATTTGCTTCCGGGCTGGATTTACCCTTAGACCATTTTACTTCTGAATTAACGAGTTTCTGTTGCATAAATCATAAATTATTTCACAATCGGTAATCAAAATTAAACATTATGTAAAAACATGCCTAACGAAAGGCTGCAGCACCAGCCGATCGTCATGGAACTTAAATCTCCTTGAATTCGGGTTTGACCAGTCAATATACTGTGTACTTGTTGAAGTACAACAGCTTGCCCACATTAAACTAATACAAGCGTAAGCGTCTTCCAACCGTAGAATAACTGACAACCATTCTCGATCACGAGGAATTGCATATCATTATCAAAAAATATCACTTTAAAAATACTTTGTTTTCAATTTATTTATATTTTGAACCATCTTCCGATAAATACGTTCGAGCGTAGACATACAAACAAGAGGAGACGCATTGAATCTTTTGTTCTGATCACATGCGTTCATACATCATTTAGGAAAAGGCTTATGTAGTCCCTTGCGCTAAGAGTTTATAACACATTTCTGAGGGAAAACTGTGATTGTTATAATGTTGAAAGTGTTAAATCTATATAAATAAAAATGTTAATGTTCGTTAATAGAAAATCTCTAATCTCCGAAAGTTATTTACCGATTGCTTTGAAATTTTGACAAAAGATTGCAATCGTATACAAAAATGTTTAAATTTTTTTTTATGCGGTTGTATATAAAAAAGTATATAAAACAGACGAAATAATGGGAGCGCTCCCCGCAGCGACACACGCAAACTAAACAATTCTCATTGACAGTTATATCACATTGCATTTTCGACGTTTCGGATTCTTTCATTTCGTTTTTTAGCTGTTTTTTTTATTTTTCTTAAATATTAAATAATAAGTATTAAATATTAAATAATAAATATTAAATTTTCAAATACGTGTATTGAAAATAGCGCAATCTGTTTGGACGCCAAAGCAACACACGATATATAATATTAAATTTTTACCCGCCATAGTTATATCGTGAAATGCTTTAAAATTTACCTGTATCGATTGATTTGCGTTTGAAGGGAAATATTTCGTTAATATTTTTTTGTTTTTTAGTTCGTATATTTTCTTTTTTTAATATTTCGCAATTTTACATGTTTTTGTTGTATCTTTCTTTCTTCTTTTTCAGTGAAATCGATCTGCTTTATACTTCAGAAAGTCTAGGATGAGTCGTGCGGCGTTTAAAACGTCATGTCACAAAGGGATGGGGTAAAACCTTTTTGTACAGATCGAATAGTTTTTTTATAAATCGAAAAATTGTTTTTCTCCAAACTGACGTTTTAATTCCTAATTTTCATTATACTGTCTTTCTAATGTATTGTATGATTTGTATCCATCTTTAAATAGGTCAAAATCCACAATGAATTAATACTAATTACGAACATTTCATTTTAGCTATAAAAAAATCGAAAATCCAATTATCGAATACCCCATCCCTAGCCAATGCGGACTAACGTAGTGACTTTTGACAAACGTCACCAAATATTATTTGATTTTTACAAACTGACACATTTTTGCTAATTTGTAACAAGATGTATTAATTTGTCATTATTGTTAGTTTTCTGTAATTAAGAATCACGATTGGCTGAGCGAACGAGCTATTCTTGCCGCCAAGAACAAAAACGTCTACGAACTTAACAATTTTTAACAGTTTTTGGTATAACTTTCTTTCTTCTTTTTCAGTGCAATCGATTTGCTTTAGTTCATCAAAATGCCGAGGAAGCAGCAGAGCGACGTGCAGCCAGACTTGAGGATGCATGGTTGCGAGCACAGCGATCGCGTTCTGCAGCTTCAGATCTGCTTCGTTCTCAACAGAATGAACGCGACAGGCTGAGAGTGGCTGAAAGACGTCAAAAATATTGTATACCCACAAGCATTGTGAAATTAAACATATTAGAAACGTGTGCTTTCTCTTTTCTTTCTTTTCCATTTAACCAGACTGAGCCACAGCAACTCGTGGCCGGGTACAGCTAGTAAATAAATAAAAATGAGTTTCCTCTGAAGAACGACTTTCAAATTTCTATATCATTAATACCTGCTTTCAACTCTTTAAGTTTAAGTTATATAATTGTCAAAACGAGTTATTTCGATGTAAGGTACGAATTATATTGAAAACTGCTAAAGAATTCCATTGTAAAGTGTCATTTGTTTTAACGGCCGAGTTTTAATTAAATCCTGAAGGCCCGGGAGGTGTAAGCGGAGGCAGTGAGAGTTACTGAGAGGCAGCGAGAGTGCTAACAGAAGATAGCAGAGAGATTGCACGGTTATGGTGTAGGTTATGTTCGAGGCATAAAAAATAATGGTGATTAGCTGGGAATTTTTACACGTATTGAATTTTCCTAACACTTTGCAATTTAAAATCGAATTTAAGGTATTTTCAGTTAAATTGTTATGGTTTGTGCATTCACGTTATTTAACCCTTCGAGTGCCGATTATTTTAGAAGTATATTTATGATGAATAGTAGGAATCTCATTCTCACTCTTTATCATAAATATTAACTGTGCGGATATAAAAATTCAGAAACGAAAAATATATAAAATAAAATAAAAACGTTCCATCATAATAAAATGATTTTTTTATGAAAGACGGCTTATAAAATTTTATAAAGATATTTTATTAAAACTTATTCATCGGGAACCTGAACACAAAATGGAAGATGAAACAATTTTTGATAGCTTTAAGAGAAAGTTTCTCCCCGGAATAGATAATAATAATAATAAGAGAACAATTTATACTGCGCCATTTATCATAGAGAGGAGACTCGACAGAAATGATTTTATAGTTTTGATATTCAACTGTCATCTATATTTTTTAACACGGTGATTTATTTATTTATTTGAGTTTCGTTCGTAATACAGGCCCAATAACATTGGAATTTTCAATTACAAAAAATGATTGACATATTTAAAAAAATATATATTCAAAAGCCACTTAAATAAATTGATGAGTGATTAATGACATCCCCAATCTTAGAATAAATTTTTCTGTATTTTTGATAATGTAATATGAAATATGTCAATATCCGAAGCAGTTCCGTTCAAAAGAGTTGAAGCCCTTCCAACAGCTATAACGGCTGAGAGATCCGTTATTGCATATGTGATTAAGAACAGTTGCTGCTGGCGCAGTCTAGTGTAATTGTAAGGAACACTTATCGCGAATCTTTCTAGTGATGCTGAACAGCACACAGCTCCTCGAACAAGTCTGACAACGTATACCACGTACCGAAAATTTCTTCATACGCTCAAGGACGTACATGTGTCGTTATGCATGAAAGCGGTGTTGTTGTGTTCTAATACGGAATTTTATTTAAGAAATTGATATAAAATGTGTTTATAAGAATACTAAGAATATTTTTTATACAATCGCCGTTTTATAACGGTTCAGAAACGTTGTCAAAAAAGCTCTGAAACATGGCACGAGTTAATCATCTAGTGTATAATATAAGCGTAAAATGTTACATTATTATTTAGAAAAACAGAAAGATTGTTTTTAAAGACGGCAACTTCTAGTTAATTTTTCGAGTACAAAACAAAAATCTGTTTGCGGAGTATCTCGAGTGGTTCGGAGTGACTTATTATTACTTAGGATATATAATATTCTTTCTCAAGTGTTGGAAAATTAATGGTAAAGGAGTTTTAATAAACTTCTTGAGTGTTGCCAATTTTCGAAATGATACTCGGTAGCTCTTTTTAAGTAACTTCCATCGCTATATCAAATATTAGATTTGGTTTTTGTTTTCATCCTATAGTTGTAACTATATTTATAGTTGTAACTATATAACAAAACATTTGTGATATTCATGGAGTTTAACTACTACAATCCATCGTATTGTATAAAACTTTCGTTGTGTTCTTGACTATCTGTCGGGTTAATTGCCATGTGGCAAAATCTTCCAACAAAAATCAGACTAGAATCATTTAAAAAAAATGGGTATCAATATGAATCAAACCAGCAACCTGATGTATTTAGGAAATATATTTTTATTTCTGTTCTAAGATTAAAAATAATGTAAAAAAAAAATATTGTTTTACATTAGAAATACGCTAGATTTTCAACATCGTGTACGATGTTGAAAATCTAGCGTATTTCTAATGTAAAACAATATTTTTTTTTTACATTATTTTTAATCTTAGAACAGAAATAAAAATATATTTCCTAAATACATCAGGTTGCTGGTTTGATTCATATTGATACCCATTTTTTTTTAAATGATTCTAGTCTGATTTTTGTTGGAAGATTTTGCCACATGGCAATTAACCCGACAGATAGTCAAGAACACAACGAAAGTTTTATACAATACGATGGATTGTAGTAGTTAAACTCCATGAATATCACAAATGTTTTGTAATCACAATATGATTATAATGTAAAATTGATTTGAGCATTATATTATGTTAGTT